>VZRM01005237.1:743827-817456 GCA_013397955.1 Grantiella picta
CCTTCCTTCCTTCCTTCCTTCCTTCCTTCCTTCCTTCCTTCCTTTCTTCCTGCCTTCCTGCCTTCCTGCCTTCCTTCCTGCCTTCCTGCCTTCCTCTTCCTTTCTCTTCCTCCCTTCCTTTCTCTTCCTTTCTCTTCCTTCCTTCCTTTGTTTGTCTTCCTTTCTTCCCTTCTTATATTTCTTGAGGCCATAGACAAAAGGAAAACTGACTCTAAAGGCTCAAAAGAGCTTAAAAACAAACGAACAAAAAGGCTCTACATTTATCATTTTTTAGATCTCAGGGTTTTCAGTACAGCAGTTTAGTAGGTCTGACTCATTGCTTTTATCTCTTGGGGTTGGCAGTTTGGGAAGCAGATTTCATTACAATAAAAGAACAGGTGCCATTCATATTCTTAACTTTTTAGTTTTTTATATCACTGCATAACATACATCTGTCTTATTGCTACAACACAAAACAGAAGCTCTGAGGACTATTTACTGATTATTCCACACCATTTTTCTTAAGAGCAAGACTGTTCCCCTGTTCTGGTCAAACTCTAATTAACAGAGCAATAGCATCACTGTAACATTGTGCAATTCCTATTTTAAATAATGTTCAGTGTGTACTGCTGCCCTTTTCTGTCAAAGTATTACCGTGTGTTTTGGCACAAAGATATCTGCATTTCTATATCTTCTACCAATTTTACAAAGGTTTTATAAGACTTAATGAATGGAAAATGCTTTGAAAAGCTGTAGATAAAAGGCAATTTTGAAGGCAGTCATTAGTAGTAAATACCCTCATCAAAATTTCTCTTGCTAATCCTTTCTGCTCTGGCAGTGCAGGCAGTGCTGACAGACCATTCCTCCAAGGTTATTCTAATGCCACCTTACACACAACCCCCTTGAAAGTCACTTCTATTCACAGCCCTGCTGGCACCGATATCACCCAGATCAGTTTAAATTGTGCCACCTTAACACCAGAGATCGAGAGCAAAAAAAAAGAAATTCATGGACTTTCTATGAGTCCCACTATTAAAACTAATATTGTGTAACTGGAAATCAACTGCTTAAATTAATGGGAATATATGGCTTCATTTTGTAGGCACAACCTTTCCATCTGAAAGCTCGCTGACTTATGGGTTCCCACTGGTGCTGTAATTACACCGTGCCTAAAAGTCATCATTAGTTTAAAATGTGGAGGTGCTTTTTTTTAATATATATTTATATATAAAATGAGCAGTCTTGGTTCCAAGTGCTTTTCTTTTAGCACCACTTTCAATGGCACTCACTCACTGCGTTCCCAGATGTGGCTGCACCATCCCCCTTGGCGTCAGAGGGAATTCCAGGCTGACAATTCCAGGCTGAGAATTCCAGTACCTGGGGACTGCAGGCTCACAATGCCCCTCTTTACAGAGCTCTGTGGCTGTCAGACAATGCAGCATTGTTGTTCTGGGCTCCAGGGTTGTGCCATTACAGCTCTGCACCCCAACAGTCTTGCAGGAGTGGGAATGTTTAACATGCTGGATAACTGGGACTTCAGCAAATGAGGCACTGATGGTAACCTGGGGAGAGCAACCAGCAGAGAACGAGAGAGAGAACTGCCAAACTGCCCTCTGAGCACCTAACTGCACTGAGTTCCCCAAATCTGCATTTCCAAAGTCATTTTTAACAGTTCATGCAATGTTGTGGCACTGGGAGCATCTGGCTGGGTTTGATCAGGAGGCTGCCCATGCTGCCTCCAGATTAAGGTTTTGCCTTGCTTTTCTTCAATTAAAAAAAAAAAATGTTAGGTTTGTAAGAACAGTATTTTTAAAGTTTGGGGGTGGACAAGAATGTGTTTGAAGCTTACTAATGGATGGAAGCCTTTACTTTGATCTGCAATGAACACTTCATTTTGGATTTCAGTATTTCAACAACACTTTTGTGTAGTTCAGAGGGAAAGTTCACCTGAATTTGAAATAAACTTCCAAATGAAATCTTATGCAAATAGGAGAAGGGAGATATGTTTAAAAACTGTCAAAATGAAATGTTTTGATTTTTGTAAAGCATTGTGTTTGTCTTTTTTGGGGCCATGAATATTTCAGTGAAAGCAATATGTGATTTGAAAATGCCCATCAATGTCAAGTGTCTGTATTTGTCACACACTTCCAGTAATCTGTGTTTTGGTTGTGCATTTGACAGCTATGGGGTTTGTAAATCCTCTAGGCATTTTGTTTCCTCAGAGAGCCACTTTAACTCTGAATACAGAACCCCAAACCCAGCCACATTTCCAGAAGGGCAACAGAGAGGCACCAGCATTACACAGATCACAGCAATGGAATTTGGACTATTTATTTTCCTTCACCAAACACCTATGAAAGACCTGGAGATCCCAAAAATATTTGGGCCTGAGGTCTGTGGAATGGAGAAGCATCTTTTTATTGAGCTACACAAGGCATTATGGAGCAGATGTAATAGACATAGATAGATGTTTTGTCATCTATTACCTATGAAATTATTTGAACCAGTCATTTTTATGTCTTCTCTCCTCAGGCAACTTCTATTTGGTGAGCAAATCACCTGGGCAAGTGTTTTCCTGTGCTACAGTGGGGCCTGATGGTGTGATACTGCTGGTGTGATACTGCTTGTGACAGCCTGGATTCAGCCTGGAATTCTGAGTCACCTCTGGAGTGGGATAAGCTGCACCAGGACCACATCAGGATTTTTGCTCACATCATCTATCTTCCAAGGTGTTTGTGCTGCTCATCTGAAGTGGGCTTGAAGCAGTTCAGTCTCTGCTTGTTTTCTCTTCTCTTTGCTGTTAATTATTCTGGAATGCACTGGGCTGCTATCCAGCCCCATTTCTGTGCTGTGGGGACTGAATTAGGGGATGTTCCCGTGGTGAGGGAAGGGCAGAGCTGTGCTGGAAGGGCACATCACACACAGCCAGGCAGTGCCACCTGCACAGGCTCACTGGGGATCCCACGGGAACTCTCTGAGCTTCCCTGCGAGGAGCTGGAGGAAGGCAAGTGTTCCTGACTCATCCTTGCTGTGTGAAATATTTCTGTGCAGCCTGTGCTCCCCGGGTTAGCTCTGTCTGTGAGATGAGTCCTCAGCTCTCTGAGCCACAGCAACACTATTTTCACTCTATTTTCCAGAGACCCCTCTTCAATTCAGAAGTGCTGCTGTTTGCTTTGATGCCCAGGTCTCTAAACCTCACCCAGCTCCTTGTTGCCCCCTGGGGAACATTTCCCCAGCCTCCAGAACCCTTCCCTTCCCTCCTGGGAGCACCCTGAGATCTCTGCTCATCCTTCCAGCACAGTAACCTACATCTCCTGCCCCATGCACTCTGCCTGAGCTGGGGATGCTCTCACACCAGCAGAGCACGACACACATCCATTTGACCACATTTCACCCTCTACAGCCAAGGAAAATCCCCCAGGCCAGTCATTAGGCTGTGTTAATTATGGCAATCAGACTACCCAGTCTGACCTAATTATAAATAATTAGCTTGTCCCGTTATTTCCAAACCTCTTCCCTAGTGACACGGTGCTTTTAAGATTTTGAAAGTAGCTAAACTGCTGTCACAGATTTGCTTTTCAGGTGGAGCATCCTTGGCATTAAAGGCCCAAGTCCATGAGAAAGGCATGGCCAGCATCTCACAGACCAGGGCAAGGAGGAGGTGCCTTTCCTTCCTTCAGGAATTACAGACCTTAATTCTTAAACTACTTCCCTCTTGTTGGGCATCTAGTGGGATTTTTAAAAATACCTACAGGCACCAAAATGCTCATTTGCCTAATAAAAGTATTTCTTAATTGCCTTTTTAGAAATCTTGTGCATTTGGATTTTGGTGATGCCTCTCAGAATGATAGCAACAAGAAAGTGAGCGTGGCACAAATTGCTGTGCCCAGTTATGCCCAGTAGCAAATAAAACCACTGGTCACAGTACCCTCTGGACATAATATGTCACCAAAATGGTAAAAACCATTTTCTTTCAGTGAAAACATTTAACATTTTAATATTTTTTTTTTCTTCAAGCAGCTAAGGCTTGTCTGTGCCTCTTGTCTCTAATTAGACAATAACTAATCCTCACCAGAAGGACCAATTCCGTATGAAACCTGTTGCTTCCTAAGTTTATGTTTTGCTGCAGTCATTTAGGAAATGAATCCTGCACACGTGGGTGGTGTGGGATCTCTCAGGAATAACACCTTGTAGGAAGTGGATGGTGTATCCCTGTAGTCCCGAAATGTCACTCCAGATGACTCTGCCAATAAAAGCTCTTTGAGGATCTTTCTAAATCCTCCTTCCTGACCCAAAGAAATAATTTTTTCTTGAGTTCCTATTGGTGATTTTCACTTGTGTCCATACCTCCATGCCAAGCAGGACATCTCTGACATTTTGCCATTTTCCTGCAGTCCCCCCTCCATGGCCATAGAGATTCCTGTGTAAGAGAGCACCTCTGGGTTTTTAGGCTTTGCACACCCACATCTGGAGATGCTATAGGTGTTTCTCCTTTCCAGACTCCATGCCAAGCACAACTTTGTATTACCATGTCCTGATGGACCTTTCCCCCATCCCTTTCCCACTGAAAATGATGCAGTTTAAGCCAGTCAGTGATGTCAGCCTACCATCATTTTGAAATAATTCCCATTCCAAGGATTTGTGCTCCTGGCTCATTTGCACTAATGCAAAGTACTCCCAAATGTGTCAAAATTTCCTACTTTGAATACTAAGTCAAAGCTCATTAAAGCCAATTTATTTTCCCCCTCCAATGACTCCCAGGTTCTCTGAATCACCCCCTGTTTACAGAGTTCTCCCAAGGCTGTCTCATGCCTTGCCTTGCAAGCAACATTGGCAAAGTCTAAAGGCACCTTTATTTCTATGCAGGGCATTTACCAACAGTTAGATCTGTAAATAACAAAGCTCCCTGCCCGCTCAGGAAGGCAACCTGTGGGATAACATTTTACCCCAGAAAAGTATTCCAATGACTTCAAGTGGAAACTGCCTGCAAAAAGCCTACTTGCCCTGTACCAGGAATTCTGAGCACAGTCTGGGGAGAAGATAAAGCTAACCTAAAATTCAATTTTTCAGTTTTATGGAGCATGTGTTTCTGGACTCTTCATGTGGCGTGGCACTGGGATAAATGGATGACTGAGCAATGCAAATTCTTGCATTCCGTTCTGGTTTACATGGAAGAAATGTTCTTGGGTCGTGGAAACTGCCTTGTTACAAGAGATGTTTTTTGTGCAAATATCATCACAAATAGCTCACATTTGCAGAACAAGCTACCCTAACCGATCTGAGTTTTCCTTGTACCCCTGTGGTGTGAGCATTGTTTTAACTAAATACTGGCCTGTACTGTTAGATGTACTGGGGACACAGCTGGGATAGAGGTGCACTTCTTTCAGCTTGGCAAATTTCAGAGTCATAGAATGGGTTGGATTGGAAAGGACCCTAAAGATCATTTCATTCCACCCCTGCCAGGGCAGGGACAGCTTCCACTGTCCCAGGCTGCTCCAAGTCCCATCCAGCCTGGCCTTGGACACTGCCAGGGATGGAGCAACCACAGCTTCTCTGGGCAGCCAGGGGCTCATCACCCTCACAGAGAACAATTCCTTCCCAACACCCCATCTAGCCCTGCCTTTTGTCAGTTTGAAGCCATTCCCTGTCTCCTGGCCCTGCAGCTCCTGAGGAATTGTCCCTCTCTGGTTTCCCTGCAGCCCCTGGAAGGAGCTCTGAGGTCTCCACACAACCTTCTCTTCTCCTCTCCAGGATGAGCAGCCCCAGCTCTCCCAGCCTGGCTCCACAGGGAGCTCCAGTCCTCTCAGCACCTCCTCTGGACCTCCAGCAGCTCCATGTCCTTCCTGTGCTGGGGCACAGAGCTGTTCACAGCATTCCAGCTGGGGTCTCAGGAGAGCAGAGTAAAGGGGGAGAATTCCCTTCCTCCTGCTGTCCAAAGTATGGAATATTTTGCTGACATAAAAGAATAAACAAACAAAATCCTCCTGATACAAGCCCTCTGTTATGGATGATAAATTAAACTATACCTCAAAAAAAAACCTCTAAACCTTGACACACTTTAAGCTTCATTCCTCCGTGGATTCTTCTTGCTTTTATTCCAACCCTTTACCATCATCTGTCTTGTCTCTTTTTTTTGCCTGAGTAGTACAAAAAGCTCCTTCACTCTCCCTCTCCCCTTTGCAGCCCATTATCCTGCCCCAGAGGCAGCTGCTGCCTATCTCCTGCTCCTTGCAGGAATTCCTCGTGCTGCTAACCTTTGCCTGCCTTGCACACAGCGCTGCTCTCGGGCTGTCTGTTATCTCTGTGATCCAGGCAGAGGTGTCAGAGTGTCCCAGGGAGCCATTCATCACCAGCCCCCTCTGCCATCAGCTCCTCAGGAGCTCTCCGAGAAACTGGAGTGCTTTCGGAGGTTTGCAGCAAACAGCACAAGAAGCTTTTACCACCAATATCTTTCATGGATCCTCTAACCTGATTGATGGTAATGCTGAGAATTAAATATTTATGGCTTAGGAGCAAGGGGAAGTTTTGAAATACATATTTTAAATCTATGTGAGAGGAGCAATGTCAAGGCACGTCAGAAGCTTTACGCAGTGGTTGGAGAAGGAGTTCTGTCTTCATTCTGTTTCATTCTTTCTTCATTCCTTCCCCATTCCTTCATTATTTTATGTAAAGAATTGTGTCTACACACTCAGGAAGTTGAATAAAAATGGAAGACAAAATTCACAAAAAGGTGAAAGAGAAGACAGAAGCTGTCTCAGGCTTTTTGTCTGTTTAATCATTGGAAACAAAGAAACAACCTGTCATGTTTTGTGTTGCTGAAGGCAACCCAAGGCAGGCGCTATATATACATCACACTCATGAATATTTCACCATGGCCATATTATCCAGGGCTGTGATCTCAGCTCTCCTCCTCTCCCCACAACAAATGCAAGTTCCCACCATGTCTGATAGCTTGTGGCTGGAGATCCATGGACAGAAATGGACAAATATCTATTAGCAAGTCAATCCTGCTCCCTTCCAGCAGAAGGCATCCTCTGCTCTGCATGTTTGGAACACACTGGAGGAAGTTTCAGCCTCACACCTTTTAAAAACTCCCAGAAGCTCCTCATGGCATTTGGGATGTTAATACATTTTAGGATTTTTAGCCAATTTCGGTGTTGTGAACTGCATTTTGGTACAGACACTGCCTTCCATCCCAAACAGGCCAAACTCTCCTATTATTATTCATTCTGTTTACCTTAATGACAGCAAAGAAGTACTTGGGCAAGGTTAAAGTGTGCTTCATTCCCTTGGAAGATTAGTGACATTTCTATAATCTAAAATGTGAAGTCCTCCATATCCTAGATATGAAACCTGACAGGATAATCTTTTATTCCCATTCTAAGCAACAATTTGCATGGGTGAGCATTCTCAGGATTAGTTGCATGGTTCAAAAACGTCCAGGGCTTGTTTAGGATTAACAGACTGAAGAAACAAGACATTTTTAAATTAAACTGCTGGGGTTTAAGGAATGTTTCCTTAATGGGTCATCACAACCTTTTTTCCTGACTGAATGGATTTTTCTAAACCACATTGTATTGAGAAAGTATTTTCATGTCAGCTAAAAATACAAAGTATTTGGCTACATGATCTACATAAATCAAACAAAGAAACACTATTGAAAATAAGACTTTTCTTCTGTGCAAGCCAGCATAAAGTCTGTGCCCTACATGAGTGCTCCTGGCAGCTCTTCAGAAAGGCTGATTTCACCTATAATTATGAATTTAGACCCAAAATACTAAGTGCATGAATTAATTGCTTCCACAGGTACCATCAATTTTCTTGTGCAGCCCTTTCTTGATCTGAGATTAAACTTCCAAAAGTGAGGCCAGGGAACAAAGCAGCAGTGTGTGAGCTGAGGCCTGGTTGCAGCTCTGGAAACTGAGCCATGAATTGAGCCCCAGTCCTGAGCATCACTGCTTTGAACACAGCACACTCCTGTTGGGGTTCAAATTGCATTTCCCTGCACAGCCTTTGATTTTCTTGGAAAAGAAACGTGAACAGGCTTTCTGCATAGCCAAGAAATCATTTTGCAGTTCTGAGTGAGCTCTCCATCCCCAGTGGACCTGCAGGGCCTGCTGTGTCTAATTCGTGGTCATTCATGGTCAATGCTCCTTTTCCAGCATTCCAGACATTGTTTTGGAGGAAGGCTACCTTCACCTACAGAGAGAGATCTGCCCATTTGGCATCACGAGCAGCTCCTTGGGAGATCTGTATCCTTCAAGGAATGGCAAACAGTAAGATCAGCTTAACCATGGCAAGGAAAGCAGAACATTATGTGTGCTTCTCCTGATTTCTCTGAGCTCTTTTTTTAACATCAACATTCCACCAGAGAAGTCTGGTTTGAATATAGGCAGATAGAGAATGTGATAAACAGAACAATGGTATAAGAGGAGAGCAGCCCCAGATTTACTTTCACGTGAACACAGTTAGGTTCCATGGTTGGTCTGTCAGCAGAGCATTTAAAGCTGGAATTTGGGCAAACATCACATTTCATGTGACCCAGCATGTCCCTGGGAGCCAAATGTCTGGAGTCAGACAAACCCTCCCTGTGTCTGGCTGAGGGCTCAGTGATCAACAAAGGACATGATTGCCAGAGCTGGCGGAACCAGAGGGAAATGGAGACCAGAGGGAATGCAGGACTTTGGCTGCCTGGGGAATTCTCAGGTGCAAAGAGAAGTGCACAGGATCACTTGGCAGCAGTTGACAAGGACAGGGCTCCCACATCCTGCTCTTCTAGCTCTGCAAATCAGTTCTATAAAATATTCATTTGGGTTGCATATATTGACAATGCTCCTGCCTATCAAGTCATGTTGAGGTCTACAGATCTCAGCATTTTTGAATCAATGTTTCAAGGTGGTCAGCATGTGCCCAAGTCTTTTTTTATTTGCTATTTCCTACTATAATCAATTTTTCAAAACCAAAACCAAAAGAAGAGTATGAACACAAATCAGAGACTTTCTGATTTGCGGTGATCAGACATCAATACTGAGATCTAATTAAGCCTTTCAAATGAAAGGGTGTATGGCTAAATAAGCAAATTCTTGAATCAGAAATGGTAATGAATATGCTTATCTAGTGCAATCAAAAGGTTGAATAGGATAGCTGATGTTGAATTACTTTAGAAAAAATTTCCATCTAAAACTGTCCCAGCAGAGTCAACTATTCTCACACAATATTGTCAGTATCAAAATATTTAGATATTTTATGCTTGTTCAGAAACTCGGATTTGTGCCTTGAATTAGGTCTATTAGAAAATGTGGGGTTTCTGTGTGGTTACTATTTCCTATAGAACCCAATCAGAGATGAGATGAAGGGTATTTCAATAACCTCTGCAGCTGATTTTCAAGTCTGCTTTGAACCAGCCAGTGTCAGGTTTTTAGTCAGAAACCTCGGTTTCATCACTGATAAATGACTTGGATCAACTCAAGTCTTAAACCCATGAGAATTAAGATGATCTGGGTTTAGTGCCACATGTTTACTGAGAACATCAAGCTGCATATCAAGTTTTTAGCTGAGAGTTTTGATCTTCTCTCTGCATCCTAAATCAGAAACTGGGTTTTTCCAGAGAGGAAATTGCTGTGTTCCCAGCATGGAGGTCAGAGCAATGTTGGGCTCAGACCACGGAATGCCCACAGTCCTCAGCACTTTCAGCTTCTCAGAGAAGATAGGGGAGGTTAAATGCAGCTGAACTCTTTGCTATAAGCTTTTCCTTCCAATCTAATTACAGACAACTTGGGGTTAATACTCAGGTCTGTTTCTAACTGGATTTTCCTTGGTTCGTGTTTGTATTCTAGCTCTGCAGCCTTTGTTCCATGAAGTCTGGAGAGTTATGTCTGAATGGAAGGTAATGCAATCAGAGTGGAATGAGTTCTCTTCAACCCTGTCTCCCACTCTAACTAAAACCAGCCTGTGCATGCACACAAAACTTGCTGAATTCTGCAAGGTTTGGAGGAGAATCCTGTGGTTCTGGCCTATATACTCAGACAATATCATGATTTCATGGCTGTTGCTTTTATAAAGACAAGTTATCTTTTTTTTTTTTTTAGGTTTAGAGAGCATGAGGATATTTTCTTGCACAAGAACAATGTGCATTTTCCCCCAGTAAACAGAATCTGTCTCTTCAATTTACTGAAAAATCCAGGAGGAAAAGTCCTGGAACACTGAAGCTGTGATGTTTTCTCTGACTTGATGTGAAATTTGTTGAGATCTGCCTTAAAAATCACTGTTTACTGTAGTTTCACTTGCGTTTCTGTTGATTTGAGAGAAGTGCCTACACAATCCTCAATAGATGTTCAAAGTTGATAAACATTTTCCACAAACTATATTTCGTCAGCAATTCCCTTTCTTTTAATTGCACTATTTCTTTTGATTGCACTGATATTTTCCATTAGTTTCTAAATGGAGCAGATGTTTTTCCACCAGTTTGGGATTTTTCCTACCAAAATATTAACTTCTCTTTTCAATTTTGTATATCATGCTCATGGCTGGGAAACCTTTATAAAGCAGTTTTTCCTTCCTCATGGCACCAATGTTCTTCCAGCCTGATGCTGTGCTTCCTTCCCAGAAAAATCTGTCATTGTAGAATTACAAAGGGATTTGATAATTAAACTACAAACTGTTTTTCTTTACAAAAATGTATGATTTTTGTGGTTTAGACCGTAAGTATAAATCAGCATAACTGATTTCAAGAGAGAGATGTTAACACTTGCTAAGGCTTTACCTTCTTCAGGTTGTTTTTTTCTTTTGTAAGCAGCAGGAAATGAATATTCATTACACTGATATTTAAGTTGGTTAAGAAAATCTTATACAAAGCTTTTTCATGGCCACATATCAGAGATTCATCCCAATAATATTTCTACCTCTCTGAAATCCAATCCCAACACAAATCTCAGATTTCTTTTTTTATCACTGTTTTCCATTTTTGTAAGAGAACTGTACCAGACCTATCCTTCCATCAGCTATTGACAGATAAAAAGAAATAAAATCCTGATAAATTACTCCATGATGAATTATTCTTTCTTTGAGTCAGACAGAGTTAAGCCTTAAATTTGCTGTAGAAAAATAGAAACTGCAGTGTACTTAAGACTCATTTAAAACTGAGCATGTGCTCTCTTTTTAAAGGATTTCTTTCAAAAGGTCCCTTCTGAATCTACTACCAGCTGTTTTGAGGGCCTATTTTTCCTTTACAGTGGACAAGCAATTTTAAACTAAAATATCAAAACCACACAATTTAAAAAATACGTATCTGCATAAGAAAAGAAAGACTGTTAGAACAGAGCAGGACTACATCTAAATGAAATTATCAGTGTTCTCGGTGAAAGCTAATGAGGAGATGATTTTTTAAGTGTCCTCAGCATTCCCTCAAATCACTGCATTATTGATGGATTATATTTGGGATAGAGACACTTACAACTTCAGAGGCTTGAAGTGCTTTATTTTCTTTCTGAATCTTTGCCGTTCCTATTACATGTCTCCATGTTAATCACAACTGCTTTTGCACATTTTAATTTTCAATTACACTTCAATTTGCTAAATGCATAAATTGTTCTGGCGGAACGTGAAACTCCAAAGGTGTGCGAAAATGCGGGATCAGAAAACTGGATCATAATTAATTGTTTTATAAAATACCTTCTCTTTCATTAGAGATATGATGTGTCTAAGTGCTGGAGGTGAACAGGAGGTCAGGCCACGAAAAACTGCTGAAAGCAGCTTTTTTAAAAGTCAGTGCATTCTAATAAGTGATGATGAGAATATGAGAGAATTCCAAGCTGCTCCTCACAGTTGTTAAACCCGGGAGATAAAATTCCTGTGTTTTATCTAATGCTGCCAATGATTCATTAGCCATAGGAAAAAAGTAAAACACAAGGCAGAGATGAGAGGAGGAACAAAGTTTACTCTAGATTTTTATTGTTTGTGAGATGCTATCTGCAGGAACAAAGATGAATATTTTCCTGCAAACATGAACTTAATTTCTTCCAAATGTCGAAAGTCTTCTGCAGTGATTATTTGGTGGCCTGCTTTTCCTGTAGTCTTGTGTTATCAACTGTATACCTGGGATTTTTTTCATTTTATGAACTAAACCTGTGCCTTTGACAAGTCTTCAGAGTTCACTATTTTATATATGCAGAGGGAAGATAATGAGAGTTTAATTTTAAAGATTTGTCTTCAATAAACACCTACAGACAAATGGTGGTTTTTTTTAGTGAAAAACTCACAAAAAGGTTCTATTTATTAGGGCAAAAGTATGAATGTGAGCTCTACAGAGCTGTTCATTAAAAATATTTTGGTTTTGCATATTCAGGGGATTCTAATAATTGCAGTGCAATAGATGGGTGCCTTGAGCTCTCATCCATAAATTTGGATGGAAATTGGGGCCTGGAGAACACCTTGTGCTTCAAATTGAGAGGGAAGGAAACAAAGGAGGAACTTGGCAAGGAAAGCAGAAAAGAGGTGTTTAACAGCCAACCTGGGTGGATCATCAGCCAAGATAATCTCCTTAGCATTCAGATGTGAGACAGCAGCCAGATGTTCGGGAGGTGAAGGCTCTGGATGCTCAGAGATTTACAGGATTTTCCCCTCCCAGTGCTGTGAGGATGTAACAATGAAGATATTTGATATTCTCTTGCATTCACAGTGGTACAGCTTCAGCCTGAACTGGGAATTTCAGGAGGGGATGGAGTTTAAACCTTACCAAAAACCACAGTTTCTTCAAAGAAGAGCATCCACACAATGGATTATATTGCCAAACTCACACCTCTATCAGCAGTGATTTCTGAGCACATCAGGGATATTCAGTCCCAACAAAGCTCAGTAGAGCAATCACAAGTGATGGATTTGATTTGATTTGATTTGATTTGATTTGATTTGATTTGATTTGATTTCCAAGCGATCCATTCTTTAAATGTTGGAGGTAATAATTAAACAAACATATCTGATCCCTGTAATGTAGAGATGCTCGCAAATAAATCCTGATCTTGGCAAAAGAGCTTGGGTTTTTAAATTGATCTTATCTCCTTAAAAACTCTGCTGTAGACATCCACAGCCCAAGCATTCCTTGGATTGCAGTTCTGCATGCAAACTCCTGTGACAAAGCTGTCCCCAGTGCTCCTGAGGCTGTCTGTGCCTTAATGCTTTCCACACTCACATTTCTTTCAAAATGACTGTCTCAAAGTGAACCAAGGCTTGGAATGATGTGAGCAGCTCCATAAGAGATAAAGATATGAGGAGAGTCCTGAACAGGAATTGTTTTTATTTTAATTCCAAATTTCACTTCATATAGATATATACTGTTTATCATAGTTGCACTATCAATACATTAATCTTTCTTTTCTCTTGCCAATATTAGGCTTCTGTAATGATTTAAATGGATGCTACATCTCGTTGATTAGTCTGTGTGCCAAGATAAATCAATAAACCTCCCAAAACTTAGTAAAATGGTGGAAATAAATAATGTTAGCTGAGGTCCTTTGAATACTAAGGTTTCATCACTCTTCATTGCCATAAAAATCTCCATTTTTGAGCAAACAATTTTGATTCCAGAGTGGGCAAGGCTTCCTACCAGCTATAATTCTATGTAGGCCAACCAGTTTGATGTATGTAGGACAGCCAAAAGGAAGGTGGGTTGCAGACACTTAATTTGAAGGGTATTATTTTTAGTCCCACTAAGGACTAGTGGCATGAAAACAATTAGGATCTTTTGTCAAGTTAATTAAATTTTAGTAAGTCTAGTAGTCTCAGTGGGTTTAGTACACCAGAGGAAATGCTAATTAAAACTTAAATTCTTCCTGGTATAATAAGGAGCTCTAACTCTAGTAGCAAATGAATGTTTTGCATACTGATAGATATTCAAACAGTGATTTTTAACTAGATGAGGGTGAACCCTTAAATGATTCAGATCTGCTGAAGGCTGAGTTGAGAACACCAATAAGTGTGTTATATCCTGGAGAAATCCACCTCAAGAACATTAAAAAATCTGGGAAACTTGCCTCATTCTTAAAGGAAATTGTGTCAATTTAGCTGGACCCAAACAAACATAAAGCAATTCAAAAACCAAAGAAATGTAAGTGTTTAAAAGTATGGAGCAAAAGGGAGAAAATAATTCTACCATTTCCTCTTCCCCTTTTGCTTTTCCTGCTCTCTTGCTGAACATCAGAGTTTTGCTGAGGTTATTGGTCTGTGGCAGGTACAAGGAGACTGGATTTTTTTTGTTCATGACATTTGATTTTCAAGGGTCAGCCAATCATTTGATATATTGTTACACCACCTTCAGCATTATCTGCATGAAAGAAGACATCCCCAATAGCCCGAGGGTTAAAAAGATACAAGGAAGATGGAGATGGGAATTTTGCAAGAGTCAGGAGACAGGGAATGGCTTCCCAGTGGCAGAGGGCCGGGCTGGATGGGATCTTGGGAAGGAATTGTTCCCTGGCAGGGTGGGCAGGCCCTGGCACAGGGTGCCCAGAGAAGCTGTGGCTGCCCCTGGATCCCTGGCAGTGTCCAAGGCCAGCTTGGACATTGGGGCTTGGAGCAGCCTGGGACAGTGCAAGGTGTCCCTGCCAGGGCTGGGGTGGCACTGGATGGGATTCAGGGTCCTTTCCAGCCCAGGCCATTCTGTGACTCTCTGATTTTGCAATAGTAAAGCTTTTGTCTTAAGTTGATGCTTCTCTTTTACCTTCTAATTTACTGAGTATATTTAGACATGCAAAATGACAGCTGCCAACCTGCTCTGGAAACCCGTTGGTTTGGAATTGTATCTCCATTCCAAAAGCTAAGCAAAGAGCATTAGAGCTTTTCTCTTCCCATGGTGAATATGTGACACGTGTTTGCACCTCCCCAGGGCTGGGCTGTCTGCTGGTGCATCCTTGTGCTGAGACACAACTGCTGGCTGCAGTGCAGAGTGCTCTCCTCCGAGGTGTGAGTGCCCAGCTCTGCCAGGAGGAGCTCAGGATCACATTGCAGATTTGCTCCATTGCACTCCAAGCACTGGGAACATTGATGGAAATCTCTCTGGCGATGGCTGGCTGCTTCAATTCATCTGATATTCTGAGCTTGGAGTCATTTGGGCAATTAATGTTCATCTTGTGACCACTGGAAGACAGGGTCAAACCTAGGACAGAGGGATGTGTGAATCCCAGATGTGCCAGGCTGGGACAAGGGTTGCTCCCTGGAGAAAGGGAGTGGCTCTGCCTTCAGCACCTGCTGCGTCTTTCACATCTTGTTTCTCTCACCCTTAGGCTCCTGGGATGCTGCAATAGAGGCTGGCTGCTTCTCAGTGAGGAACCACTGCTCATCCCAGTCCTGCATTACCTGGGAGCCTTGTCAGGGACAAGCAGAATACTCAGTCTAGGGAAAAGAAAAAAAGGAAAAAGAGAGAGTGTGTGGTCTGTGCTGTTTGTCTGTTTGATGATAACCCAGAATGGTTTCTATGGCCTGGAAATACGCAGAGCACACTTAAAGAGACAGAGGCAGAAAGAAGCTGAGATTGCCTTTGAAGCTAAAGCTCAGGACTCTCTGAGAGCTCCCTCTGCTAAGCTGTTATTGGCTCAAGTGCAGGAGACAAAGGGTGGCCTTTTGATCCATCTCCTTTTTCCTTCCTTACCTAATTAACAGCGAATCACAAAATCAGAGAGTCCCAGATTGGTTTGGGTTGGGAAGGACCTTAAATCCCACCCAGTGCCACCCCAGCCCTGGCAGGGGCACCTTGCACTGTCCCAGGCTGCTCCAAGCCCCAATGTCCAAGCTGGCCTTGGACACTGCCAGGGATCCAGGGGCAGCCACAGCTTCTCTGGGCACCCTGTGCCAGGGCCTGCCCACCCTGCCAGGGAGGTAAAGCTCATCAGATGTGAGTAAGGAGGGATGCACCAGGAATGGATCATGTCTTCATTAGTGACAATGGCAATGTCTGCTGAGCTTGTAATGGGAAGGATTTCTCTCCCCTGTAATAACAGAAGGGAAAAATAAGTGTTGAAATCAATCCTTATTGACTTTAAAGCAGAAATAGATCTGCTGGGGATAGCACTGAGCACTGCAGGGATGAGCTGTGGGAGTTTCCAGCTGTGCAGTCACTTAGGATCAGACCTAGCACACAGGTGGGAGCAGGAATTTCATTCACATATTTCTTGAAATAATGCCTAAAACACACCTTCTGCAATGTTCCCCTCATTCCTGCATGGCCATGCAGCTTGCAGAACTGACTGAGCAGCAGCATGTGCTGCACCCATGGCTCTGACGGACACATCACCCCTGCCTCCTAACCGGGCTGCACAGAGCAACTACAACACATCCCTCCAAGTTTCCTTAACAAAGTGATTTCTCTGGGATTCGTTCAAAAACAAAATGCAGAGCTCAAAAGCATCCTGCAGAGAACTTTTTTCTGGAGCATTCTCCAGCATCAGACAGATTAAAACGTACAGGGAGAGCTCTTGCTGCCACAGCTTCACTTTTGTCTGTTCCCAGGTGCTGGCAGCCAGCAGGAAAACAACAGCAGAGCCTCTTGCAGCCATGGAGAAACCAGTGCAAATCGAGTCTCCTCATCAGTGTGCAATTCAGCTTGAGTTAACTCCCACACACTCACAAAGTCTTTGGACCGTGCAAGTTGGAGGCAACTTTCCTTCAGAAATGGAAATATCTTTTAAATCTGTTTGGCAGACTGGCGGTGGATTAGCAAATACATAAGGAAAATGCACAGCAGCTTCTATATCCATCTTCTATTTCTGACAAGTGAGGCTTCAATTATTGATAACAAACTTGTAAACATACTCCTGTGTCTTGCAAACCTGACTTACTTTTTGAGGTTTTCTGATGGGTCTGTTATTGAGGCTTTTCTTCTCAGAAGCTGAAGGAAGGCAATGTCTATTTTTGCAATATCAAAGTGTATTATCAGTTAGGTTTATCTGTGATGAATTAGTAGCAGGAAAGGAAAAGTTTTTATAAAAGTGGAATTCTGTTCCTGACAGTACACATCATTTCTTCTTCACAGCCAAAACTCCTGCCCATATTCTGAAGCAATAACTAGCTCAATAAAAGGAGCACAATTTTTATCAAACCTCATTTTAATAGGCAAACCCAACAGCAAACCCAAAGTTTCAAATTGGTCAGAAGTAAGTCACAGTGCAAATAACTAATTTCAAAATATGTTGCACCTTCCACATATCCATCCCAGGATAGAAATATTATTCAAACACTTTGAGACAGAATCAGGGGGAATGTTGTTTCCTGCATGCCAGGCTTTGGTAGGGCACCATCTTAATTCCTAAGACAAGTTAACTCCATCCCAGCTGAAGGAGAGCAGATGTAGGTTTGGATGGGATCTTGGGAAGGAATTGTTCCCTGGCAGGGTGGGCAGGCCCTGGCACAGGGTGCCCAGAGAGGCTGTGGCTGCCCCTGGATCCCTGGCAGTGTCCAAGGCCAGCTTGGACATTGGGGCTTGGAGCAGCCTGGGACACTGCAAGGTGTCCCTGCCAGGGCAGCAGGGGTGGCACTGGGTGGGATTTAAGGTCCTTTTCAGCCCAAAACACTCTGTGATCTCTGACACGGAATAGCTAAGACCGAAGTTTAGCGTCCATTTGTGGAGAACACTTTAGTTTTGGTTGTGCTTCAAGATGTTTCTGTATTTCATTACTAGAGAAGGCACTGTGTGTGGTTGGTGCAGAACAGAACTGCAGCTGCTGGGGCAGTCTGGCCTGGCAGGGGCATTGTGTGCTGTGGGAATTGTGCTGCTTATCAACCCTGACAGCACCCAGCCAGTGTTACTGAGGCACTGCAAAAATGTGCTCTGCAAGAACAGAAAACTTCTTTCCTTCCTATGCCCCAGCCAGCCCTGGGAAAACAAGGGATGCCAATGACCTGAACAGGGCAAATTTCATCCCAGCCACCCCTGTGCTGTGCCGAGTCACGACCCAGCATCAGCTCTGAGCTCACAGTGGCACAGAGGGATGTGCCATTGACAGAGCTCATCACTGCTTCCACACCACCACCACTGCCAAAGCAGTGCATTTTCATGTAAATAATACAAATAATATGGCATTGGCCAGTGCAAACAGGATTTTGATGGAAGCAGTTCCTTGCCAGGGCCCTGTCTGTGCTGTCTGTCCATTGTCCTGTGTCTGTTTAACCTCTAATTGATATTTTCTCAGAGGTGCAGTCTTGTTTCTTTCTTGGATTTGTCATTCCAGAATATAAATCTAAAAGGGTTGGTTATATGCTGAATGACGATTTCTTTAATTTATTTGTTTCTTTGTTGCTGCCAAGGTATCCACAATACAATACTTTATCTTTACATATATATGTATATTTATTTAATTATACAAATACATATTTTATACCATATTTACATTATGGTTAGTATTCATTTCAGACTCCAAGTTGGATTTTATGCCCCCCAGATCTCTCCTCCTTGATTCCATATTTTCAAATTCATAATTATTTTAATTATTTTAAACACTGATGATGTCTGTGCTGTTTCTCAGGTAAATGCAGACCAGGAGGAAGCTCTGTCCTTTAGCTCCTAAAAACGAAACCATGGAGTAAAGAAAGCAACACTGATGTCTCAATCTCTTCTTATATTCTAATTTTCCATCTATTCTAATATTCTTATTTTAATTGCAACGAAGGGTTTGAACTACAAATTCCCAATTTGTTCCCCTGTCTGTTGAAAAGTTCATTGAATATGTAACCTGTTGGAGTGGCTTCAGATCCCTTCAAACTCCAGCTGCTGAAATTTCTGAAGGTGTGTGTTGTTACTGGAACAGTTGTGTTTAGTCTTTGCTGGGATTGATAAATTTGGAAACCAAATCAGAATAGCAGCACCGGTGGACAGTTTTGGAAGGGGCAGGGGCTGGGGTGTCCCTAGGAAGTGCCTCTGCTGTCTTTGGTCCCAGATGCTCACCTGGAATGAAGTTCCAATGCCTTGGGACATGACCATGTGATTTTGCTCTTCCAGGACAGGAGATGTCCTGCTGTCTTTTCATTTGATTGAGAACAAGATTGTCGTTCTCCCTGACAGGTACAAAAAGCTATTTGTTTGTGTGTGTGTGTGTATGCGCGCAGCTGATAGTTATGTAATTTTCAAACTGGACACTCCCTCTTGCCCTGCTACTTTTCCCATATCCTCCCACACCCTCACAGTCACAAAGGCTACTTTAACACCTCATTATTCCCCATCCCTGCAGCACCACCGATTCAGTGGGGAAATCCAGCCACGGGTGTCTTGTACTGCTCTGACAATTTTCTTTTTTTTTCCTTTGAGTCTCCCTACCTAGATAGGAATCAAGAGCTCATTTTCTTATAAAAGTGATTCATAACAGCAGCAAGACGAAGAGAGCCGTGCTGATGACTGATCATCTTAATATATTGAGTGTTTGCAAGGATCCTGAGCTGTCTAATGTGCTTAGTTATAATCAGGAGATAACTGCTGTGCTTAAGTACTTTAATTTACCTTGGACTACATTTCATGTGTCATTCTAGCTCCCTGATATCATTGCTTTTACCAAAAGAAATTTCAATAATAAATCAACACGAGCACATCTATAAATTCAGCAGAAGAGGGAGATTAGAGCATCTTGGTATCAGTTCAATTTCCCAGTCATATTCAGCCCCATGTTCCCTACCAGGATGGGGAAGGGATATAGAGAATGGATTCATTAAGAGTCCGTGATGATGTGTTTAAATAGTGCTGTTTTTCTGAAGGCACAGTCCAACAGTGGAATCCAGCCAGTGATCATTTGTTAAACTGCTCAAGGCTTTGAGAGCAGCAATCATTTATCTGAGTGGGGATTGCAAACTGCATTTTTATCCTTCTGCAGGCTCCTAATGGCGTGGAAATTGAAAGTTTCGTTTTTGCTCCAGCAAATGTGCATAATAGCATTAATGATCACCTTCATTGCCTTGTTACATCTGCTCCTACCAGTGTTCATCCAATACCTCCTGGCCAAGAACCTGCAATTCCAGGGAAAAGTAGATTTGCTAAGATGTTGTCACTCTCAGAATCACATGGAAGGCGTATTTTGGTTATATTTAGAAAATAATAAATTAAACCTGCATCTGCTAAAGTCTTAACAACATGGTGCTAGAAAATATTTGCATGCTGACACCAAGAAAATGTTCATGGCTGGGAGGATGTTTGCAGGGGTGGATGCTGCCAGATGCAAGGGAACTGGATATTCAAGGAATGTGATTCCTCAGTTCATGCAAGCTGTTATATTTTATGAAGTCTCCGAGCACAGCAGAAATCACCAAATCAAAAGTCTTGCAAAGGAACATTTGGAAAACAAAAATTTTTTTAAAAAATCTAATGAAAGCTTTCAGGTGAATTTTTATATTCGTGAAGTTAAAACCACACACATTCTCTTTTTAGATACACATGGATAAAACCTTCAGCTATATTTATCTGCTGGTTATGCAAGTGACTTCTTGTAAATTAGGCAGCCAAGCAATCATGTTATTAGGTAATATATGCATTTTGAAAAGCTAACTAAACACATATTTTTAGTGATTTGAATGAGCAAAAGTTGTGTGACATTTCCACAAGGAGGGGGAGCTGGAGTTGTGGTCTCTGGATGGAAGCTGTTATTATCTGTATTAGCAATGAGAGAGGTGGCATTTGGGGCAGAAATGGAAAACTCTACTCCTTCCATGGCTGGATTTTTATATGCCACTAACACATTCCTGCAGGAGCTAAAATTCAGCTTGATCAGACGTCATAAACGCTGCTCTCATAATTCCTGCATCTGTGATATCCCATCTATTTTTGTGGAAACTTAAGTGGGTGCACTGAAAGGCCAAGGAATTTTCACCTCTGAGTGAGATAGGAATCCTTTTGTGGTAAAAGGGAAAAACGGCCCAATGAGGAAAAAACCTGGCTGAGGGAGGTGAAATAAAAACCTCATTCTCTTCAGAATTAGATGAATTGATGAGATTATATTTGCAAAGGTAAGTAGTGGGGCTAGGACCTGTGCTTTAATCTCCTAGAAGAATGTGATGAGTGGGTGTTAATTACCATTCTAGCGTTCTCTTCTGCTTGTAAGAGCTTGATAAGTAGAGTGTTAACATTTGGTTCCCACTTACATTTATTGTCTGCCCAGTTTCTCTGTTATTCACTCTTCCCTGATATTTTTTGAACTGCTATATTTTTTAGAAAAAGAGATATATGAATGTGGTTTTCCTGTTGCAGGACAGCAGTTTAGATCAAGGCAAATATTTATTTCAACATAATTTAATCTTATATAATGAAATGGAACCGTACTGATAAATCTTTCTGATGTAAATACTTCAACTTTCAGAATGAAAACGCCTCCTTTAGTTCATAGAAGGTCAATTTTTATCACAAAAAGTTGGACCAAACAGAGCATTATATAGACAATATGGTTTACATCTCAACAAGCGACAAACCCTTTGGACTTGTTGCCAAATATTGTGGAAGAAATAGGAAAAAACCTGTTTTCCCAAGAAATTGTACTTTGGAACATTGGAATAAACATGCACATGTGTGGCATTACTACTGGTTTTAATTTCTCAAATGAGGAAAAAGTATTTAATTGCAAAGTTTTCTACAGATTTTTGCCATCTTTCAACCAACTGCATTCCCAAGCATTTATATTTAGTGAAATGCAGGGGCAAAATAATAAAATAGAATCAAATGCAAAATAGATTTAAGGTCCGGCTGGCTTTTTGATGTACAAAATTATTGTACCTTATAAATGCTTTGATTTTTATATTGCCTAGAAGGAACAAAGAAAGCCAGGATTCATAGTGAAAATTAGTTTTACTCAAGGAGAGAATGATTTCAACAGAATTGGAAGCAGAAAATATTCCAGACAATATGATTGGCATCCCTGCCCATGGCAGAAGGGTTGGAAGGAGATGATCTTTAATGTCCCTTCCAACCCAAGGAATTCCATAATTCTGTGCTATAAATATTTCAATAGTAGAGTTTTAAAGGTAAATAGACACCTAATGATGTGTGCTTGAATTTTTTTACTCCTCCACTCGCTGATTTAAATCAAAATGAAGCATTTGAAGGAGCATCAGATGCAGAGGATTTGATTCACAAAATGATTTGTGCATCACAAAGCAGAGCAGGATCCAGGGTATCCCTGACAGGGATGTTCTGCTCCTCCCTGCCTTGTCTCCATCCTGCAGTCAAAAGTCCTCTCCGACACCCACCTGTGGGGATAAAATCATGTTGTTGAGATAAAGGAAAATTAAGCCACTTCCCACAAAGCCAAAAATATAAAAATGGGGGTTTGTAGCTGTAGGGATAGAGTGCAGACCTAGGAAAGGCTTTTCTGAAAAAGTGTTGGAGTGGAGTCAAAATGAATAATAGTTTGTGCAGCCTCCAAGCACTGCTGGAGCCACTAAGTATTAACAAACAGAATTAACATTTACAGGTTAAAGATCTGTTTGCTTGGTGGTTATTTTTCAGCATTAAACATAATTTATGGCTGGCTGATTTATGGGCTTGGAGTCATTGAAGATATTAAACAGCACCAAGTAGCTGCTTCATTGCTGCTGAGCAGCTCCAAGTCCTGGGCTCAGCTCGCTGTGCCATCCCTCTGAAACAAAGGCACCATTAATAAACTGCTCTGCACACAACCAGCAAGGCCTGAGCATTGCAGCCTCATTGCAGAGCTAATAGACTTAATAACGAGCAAACGACACTGCAATAGTTGGAGGCTATTATTTTTGGTAATGTATGGGCCTTGCTGGAGCTCTGTATGTGGTAAGCTCAGCTCAAGGAAAACATTCCATGGTTATTCACATCACAGTCTGGTCTGTGCTGTTTTTCTGTAAGGGGATCCAGACAAAAGCCTCCAAAGGACGAGGTGCCAAGGTCAGAGCCAGTCATTACTTAAGAAAATATTGCTGGAATCGATGAGAAGTGGTGTAGGAGTGGGAGGAGGAGCTGGGGCTGCAATCTCTCGGGGTTTCACTCCACATCTGTCTTTGCAAGAAAGACACAACTCACACTCTCTCTGAGCTCTTCATGTGCTGCTTGAGTGGAATGATTTGGAGGGGGCAGGGGGAGAAAAAGACGCTTATATCAGGTTTTCTTGTAAGCCTGAAATTTTGGCAGGCACTATAGAAAACTTTGAAATTACCAAATATTTCAGGGGAACTTGGGGTAAGTACTGAGCGAACTTTAAAACACCTCCTGGGATCTGCATAAGGATTTAGTGCAGCTATTTGAAACCAAACTAAATATAGAGACTTTTGCATAGTTCCAACTCCAAGTCACACTGTGCTGGCAGTTCAAGCTGGGTTCTCCTTTGGGCTCTCAGTTTTGTTTGAGTCTGAAACTCTGAGCAAAACTCAGGAGATGCAAACATATGCAGACAGTTTCCCCCTGAAGTGCTAACTGACTTGTGAACCAAAACCTAGTTGAACTCCAGTCTATTTAAAATCCGGCAGGAAAACACTTGGCTGAGGACAACTTTTTATTCCCTTACAGACAGAAAAGGGAGATAAAATGGCAGCACAGCACCAGCCGCACAAAAGCATGTTTGGAGAACAAAGATAAAGTGTCCATCCTCCAGTCAATACATTTTGGTAGAGGGTGTCACATCATCTTCTTGGACATCTCTTCTCTGGAAGAATTTGGAAATAGGTAGCAGAGGGTTTTTCACAAGCCCAATGTGATAATTGACACCTACCAGAGTGTTGTAGAATGGCTAGAGACAAACTAAATTTAACAAATTCACATCATGTGAGATGTGATTTCACCTGTGGACTGAACATCTGGCCACTGACATCTGGGTGTACAGCAGGATTAACTATTCACAGGCTGTGGTGCTGTGTGTACAGAGCATTCACCTGTTGGCACTCAGTCCTTTGCTCTGTCCCCATGCTCTTCCTGCTCCCATCAGGCAGCAGCTCTTCTAACAAAGGCTGCACATGCCCCAAAAGGACTCAGATGCACTAAGCAGCTAAAAAAAAAAGCCCATTTTGTGATGTAAAGAGCTGCAGCTATAGAAATAGGCACTTTTGAGTCACCCAGAAGCAAAGAAAGGCCAGAGGAAAAAGGTGGTGATATAACAGGGATGAACTTACTGAGGAAAGCATCAGTACAATGCCCATGTCAAGAGCTGGGACAGCGATGGCCAATGTGGGACTTCTGAACAATAAAAACAGAATAACAGAATGGTTTGAGCTCAGCTTTAAGGTTCCTGCATTCCTGTCACTGTTCAGCAGTCAGTGTAAGGGAGAGGATCACACCATGGAAAGCACCTTGTCCTCCACCACCATGTGAGAATTCACTCTCAGATGGAATCTGTCTGCAGGGCCATGGTTTGAACCACGCTTCTGACAAAGGGTCTTCAACCTCAGGAACTGTTAGAGTGAAATTCATTCCCATCATAATTACCATGCCTGTGTTAACAGATGGGCAGCCGAGATTGTGAGAGTGTTATTTGCTCAAGGTCACACAGGAAATCTATGGCAGAGCCCTGCTTGGAGCACAAGTCTCCAGAGCCCAAAGCTAATGCTTGAAGCACAAAGCTTCCCTCCAACAGCCCAGCTGGCAGCTCACTCGTGGAGTGCAGCAGGTAAGGGCTGACATTCCAAGTCCTTTCAATTGATATTATTAGCATAGAGCAACAAAGACATGTGCAGGGGAGTATTGGCAGCCAAAGGGATAAGTGATGATTGTAAGGGAAAGTGTTTGTGTTTCTGGCCATCTGTTTGCAAATAATCCAAATTATTCCTTTTAGGAGTGCTGGTTATGCCTTAGCTGTGTTTCTGGGGTAGGGGAGCTCTCCTCCAGCAGTGGGTGGCTGAGAAAAAGCTTCTAGAAAAAACAGACAAAACTTTATAAACTCCTAATTCATGCTACTGATACAATACCAGACGTTTATATCCACAAGTTTCTTATTAAACATAACCATAAAATCTGGATAACAAAAAGTATCACAGTGCATTAAGAGAGCAAAGGTGCAGATGACACACAGAGATCTGAGCATGTGAAGCTTTGGCTTTCTAAGGTTTAAATCTCTCCTGCTGTAATTACTGCAGAAGAAAAATGGCTTTCATAAGCATTTTCCCTTCCCCTGCATGTGCGAGGCACCTTGCTCTGCTTTGCTCTCTCTGACACTCACACAAACCATTTAATTTCTACCAAGCCAAAGTGCCTGAGTGTCCAAGCAGTGACAAGAACAATCCCTGTCTCCTCGTGTGCTCTGGGAAAAAAACAGGAGCTGCAGGAGAGCACAGAGCAGAGCAAGGAGGGGTTGCTGCTCGGGAGACGTGAGCCATGAAATCTCTGTTTTCAGGGACATGGAGCATCTTTCTCACGTGCAGCACAAAAAGGCAAACAGAAGGCAGCTCCTCTCCTCCCAGACGAGCAGCTCAGGGCTGAGGACAGCCTGTGGCTCAGCACCAAATCTGAGGAGGAAGAGGTGTCCCTTTGCCACTGAGTTTGGGTAGAAACTTGTTGTAAAACAGAACTCCAAGACTGACTTTTCCTTCGGCTCTCCCAGGTGTCGTCCATGGAACATTCCCTCCCCAAACTGGGCAAATATTTCCCTCTACGACACTAAGATTCCCTCTGCATACAATGAGCCTATGAAGTTAGTGGCAAAACAAGTTATGCATTGTGATTTATTGTCTGCTTTGGCTCAAACCAACAGGACTATACATTAAGGGGGGGGGAAAGCCCTGTGCTGTGTCTGTATTTATAACCTTGTCATTTAAACACTTGGCAGCCTTTCAGCTGCTCCATATGGTCACTGTATTAAGCTTTACCATAAAAGGAACTAAGAAGCAAAGTCAAAAGAAAGCTGATATTGTATGGCTTAAAAGTCTGCCAGTAAAAATAATAATCAAGGAAAATTCCCAATAACGGCCATTTGTGGTACCTCAGGAACTTCAAAGGCCTCGGAATGAAACTCTGTCATCCTCAAACACTGCTGGCAGTCTGTCTTCAGACAGGAGGGCTTGGAATTGGCACATCAAAGCTCCTGGTAACATTGTGCTTCACAGAAATAGAAATTGGTTTTTTTTCAGGAGGTGACGTCAGAAGGAGACAAAATTAGAATTTAGAAATTGGGAAAATTCAATGCTGCTGAAAGAGTAGCATAAAATAGCAAAGAAATAAAGTCTTCTGGAAGAAAGTTTGGAAAAGGATGGCAATGGGTCTTCCACAATCCTGATGGGTTAACTTATACTTATCAGAGCATTATAATGGGATGACTAAACTAAATGTAAAAAATTCCCATCATAAATGCATTGTTACGTATATTTCTGTACACATTGGCAGCTGATATGTCAGCACCTGTCTGCAGAGGAGATACCTCTTCCCCCAAACTGCTCTTTAAGGAAGAATTCAGAGTAAATGCCTTGCTAAGATAAAAAACTGAAGCTCAATCTCCCATCCTTAAACTTGTATCAGCTCTGCAGGTTTGGAAGTTTGTGATTTTTATTGAGGAGTTGAATCTTTGTGTTTGTTCTTTGAGACGCAAAACATTTATCATCAGCTAATTCTAAATTTTTATTTGCATCCCAGGGTTTTCTTTTGAAATAAACCCCAGCTATGGACAAGAGGCATCTGAATTAACTCCCTCAGCAGCATCTCCTCAGAGCCCTGTGGCACTGCCCAGGCATTGGGGCCAAAATCAGAATTTGTTCTCCCTGTGAACCTTCCCACTTTCAGATTGGAATCACAAATGCCTCACACCACACTTGCTATTATTAAACATCATCTGTGACTTCATACAATGGAAATGATCTTTAGTAGGCAAGGTTGCTTATCCTGTGCAAGAATCCAATTTTTCCCTTGGAAAAACTGAGCCTGGATATGACCCTGACACTTCACATGTGGAAATTAATACAGTTTTGTATAGTAACATCAGCTGGGGGTGGAGAGAGAGAGAGGAGGTATAATTTAATTAATAAAATGAAAATCCAAAATTCGTTTGAACTCAGTATTTTTTCCTTGTTGTGAACTGCCCCAAATGTTTCCCATTATTTTCTGTTGTGAAGTGTTAAGTGAAGGGTTGAAATATCAAGTTGACCTGCTGTGTTGGACCAGAGCTACCCAAATCCTTATATCCAATATTCCCAAATTCTGTATATCCATGTTCTAGTCATATTTGGACAATCTCACCAGGAAACTGGTGAGGCAACCAGCCACCACCCACTGTCAGAGGGGAATTCACACTTTACATTAATAACAATACAATTCTGAAGATTAATATCTGTAATAATAAAACTTCTGGTGTTTTGCATTGAAGAGATCCATATAAGATAAGCAGCTCTCCCATGACTCCAGCAAATTCCAGTTGCTTTGCTAGCTGCTGCCCTGGTCTATGCTTTTGAATGTTAATTTCCTTGTGTGAAATGTCTAATTATCCTTCAGGATAATCTCTGCTACCTTTTGGATCATTCCATGGCTTGTTAAGTGGAATGATCTTTCCTGAGAAACTTCTGAATTATTAAATAACTTATTTGCACAAAAAGAAATTCCCAACGGAATTCATCCGGTCTTTGTTTAATAACCAAAGAATCCATAATTTTGTTGACATTTGCACGTGTTTTTTTCAGTGTGATTACGGATACCATTTAATGAGCAAACTACTTTTGATTAGAAAATCATCACCATCATCTCCTGCTCGTGAAATGGGTCTGGGAAAACCAATCTGTGCAATTCCCCAGCAAGGAATCCTCAGGTAAATGTCACTCCAAGACTTTATTGTGGGATGGATTACAGAATCATGGGATGGCCTGGGTTGGAAGAGACCTCCAAAAATCCTCTTGTTCCAAGCCCTGGCCTGGGCAGGGAGAGCTTCCCTCAGCCCAGGATGTTCAGAGCATCTCCTGAGCACAGCCTGGGAACAAATCCTGGGACCTGTGGCTGCCACTCATTACTTCAAAGGAAAGACCTAAAAATTAAATCCAATCAGTCCAAACTTAAATCACGGGAGCAGCAGGTAAAGTAGAGCTGACAGATTGGAAACGTTATTAGTACTTATGCATGATTCATTTGTCTTTAGCATGCCAAAACACTCTGGAGTAAATTGTTGTTTTAAATGCTTGTATATTCTGAAATTCAAAGTAACTTGTCAATGAAACATGAAATTTGTCAGTACTCTCATTACCTTTGTGTTCCAAAAATTCATAAATAAATAAATACACCTCCTTGATGTTAAATGTTTATCAGTCTTGCTTTTTTTTTGACAATGATTTGATAGTACATTAGTAATGAAAGGTGGAAAATAATCAGAATCTCGGTAAAAATGTTTAATTCATGAGACAAACACGCAAAACAGTTTCAGTAATTAATAGAAATTCAATGTCTTATCAGATTATCGCTGTGAGTCGCAGCCTTTCTCAGCTGGATCCAGGAAATATTTAAAAGAGATAACACACCAAATAATTCATGAGCTTGTACTTTTTCTGAAGGCATGAGAATATGGCTTTACTTTCAAAATTGTGCCATTAGTTTGGTGGAATTAATCTGCTTTCCAAAAGTTGCTGGGTTTCAGACCAATGCCCAATTGTTCATTTAAATCAGTAATACTGAGCTTAGAGGAATTTTTACTCATAGGTAATCCCTGGTTGATATATTTGACAAAAGTGAGAAGGAGTTCAGCAGTTGGTGTGAAAGAATAAAGCGCTGAAGAGTTTTCATTATGTTCTTAGCACTGAACTTCCTGCTATGAAATCAGTTTGCAGGACAGTTTTGGCCATGTGAGGAGCTCTAAATGAGATATGAAATTCATTATTGAAGCAAAGTGTGATTTCTTTCCCCAAATATTATCTTAAAACATCAGAGGAGTGGCGTCTGCATACAGGCATTCATATCTCCCAAACATGACAATACACTTTAAAATAACATCTCAAACCGAACCAGCCAGTTCAGTTCTACACTCAGAAAAGCACAAAATCTTATTTAGGGCTTCTGCTCATGTGAATGCTTGTTTTGGGGTAATTGTTCAAGC
This sequence comes from Grantiella picta, assembly GCA_013397955.1. NCBI lineage: Eukaryota > Metazoa > Chordata > Aves > Passeriformes > Meliphagidae > Grantiella > Grantiella picta. The sequence goes on from VZRM01005237.1 coordinate 772,777, forward strand.
CAATTTAAAAAGCTGATTATGACTACAAAGATGGAATTATTCGCCTAAAAGCTCAATTTTCATATATTTTACAGTAAAAACTAATGCTGTCACAAAGTGACATGCAGATATAGAAGTAACACCTGCCTGTGCCATGTCTGGGGAGCTTCCCTGTTTTCACAGTACTCTTTCCATTCAGAAAACCACCAACTTCTATGGTTTATCTTGAAAACACCTTCCAAACAATAATGCCCAATACACCTGCACTGTAGCTGTGAAACACCAGATTAGAAAACAGAAAGTCTCTCAGAGTTTTCTTTCAAAAATTACAGTGACCATGCTTGATTCTTGATGGAAATAAACATTGGAAAATGTGTATCTTCATTAAAAGACAATGATTAGCTTATAAATCTGCATACACCCTTTTACACACAGCAGATCACTCCATATTGGCAGAAGAGCAGATTTTAGATTATTTGCTGCAAAGAGAAGTGAGTGTTAAAAGTGCCTGACTTTCCCACTACGCAACCTGGACAAAAATAGCTTTCCCCTTGAGTAATGCACTTCCCAGCACGGAATTGCAAGGAGAGGTTGTTAAAACGGGGAGAAAATATTTCACCAGTGTTTTCTCAGCACAGCTTTGCCTTCTGTAAGCCAAGATCTGGGGTCTCCCTACTTGATTATGCTACACAAGATTTCCTAACATCTTCAAACTTTGTACCAAGGAAATCCTAAATTTGAAGCTGTTACAGTTTAATGAATAAGACAAAATCAGATGAGTGCAGATCATCCTTGTACATCAGCTCCAGGGAGGTAAATTTTTATTACCATAAATGAAACATAAATGAGTGACAAATTGCCCAGAAGTATTTGATAAAGTGGGATAGATGTTCTGATAATTTTTTCTTACAATACTGGAAGAAAATGTTGTACATTGAGGTGCCAAAAGCTGAGCACCACACTCTGAATGCAATTTAAATGGCAAAAAGGAGAAATGCTGGGCATTCCCAGTGCTGTAATTGATACCACAGGCTGGGCAGAGCAGATGGGGGGCAACTGGTGCCAAACCAGTTTGGTTTCTCCAAAATGGGTGAATCTCTCCTACCATCTCCCCTTCCTCAGCCTGCATTCCCAGCAGCAGTACCTGTTGGCATCTGCTTGAACAGGAGCCTTATTCCTCGTGAAGATGTTGAAGATAACTTAAATTGCCTCTTACCCACAGGCTCTTAAATGCAATCAATATCTACTAACACCACGAACTATTAATCAAAGAGGGGTGACATATTCTTATTTGACCTTTATGAGCAAACCCTCTTAGTGATGATACTTTACTGCTTAACACTACCATTTTGTTCCAACATTATTCATCTTTGGAGAAACTACCAGCCCACAGAAATCAATGGCACAAAGGACAGAATTTCATCCTTGAGCTACAGATTCAGGATTATGCAACGCAAGCTTGCAACACCTGCAGCTTTACAAGCAGGGAAGCTGCATTTCTATTTTAACCCAATGCATAAAAAGCTTGTAACACTATGAAAATTAAAGAACAGACTTTAATGCAATATAAACATTGTCCATAAGAGATGGTAAGATATAATGTATTGTTTTATACCAAGCTGTTAAATAGAATTTAAGGTAATATATTTTCAGTTCTAAGAGGGTGTTTACACTCGTTATATCATCACAAATAAAACAATGAGCTCATCAGCCAGTGTTTAGTGGCTTAACACCTTCTATAAATTTTACTGAAGTCATCAAGTAAGGGAAAAGACCAAACAAAAACAAAACAAAACAAAACATATCTTTGCAGAGCAATGTGCCCCAAGTGCTCAAATGCTCACTGATTCAGAAATAACTGGGCCTTTCTGTGAAGAAATTGTATCATTTTTAAGTTAGACAAACGCTAAAGAAATTCTTATACTTCAGTTTTAGAATCAGACACTTTGCCATTTTTTTTTCCTTGTGTTTATACAGGACATAATTTTTTTAATATGTAAAGACTGTGTAAAACATGGTCAAATTCTACTGTTGGTTGTGTATGAATTTTTATTTTCTATGGGTGAAAATAGTGTAGAAAGTGTCTAAGTGTCAGGGGAGCCTGCAGGAAATACATTACAATAGTAGTCATAGGGGTCAGGAAAAATCAGACAGTCATGGCTTGGGCTGGAAGGGTCAGAATCTGAGAATTACAGAATATTCCAAGTTGGAAGGACCCACAAGGACCATCAAGTCCAACCCCTGGCCCTGCACAGACACCCCAACAATCCCACTCTGTGCTTGAGAGATGAACTGAAAAAAACCTGAAAAAAATGAGAAAATTAGCTAATTCATGAAAGAATAATACATGCTGTTTGCAACGAATACTGCATAAATCATGCAAATCCACAAGCACCTTATCCCCAGTTTCACAATAGTTCATTCACTCTGCACAATTCCTGCCTTTTACCTGCAGAGCACAACTGGAACCACCCATTCTTGACTCAGATCTAGCTCATAACTTCCTAGCTCTTAAAAAATTTTAACTTCCTTGGTTTTCTGCTTACAAACAGTCAATTCCACCCACTTACTGTGAGAACAAAACTCTCCACAGTGCCCTACATGTTCCCCCCCAGAGCAATTAGCCCTCCTGTGCTAATGACATCGCCTGCTGCTGTGCCGAGCCTTTGGCAGAGCTGCAGCACCTGCATTTCAGCAGCTCACATGTCCAGGAGCTCTGCATCGCCACAGATGGCAGGGAAAAGGTTAAGCCGAGGAAATTCCAGTCTCCAGCAACTCCTTGGACACCTGGAGCTGCTGTGGCTGCTGAGGCTGCACCAGATCCAGGTCACTCTGCTCTGGGACACATTTGCAGCACTCCCTCCTTTGTTCCTGATGCCCTAGCATTTTGGCTTCTATATTTTTCAGGTATCTGTAATCCTGTAATTCTTTAGTGTATAACTCTGGTCTCCATGCAGGGTGCTAAGCTGCTGTTCTCTCATTTTTAGACAAAAGAATTCCTCTTTAAGCCCAAAACTCAAGGACGCCTTACTGTCTCAGAGCCCCAAGATATGTAAACAGCAGTGAATTTGGGGAGCAAACTTGGAGTAATTGACATCATCAGCTGAAGGTGTAATTGGAGGATTAACCCTGATATGCAAATGGACAGAACTTATAAAGCAGGAAAAACCCATGACCTGCTGTCCATTTTGTGTGTAGCCCCTGGGTGTGCTGTGAGTGCCCTGAATGCACCTCAAGGCCTTCAATAAATATAACTGATTTTAATTCTCTTAACTTTGTCCAGCCTAGTCCCAGGTTAGCTCATCAAGGCATCATTCCCACTCCCTGGACAGGGTGACAAACTGCACTGAGGGGCTCAGCTCAAACCCTCCTCACTCTGCCACAGCACCAGTTATTAAAATGTCAATTAAATCACCCTGTGGACAAAATTATGGGAATTTTACAGTACTACCTCATTTTATGCCCTGAGCTCTCTTTATTTCCACGTTGAAACTCCCAAGGTAATAGCAGGGAGAAAAATAACCAACCATATAAACAAATAATGTCTTTTATGACCACAAATAGATTGCATCCCTAAAGCTGAATTACTGTGCATCTTATTCTGGATTATTTTACGCAATTACTTCGTTGATTACCAGTGTGATAATGCTGAGGTGAGCTTTCAACCTTTCAAAATTAGACCTTTATGCACAAATATGTTTTGGAGAACAGCAAATGATTTAATAGTCCACACATAATAGTAGCAGTAAAAATTGTAGCAGGCCTATAATTGAGCTAATGGAGAAGCTGATGGAAAGACAAGATAACAAAGGAGAAATGATGCTGGAAAAATTGCTTCACTTTGAGTCCAAATGGCAAAAGCAGCTTGAGAAGCCCAGAGTTTCATGCGTAGTTAGTATCAAAAATGAAAGATTCTAATGTAATAAAAAGACATTATGTAACACATGGCTAAAAAGAAATGGAAAAAGACAGGAATATTCCACCTATACTGTCATTCTTTAAAATTACTGCTATCGGGAGGCTTTCACAATTTTGGAAAACTTGCCTGAGAAGTTGTTCTCCACAGAAGGAAAGTACCTTAAAGGTCATGATATTATAAATTCGGTGAGAGCGATTTGAAGAGTTATTGAGCATGCAAAAAATATAAAATAAAGGTGCCTGATTAGAGGTGACAAATTGGATGCTGGATAACAATAATGAAATTGACTGTGGACAGTGTTCAGCCAAATAAAAGGTATCTTGTAGAATTTTCATATTCAAATGTAAAAACTCCTCCTTTCATAGCTTCTTTTGAAATGTTCAATTGTTTTTCTGACCTTATCTTTTTTATACAACGGATCAAAGTTTTATGGCACTGGGGCCAGATCTTCCTCTCTTTTCATAAATAATGCCATTATTTTGAAGAGACATTAAAAAGCAAATACACCCCAGACGAGCCAATGCAAGGGCTGGTTTGGAATATTGTTTTATTGTCCTCCTGCTGAACAGTCTGGAGGCAGTTTTTGCTATCCCCAAACCTTTCAGAGCTTTGACTTCAATCTGAAAACCAGATAATTGTTGCTGAAAAAATAATCATCTGTGTGTTTGCTTGGAGGGGCAAAGGACAAGGGAGGGAATGAGGGGCATGGTGTCAATATTAATGGTTTGTAGTCAAACCATTCATCTACATCCTCAATGTCATTAGCTTTCCTGCAATAAAAGGAATAAAATATTGTGCCTGTGTTTGTCCTGGGCGTACAGATGAGGATGTGCTCTGATCCCAGTGCTGCTGGAGGGCTGCAGCAGTGCTCCCCAGGAAAGCAGGGATTCTTTAGCTGTGCCCATGCTGTCATTATGACTCTGGCTGGGACCTCTCTAATTAAAAATGTCACTTCTCAAAGCCTTCCCAGCTGCACAAGCTCACTGGACAGTGCCACAGCGAGCTGCTCTGTCCTTGCTGCTTGGACAGGCACCGTAGGCTCCAGTTCCCCCTGGAGATTTCCCCAGTCCCAGGAACAAGTTATTTCTGCAGTTATTCTATGTGTGATGACAGCAAAAAGCGCTCTCAGGTTAATCCTCTGCTAACCTGATCTAACAAGAATTAACGCACTGTGCAACTTGTTCTGCAGACTTCAGGTCTGATGTGGCACCAAAATGTCAGGAAGCACTTTCTCTGCAGCTACAGTTATGTAATAACCTGGCTGTGCCACCTGCTGCAGCTGGAAAATGTGCTGTGGCTCTCTGGGAGTTTCTCCCTGGACTCCCTGAAGGCAGCAGAGACATCACCCTGGGCAGTTTGTGTGCTGGGAGTGCACTGTGGGCTCCTTCGGTGCAGCAGGGCTGTCACCTTGCACTGGCTGATGGAGCAACAGAGCCTGGACATCAGCTGATGGGACCTCAGCTTGAAAGGAAGGGATTGCTCTGACAACTCAGGTAGAAGTAGGAAATGACCCTGAAAACATCACTTCTTGCTGCTACCTGTCAGTGTGTGGGATGGGTTTGCCAGAAGCACCCCTGGTTAAACACTGCAGAAACTGTAGGACTGCTTTGAAATGACACTGAGGGTCTAAACAAGCAAAAACATTCTAAAAACTATATATATATATATATAAATTCAAATGTTTGACTTCTCTTCAGATGTTTATACAAACAGCCGTGAAAAGGAAAAAAAAACCCCACAACTCCACTCTTTCCCCGCTCCAAATAAATGCATTGTCTGAGTTTTAAAAGTAAAGTACAGATTGGGCCTTCAAGGGAATCCTCTGGGATAGCCATGCTCTGTGACTAATACACAGTGAAGAGTCCTTTTATGGGCACTTGTTATCACTGCGGTGATTATGAGCCAAAGATCCAAAATTATAATGTTGAATATTTTGTGTGAATTAATTGGAGCAAAGACTTGCACATAGAAATTCCAAACACTGGTGCATGTTATAACTGTGCTGGATCCTGTGCTGGATAACTTTATTCTGCTGTTCATGGACTAAACATCTTCCTGAACTGCTGGGTGCAGCAACACTGCTCAAATCTCCTCAATTTGTACTAGAATGGGAGGAAAACAGTGAAAAGCAAGCAGATAAAATGACACAGCATATGAAGTAACCAAGCAGATGTTTTATTCACTTCTCCTTTACTGTGACCCTGCTCTAATGAACTCCCTGACGTATGGAGTGAGCAGCACTTCAGTCCTCGAGCACAGCTGGGAGATGTGGCACCAGGTGTTTGTACCTGCAGCCTAAGCACTCACACAGCCTTTCTGCACAATATTTATTCTCTGCTGCTCCACAATGAACTGTTTGCAAGCCCTCTGGCAGCAGTGACCACAATAAATCCTCTCCCAAACCACTGACAGCAGCACAGGCAGGTCTGGCATGTCCATCCCCCAAATGAAGCAATAAGAAAGTTTGAGTTCCCTGTAGGAATCAGAGACAGCTTGTTTGGGCTGGCGCTGCCCAAGCAATGGAAACACAATATCTGCTAATACAGCAAGGGAATCCCAGAGCTCTTGGTGCACAGGAGATGCTTGGGGGCAAAATGTTTGTTGAAACTCGGTGTCACAATTGCTCTCTTCACCACATCTTGTCAAACAGAAAGACCTTGACAAACGAGAGGGCTGTGAATCACCAGTGGTGTGAAGTTCAACAAGGGGAAGTGCTGCATTCTGCACCTGGACTGGGACACCCTGGATCTGCAGACAGGGAACGGGCACTTCCTGAGGCTGCCAGAGCTCCAGGAGCCTTTGGACAGCACTGCCAGGGATTGCTGGGTGTCTGTTCAGGGACAGCAGCTGATCCATGATCCTGGTGGGTCCTTTCCAACTCTGGACATTCTGTGATTCTACTGCACCAAAATATTGCCTTTCAGGCACATTCTGTGACAAGACATTCATTAGAAATGAAACACTCAGATAATTTTGGAAACCACAGTGTAAAGCTGCCTGGAGCTGCAGTGATGCCAGTGATTGCCCTTATTGATTGCACTTTCAGGGACACAGGGCATCCTTTAAAGCAGTGAGGAATTTAGGGATGCCCTTCACTGAGTTACTGGTAATGCTTAAGCCTTGGGAAATCCCACCACTAATGTTTCCAAGTCCTGCTACCGACAACTGACAGGAAACAGAGAGAACAACAGTAATCCTGCTAATGGCATTTGATTACATCTTCAGGTTGCTTGTTAAACCATATTGAGCAAATAGACCTGTGCAGAAGTCTCTTCAGTCTATAATAGAACAGCATGTTCTTAATGTAAAAATTATTATAATAAAATTCTTCAGTTGCATTTTTTAAAAATGCATCAACAAAATGGATGGTGTTTAACATGTCAGCATCACACAGGTATGTGGTATGAAATACCTTCTCGTCTTTTTTGTTTATTTGTGCAGGATGCAAAAGAGCATGAATGCCCCACAGTCCTCCTTTGATTTAACACCTTGAAACAAGGGAACTGGCCAATAGCATTCCTTAAATTAAATAGCCATGAGTCACCAAGGACAGCAGTTGGAGATTTTCTGGTCTAGCACACAGCTCAGTGAGGAAAAACCTCAAACCACCAAAAGAGTTAAAAAGATATTCAGGTCTGGTTTGGTTTTGTTTTCCCCAGCTAAATTTGGATTTTAGAATCACAGAATTATTCGGGCTGGAAGGACCTTAAATCCCATGCAGTGCCACCCCAGCCATGGCAGGGACACCTTGCAGTGTCCCAGGCTGCTCCAAGCCCCAATGTCCAAGCTGGCCTTGGACACTGCCAGGGATCCAGGGGCGGCCACAGCTTCTCTGGGCACCCTGTGCCATTTACATTATTTACCTAAATATGGATCTGACCACAAAAGTCAGGGATCACCTGAAGTTTGGAAAAAATACTTCTGTTCTCTCTGAACTGGAAACCCACACTGAAATGCTGGCATCATGCTGGGAAGCCATTTAGAAACACAATTTCAACAGCTGCAATACACTGAGCTTAAAATTACTGACATTGTAAACAGCAGAAAACATGCAGAGGGCATCCTGAATGCTCCAAGCAATAAAGCAGCTACTTCTGCATAATATCAGACACTCATTATGTTTGGAAAAGATCTCCAGATTCATCAAGCCCAACCTTTGACTGATTACCACCATGGCCATTAAACCATATCACAGTGCCATCATGGCTTTTAATACAATTCTTTAGAGTAGTAAAAAGGAAGAGCTCATAAATATGTTCATTATTCTAACTTGAAATAAAAACAAGACTTCCTTCCAAAAATCAAGTTTTAAAATTTTAAACAAATAATATTTTAATTTAAATTATACTGTTAATAGTTTTAATTAATAATTGCTGATAAATAATCTGTGGCAATATAAGCTACAATTTTTGAGCAAAACAATATGTAGTTAAACAAAGAGAACATTTATTTCATTTGTTCCTGCCACAGAGGATAAACTTACAAACTCTACTTCAGCTTCAGTGCTGGTTATTTCAAACCCAGTAAGCTCAGGTAAACAACACTGTCTGCTTTAGTTTATGTTTTGGGCCTCTTCTCCTTTGGAAATAAATATTACATAATCACAGAAATTAAATTGGTTTTACGGGTAGTATTTACCCCCCTGGGATGCTGCAGTTTAAGAGTCTGTTTATCATGTCATGTTCACCTGAATTACAGTTTCTCCATAAAAATAGCAGGAATGTCCATGGTACCATGATGATGCAGCCACAATTCCTCACGAAGATGTCAGGAGGACAAGTTTCCACCAGAAATGAAAGAGCCTGTAGGGAAATAAAAGGGAATATAAATGGTTTTTTTGCATTTAGCTGTTCTTGCTGTACCTGGATTTCCTCTTCCCACTCAGAGGTGACCACACAGCTCTGGCATTGTTGAACATGTTGTGAGTTGATGTTTGGAATTCTGACCCAGAATCCCTGCCCAGATGCTGGGCTGTGATGGACGTTAATAAAAATCTGAAATCACTGCTCAAAAACAGATGTTTGGAATTTGAAGCACATATATAGCTGACACTCAGCAGATAAGCCCAGATTTCACCAAGTCGAAGGGATAAGAGACAAACATTCCTCCTTTAATCTGATTTGTTTTGCTCACCAGTATTCAGATAAGATAAAAGCATAAGAGATCAAGGTCCTACCTCTGAATGATAAATCAGCGGCTTTTTATTTTCTCCTACAATACTTGCAGCATCTGTGTATCCAGTATAAGGCAAATCTCGTATAGAATAGGGATTCTAGGATTTCCTTCCAATTGTTTGTTTAAAAAATAAGGTGGCTGGCAACAATTATGCATGGAGCTGAGTTGTCATGACCTTTCATGAACATCATGCAGCTAATTAGAACCCAGTGGTATATACAGTGATTCCAAACTTTTGGGGATGGTTCATGGGCAAGAACCAGCCACAGCCATCGAGACAAAGTGCTTTTTCAAGTAGTCCCTGCATTTCCAGGGTTTGAGAGAAAAATAACCTGCAAAACTGAATAATTACCAATTAAAATGATAATTAATAAACCTTGTGCCAATGTTCTTATCAGTCTCCTTCACACAGACCATTTTTGCCATTCACTAAAGCAAAAAAAAGTAATTAACAGCAATGATAGGCTATGCAAGGGAACATCTTATTTTATCAAAACTAATATGTCTTCAAGATTATCAACACTGACTTTAGAAGTGAGTAAAGAAACATTTTGACACCATCCACAATTTATACAAATGAAATGAGATTTGGGCAATTAGCTCACTGGAGGAACCTAAACAATGGTTTGCAGGATGACAAGCAAAAGTGAGTTTCCAAAATACTAATAATTAAACTTGGTTTCAGAGCTGATTTCTCCCTTGATCACTTCCAAGGAGCACCTTTGCAGATTTATTTTTAATTTTCAACGATAGCCAAATAATTTGCAAAATTATTGTACAGAAAACTGCATGATGTGAAATTCATAACTTGGGACATTGATAGATATAAGGACTATTAGTTATCTGTCTGTGTGCTAAGGGGATGCTCAGGAATTGCATTTTTACCATGCAGCTTGCCATTCTTTAGAAAAAGCAGGAAAATAAGGATAATGAATCATTCCAAGCGATAGATGGATGTAACACCAGTGCCACTGATGCTTGCATAGGTACATGGCACAGAATTGCCTCTGGAAGAGAGAACATTTCTCAAACTCCACAGCCCCAGGCAGATCAATAAAAGAGAATATTTTCAGTATTCTCTACATTACTGTGGTGTTTTATGGAGAGCAAACAGCAGGATTTTATGGGTGGCCAAGATAAATATTTCATATTGATACATTCCATAAGTTACAAGAAAAACAGGGAAACTCAGAAGTTCAGTCAATTCCCTTCCAGGGGTGATGACTCCACCATTGCCCTGGGCACTCTGTTCCAGTGCCTGACAACCTTTTTGGTCGAGGAATTTTTCCTAATATATAATATAACCTCCCTGACACAACTTGAGGCCAATTCCTCTCTCCTGTTCGAGGCAGAAGTAAGGTGATAAGTATGAAATCAGTGTCTAACCTCAAACCTTAATGTGCTTGAGGTCTGATCCCAAACCAGCCAAGGCCAAGTCAGGAGCTGCCTCTCAGCAGGTTTTGCAACCCAGATGAAGTGTAAATAGCTGGACTTGTTGATCTTACAGGTCTTTCCCAAACTTTCTGATTCTATGATTCTAAAAGCTGGAGCATCCATTCTCATCTCTGCCCTGCTCTGCCTGGGATCATCTACTGAAAAACCTGAAGGGAGGTTTTTAATGAGGATTTTGCCACTTCCCTGATGTCAGGGTCTGGTTCTTATCTGCATTATTTATTTAGGTGCTGCTTGCCATCATTTCTTGTCTGTCAAGGGCAGATTTCTGACAGGTCTCCTATATCATCCTCCAAATAGCAAAGCAAGGCACCTCCTAGAAGCATCAGGGTTTCAGGAGGGTTTTTACCTCCTTAGCTTCCTCCAGAAAATGGAAAGGGCAACGTACAGATAAACTCCAGTCCAAACAGAAGTGGGGATGAGCCCAGTGATATCTCTGGTCTAACAATGAGCAGAGGACGCCCAGAGCTGCCCCAGCCCTGCCTTTCTCAAGGAGAGCAATGCCAGCTCACCCCGAGGCTGCCCCAGCAATGCCAGGGCTGTGTCCTTGGCTGTTTCCCTGGCCAGCCTGCCTGCAATGAGGCCCTTCTTGTGGATATCACATTTCCACGCCGCTGGCCTTTTTCCTCCCTTCAGGTTTGTGTTCATATGTTCCACATGACCTAACGAGGCAGCACCTTTTTCTTTTATAAACAAATGAGGTGTTAGAAATTAATCACCAACAGCAGGCCTGCCAGTTGTCCATACTTTGACAAGAAACCCTCAGCCCTTGTAATTGTAATGTGAAATCCAGGAAGGAATTTGAGGATGTGCACTTCTGTGTGCTACTCTGAGTTTTATTCTCGTTTTCATTGCTCTGAAGAAGCCTCATGACATATTTATTGAGAATAAACAGGAGTTTGTGGTTGAGCAACCTCATGCATGTTTTATTTGCAGAGGTATCTCCATCCCATTTGTTGCCCAGCCAGAAAAATATCTCATCAAGGCAGAGCCCAGGCCAGCACTGGGGGAGAACTGGAACATTTTATTGGGTCACACTCATCCAACACGTGTTTGGAGGGCAAATCAATAAAAGACATCTCTGCAATCTCTCTTATATATGGTTATATTTGATTTGCTACTCATGAACTATTATCCTGTGAGAACAGAGTACATAACCCTGCTAATCATAACTGTATTTTCCTAATAAAAAATATAAGTAGTAAACCCACACTGCTTCAAATTAATCCAACAACGCATTTACTTGACATAACTTGTTATTTAATGTCATGTGCACAAGGAAAATATCCCCTTAGAGCTCATGTATCATCCCAGGAAAGAGCTAAAGCACATAATTCCCATACATGCATTGTAGCTAAACTTATAATTTTTAGACCCAGGAATACTCAGTATATATTTCACCCATCCCACATACATGATATATAAGACCCACAATGATTTTTTAAAGTGAAATTAATTACACTCTTTAATGGAAATTACAAATGGAATGAAATGCAAGCCATATATATATATGTGCAAGATATTACATTACATTAAATTTCTAATTCAAAGGATGGCCTAAAAATCTATAATAAGTCTGACAAGTCATTCTTTCCTTATATGGATTTTCCACATTAATTTTGAATATTCATATCTCTTTTTAGAAGAAGCTTAATGAGGCATATTACCTAAGTGTAGCTTTTGATCTGACATTTTTCTCAAACTGTGATTCATCATCAGGGCACAAATATATTTATTTTTCCTAAAACATTTTAAGCGCAAAACCCTGAACTGAGTATTCATCATTAAAATAGTGAAAATCAAATAGAAATGTCATTTATTTTAGAAATAAAATAGACAGAATGATTTTGCTTGGATTATTTTTCCAGTATTGGTGCTCTGCATCAGGTGAGTGGCATGAAGAACATTTTGGAGAGAACGGGTTAAAATCACAAGTGGAACATCCCAGACAGCAAAGACCAAACCTGTTTTGGCAAATGCTGAGTTTGTGACAGTCAGATTTAGCCAGACTCAGCCTAAAGGATTACAGAAATCACATGTGCTCCAGAAATTACCTGCAAATATATAATCAAGAGTTTTCTGGCTTTGCTGTTCTTTGAGATTCCATGTCTGGGTGCAAATTCATTGTAACTAATACTTTGAGTGATAACCTGGCTTAGTTTGATTTCCACCTTGGACCTCACATGAGGCAAACCATACTGTGAGCCTCAAGCTCATAAAAAAATTAATAAACCTTCAACTGACTGTCAAGGTTGGTCCTAGTTTTAAAGTTTCCTATTGTAATCCCTGTCTGCCACTAATCTAAATATTTTAATTACTTGTTCTGTTAATAGCAGCTTACAGGCTCAGAGCAGTGGACTATCCACTCCTGTATGCAATGCTGTGACTTCCTAAATTAGAAAGCAATCCTCTCATCTGCATGAAATTATTTTTTAATGAAATTTTCACCAAAATCTTTCATCAGGGATCTCATACACTGAATGCTGGAACTTTCTTTTCTCTAGTTTTCCCAGCAAACTCATATTTATCCTTGTCTCACAGCAAAACCATGGTTAGCGAGCTGCTCATAATCTGACCCAGGTCACCTGAGATGTTGGACATCTCCTTGCTGCCTCATCCAAGTCAAAATTACAGTTCTTTCCTCAGAAATTTTCATGATTTTGCACTTTCCTACTTATGTTTTCTGCCTCTTCTAATTTCAAAATCAGATCTGCCTTCAGCTTCAGCTCCTCTAATTTATTTTTCCTTTGTATAATTTCTTGGTACATGGAATCAGCTCCATGAAATTGGTTAATTCTATTCCTCTAAGTTTCTCTCCAATACAAGTAATATAAAATCACTGAAACACAGGTGACATTTTATTCTGCTCCTCTCCTTTAATATCTAGACTGAAAATAGCAGGATTTATTGGATGTTGCCACTAAGCACATTTTAGGCGCCACTGTAAAACAAAATGATTCATTGATTCAGCAAACACTTACAGCAAAATGACTTTTTGTAGCATTTTCAAATCAGAGAATCAGAGAATCATAGTGTCTGGAGTAGGAAGGTTCCCCCAAGGCTCATGGATCAGCTGCTGTCCCTGCACAGACACCCAACAATCCCAGCCTGTGCATCCCTGGCAGTGCTGTCCAAAAGCTCCTGGACCTCTGGCAGATTTGGGAATGTCACCATTCCCTGGGGAGCCTGGGCAGTGCCAGCATCCTCTGGGGAAGAACCTTTCCTGATACCCAGCCTGATCCTCAGCTGCATCTCCTCAGGGTGATCATACACCAGGAAAAGCATTGAAAACCCCACAGTGTACACACAGAGATCTCACACTCAGAAAAGCCCAGACAAGTGGATATCCTCCTCTGACAGGCTTCTAAGGAATGCTGCTGTGGGACAGGGATAACAGCCTCTGACCCATGGCTCTCCAAGGCAGGGATCAGCAGGCCAATCCGAGCATTTTCAGGGACATGCATCCCTAGCTCAACAAGATTATGGGGATGAAGCAGCACCACAGTGCAGAGAGGATTTTTTTTTACCTATTAATAACTGAGCTGGCTGATGTTTCTTGGCAGTGATCAGCTTTAATGTAAGAAATCCATGGGCTGTGGAAGCAGAGTCTGAAGCAGAGAGCTTAATGAGCAGTGTCCCAAAATCCAGCCTCTTGTTCCTCAGCAGTGTTCCATGCCCAGTTTGGGCTCATCTTAGCTTCCCTTGGGTTAGCTAATAAATAATATTCATTGCTGTCAATGCTGCATAGAGCAAAACAGGGCATGTGGCAAGGGGAGAGCACAGGGACAGCGAGGAAAATGGGGATGCAAGTCAAAGGCTTGCAGAACACAGGAAAAGCGTTTTCTTGCTCAAGTGAATCAATGTACAATCATTTAACCATACAGCTAAATAGTTACTGAGAATTGCTAAGCTATTACCTTCCCATCCCACAGTGTCCAGTCGCCTAGAAGAAGTCACCAAAGCTGCAAAAATGAGTTTGTCAGAGCATGTCCCTGCTGGCTTTGTCCCTCTGCTCTCCCTGCAGTAGCCAGCAGGCCAGTTTCTATTTTGGCTCAGGCTGGGCTCGGGGCAGTGTGAGCCTGCCTGGGGTCAGCCCTGCAGCAGAGGGATCAGCCCTGGGCACAGGGACCTGCCTGAAACATCCCAGAGAGCACAGCAGGGCACTCGTGGTCCTGCTACCCAAACCTGACTGCCAGTGAAACAGGTTCCAACATGACAGACTCGCTCAAACACAGACAGAGCCCTGATTGTGCCGCCAGGGCTGTGAGAAATGACAGAGTGACTGCAAGGATTTCAGAGACTGAGTGAATGGAGAGTGAGAACACCTCAGCTCCCAAACCTGCTCTACATGGAAGGAATCTAACATTCCTCAGGCATTAACATGCCTGAGTCAGAGCTCATTCTTTCATAACTTAACTGCACAGTCAGGCAGCTACTAATAAGTAGTTTATTGCTTCTAAAAAATGGCTATTAACATTGCAGTAATGCATGTTATTAAAGTCATAAATATCCCACTTACAATGCTCATGTCTCACCAAAGTTTAAGGCTGTTTCAAGGATCAGATGTCTCATTCTTCAGTCTGCTTTTACAGCGTAAAGGGATTTTGGTGGAAAGTCCTGCTTCTGCTCCAAGCAGAAACTTTATTGTTGGAGTTTGATGCAGTGATGAAAGAAAACAGCTCACAGATGCTGACTGCAAAGCTGCAACAGAAAGTAGAGAGCTTTCACCCTTTCTCTTCAGGAAGCTGCTCTTCTCCTGCCTAATTCTGAGACTTTCTGGAAAGTAAAATTCAAAAAGAAGAGGTCCCAACTTTTAGATGTGCTTCGGGTGACATTTTGCCTCCCCAAAGTCTCTCATGGTCTTTAGAAAACAGGCAGCCCCTGAGCACAACAATATTTATTTCAGTTCTGTACACAGGGCACTGCTACCCTTTCCCATGGATGGAGATGCATGTGGAGCATTGGGGTACCCAGGATGGGCAGAAATTGGATTCAGCCCCTTCTCAAGGGGACTGAAACAAATTTTTGGGAAGTAGCCTAAATGCATCATGAGGAGGTGAGCAATAATCCCCTGACAGTGCTGCAAAAGGTGTAAAAATGTGAGAGGAGAAGGAGCCATAGTCCAACAGCCCCACTCATGTTCTTAAAGAGTGAAGGCTGATTTACAGGACTACAGCATCTCATTCCCCAAATTTCCCATTTGATTCAGTCCCTTATTGAAAATTAAGTCGGAACAACAAAGTTTTTTAAATTCCGTTTTACATACAGCATGAGATAGCCTGTCTAGACATCTCAAATCTGAAATGCTATTGCTATGCAAAAGCACAACTGCACCTATCCAGAAAATTTAAAAATTAATTTAAATTAAATAATGCAGTATTGCCAGCATGTGAAGATTGAACCAATTTTAAAAATATTCAAGACCTAGATGGCTAAATTCCTATTCAGTCATGTCTGGATCTGATTGTAATATCCACACAATAGCAGAAATAGTATAATTTATGGAGCACACCATTAAAAATGGGGAAAATGATGTGTGACAAACACCCAAAGGCTGATCATTTAATCTGGTGCAAAGTCTTGCAGTAACCAAATGCAAGTCAGTGAGCTGTGGTGTGTATTTGAGCCACATTAGAACACTGTGGAGTTCATCGTTTCTAATTTTTAAAGTAGATTACAGCTGCCACATCGTTAAGACCTTACAATTATATCTGAACAATAAATTGTATTATTAATAGGATGGTTATGGCCCGTGAGTATTAGATATTGTTGTTTGTGATTTGCACTTAAAGAGGGATTTTAATCAAGTTTACCATTTTCAAAAAGTCTGGTTTGCATTTAAATAAGCATCCTTAAAAATTGATCTGTTTTGCTCAATTATACAATGCCTCATTCTGGAGCCTCGAAGTAATTTATTATACAGGCTCTGTGAGCAAGGAAGATGTATTGCATTGCACTTAATCTTATCAAGTTTCTGCTGATTTTTGATGACAATGTCTGTTTATCATAATTATTACGAGTTGTCTGGGTTAATAAAACTTGAAAAACTATGTGGGAATCAAACCAGTATGGAATGTTAAATTTACTGTTTGTGGGAGGCTGCCTGATCCCAACTGTCCTTCACGGGTCCATGGAGCCATTTATTTCAGAGAATCACAGAGTGGTTTGGGCTGGAAAGGACCTTAAATCCCATGCAGTGCCACCCCAGCCATGGCAGGGACACCTTGCACTGTCCCAGGCTGCTCCAAGCCCCAATGTCCAAGCTGGCCTTGGACACTGCCAGAGATCCAGGGGCAGCCACAGCTTCTCTGGGCACCCTGTGCCAGGGCCTGCCCACCCTGCCAGGGAACAATTCCTGCCCAAGATCCCATCCAGCCCTGCCCTCTGGCACTGGGAAGCCATTCCCTGTCTCCTGGCCCTGCAGCCCTTGGCAATTGTCTCTCTCCAGCTTTCCTGCAGCTCCTTCAGGCACCAAAAGGCCACAATGAGGTCACCCCAAAGCTTCTCCTCTCCAGGCTGAACAATCCCAGTTCCCTCAATCTTTAAAGTCACATTTGGCTTCTGCCCTGTAAGAAGTGTTTATAAACAGTTGATGTACTGGTTCCATACCATGCCATCATTTTTAAGAGGTATTTCCCACTGGAAGTGTCTTCAGTAGGAAATTATTTCTAAAACTGAGAAACAAAAGACTTTGAAAAGGTAAATCTTGATTTAATGCACTTTACAGAGGATGCAAAATACAAATTACTTTTTTTTATTATTTGGAAAGAATTTAAAGCACTCACTATTTCAGGTTATACCAAGGCTCTTTTGTGATCTGAAATAAAAGCCCATGTTTGCCACATTCTTTGACACAGAACTGTATTGATTGCCTTCAAATCTGTAGGCAGAGAGCAAGTTCTCAATCCCAGGGCAGGTCAATGATACTCCAAAGGAACAAGAATGCCCACAAAGCTGTTGCCCAGTAACGAAACGTGGGCTAAATACACTTCAAATATTCCAGCAGAAGCAATAAAGGCACATGAAATTCCCAATTAAAAATGGGAATGACAAGGTTGGGAGAAGGTTGAAAAAACTATTCAGTCAGCAGTGCATGTTTTCAGTTGGAATACTGATCGTATTCCTGACCAGCCTAAAGTCCTGCTGCTGCCATTAGTGAGGCTGAAAAGGTCACAGTTCCCTCTGTTTGGCTCTACTTCTGATGATTATGGAACAATTCTGGAATCATTCCTCAGTTGTACATCTCCCAGTGATAGCACTGATTACCTTGGAGATTTGGGATAAGCCCAAACTTCCAGGATAAGGCATGGAGCTCTCCACTGCAGCCACAGGGGAAATGCAACCCACAATTTGTGCTGCAGGATCAACTCTGGAGTTGAAGAAGTGACAAAAGCAACGTTAAGTAAGTTCATAGCACAGCCAATAAACCAGATAATGACAAGAGTTAGTGCTGTTCTATTTCACAGTTCAATCTAATGGAAGCTTTTTTTGCTCAAAGGGGGACTTTATTGATGTTTACAGATCGACTTTATGGCTTATTTGTCACCCTGAGAGTCTCGATGTGTCTGTCTCAGCTGCTCAGCAATGCCTGGACCATGCACAGCCTATTTTCATACCAAGGAGAAGGAAAAAAGTAGAGTCTTAAATTCCTGTATCAAAGCAACTTTAACTTGTTAAGATAATTGTCTTGCAATGATTGATCTAGTCATGTCAAGATAATGAGGTTTTTATGGTCCTGAGGAGGATTTAATCTAATTTTTGGAGGGATTCTGATCTCACTGTTGCTGCTTTATCACTTTTAATCTCAATACTTTTATTTGAATTTGCTCTGCAAAATTCAATATACTTTTAGTTGACAGCTGAAGACATAGAATAGTCTTTTTACACGAAGTTTTCCTGTGTTGCAACTGTGTTTTAAATCTTGTTATCATTACTCTGAACGAATGCAATTATAGAGTTGTTTTGATACTTTAGACAGAGAATACCCAATATAATTCCTCCAACACAATAAAAGTACCTCTTAAAGAAAAAGTAGTAGCCCGATTTTGAAGAGAAGGTGGCTGCTAATGGTGTCTGTAATTATTTGGTAGAGGACCATTTTGTGAGAAAAGATATCTAAGGCTCGTGTTATTCTTTAATGGAATCTACTTATATGTGTTCAGCTTTCCAATAACATGAGGGCAAAATAAAGTTTGCATTAAAAAAGATAAAGGGCTAAGCATTGCCTTCTCAAGTCTCATGTTTGATGAGACTTTTTTTTTTACATTCCCTGAGGCAAAATGGAAAATTACCACAAATCTGGTCAGGAGGTGACTCATAAAATTTGTCAGTCAAAACCAGTTTGGGGCAAAGTCCCCTCTGCTCTGCCCACAGCAACTTGTATCTTCTCCCCCACAAACAGGGAAAAGTACTCAGTCTACTCTTCCTCTGGGATTGTGGTACTTGTGTTTTCTTTTTGGCTCTATCCTCTTTGATTATTTTTAGTTCTTAATCTTATTACTTCACACTTCTGTACAACTGAGCTGAATAAGCTACTTATCCAGCCCCTAAGCTGAATCTATCCAGATAATTTTGAATTTATTTGCTCTGTTCTTCTGTATTTACTTTATTGCCCTTTCCCATTTTTATGTCATTGGCAAATTTGGGTCAGTAATTTGTCAAGTAAACAAAAATGGCCCTAATGGTCCACTCACTGACATTGCTTTTAACGCCTTCCTGAGCTGCTTTTTAATTTGCAATATTTGCTTCTTCAACCAAAAGTCATTCCCTGGAAATTCATGCGCCTTTCTGGAAGAAGATGCTTGCCATATTTGTAGACCAAATCCTTCTAAAATCTACATTTCTCTCATTTCCTTCAGCTGAATCTGTATTGCCATATTCTCCAGAAGAAAGACAAAAGCCAGAAGTCTCTCAGCATCCTAAGGCAGCTCCAGCATGGGATCCTTTTGGTCTGGGCAAATCACTTCACCTCCTTTGCCACCCCCCAGGGAAGGAATTCACAATTCTGAGGATTATTTTTCACTGAGTACTCGCAGGACTCTGCAGACGTGGTTAATGTGTCCCACAGAACCACAGTCCCTGCAGCCCCCAGCCTTGGAATGCATTTTTTCCCACTGTTCTGCTCCTGATGTCTCTATCCATTCTCATTTCTCCATCATCAATATCCCCTGCCTGCTCCTTGTTAAATCAAACATTCTGCCCCAGGTGATAGGTAGGGAGCCAGGGGATCGATGCTGTCACTTGGCTGGCTGGGACATATTTCAGAACACTGTTTGAGAAACTGTCTGGCATGTCCAAGGATCCAAACCAAGTTATGGAAATATATTTACAGTGCAACTCTCCAAATACATCAAAATACTTGTTCTAAACTAACATTAATTTTGTTTGCAGTTCAGAATGCATTTTTCTCTACACATTGTTCTGAGTTCAGTGTTCTAATATGGGAGCTAGCACTGAATGCAAGAAGTTTTTCTGTGACAGCAAATACCCATAAGAGTACCAGGGTTGCAGATTCCAAAGAGAATTTTGAAGCTTTATTTCCTCCATTCAGGGCCAAGTGTATGGACAGTCCCAATCACTAGTTAACATAACTTTTTTTTTAAATTTTTTTGGGTCAGATTCCTTGTGAGAGAACCTTGTACTGCTCATAATGTGAGACATTCAGGCTGTCTTGGCTGTTTTTAGAAGTGGATCATGTATGGGCCACACAGCTTTTTGGCACAGAGACTTCCAATCAGTCAATACTTCCTGGCTTATTTATGAGCTTTCCTGGGCGCCTGCATGTCAGATAAGCAAGGCAGAAGGAGCTCTCTAATGAGGATGATATTTGCTACCAAAGTTTGTTCTTAAAGGAAGACGAGTGGCCCCAATTTGTTATCCCTGGAGGGTGACAGTGTGATGACACTTGGCTGTCACACAGCCAGCCCTGCTGGCCATGGGGTCATAGAATGGTGTGGGTTGGAAGGGACATTAAAGATCACCCAGTGCCACCCCAGCCCTGGCAGGGACACCTTGCACTGTCCCAGGCTGCTCCAAGCCCCAATGTCCAAGCTGGCCTTGGACACTGCCAGGGATCCAGGGGCAGCCACAGCTTCTCTGGGCACCCTGTGCCAGGGCCTGCCCACCCTGCCAGGGAACAATTCCTTTCCAATATCTAACCTAAATCCCTCCTTGTCCTATCCCTGAGGAATTGTCCCTCTCTGGTTTCCCTGCAGCCCCTGGAAGGAGCTCTGAGGTCTCCACACAACCTTCTCTTCTCCTCTCCAGGCTGAGCAGCCCCAGCTCTCCCAGCCTGGCTGCACAGGGAGCTTGTCTGGATTTGTTCCAAGAGCTCCATGTCCTCCCAGTGTCCCTCACGGTCACTGACAGGAGGATGTTGTCCACACCAGGGCATGTGGGCAGTTCAGTGCCTGGGAAGTCATCACCCTTTCCTGCATGGAGTGGCACATAGAACCACCCCAACTTCCTGTGCAGGGCCACGGGAGTGGTTGGTCCTTTCACCTGCTACCATGTGGGTCGTCAGTAGGTCCATTACCTCCAAATAACTCCAAAAATGCCACTCGCTATTACAACTAACTAAAGGCTAATTGAAAGCTGTGCCACCCAAAATCGTGCTGGGTGGCCTTGCTCAGGGCGCAGGATTAAACCAAGAAATAAATCAGGGCTGCAGACACGAGCGGCTCTGACTGCTCAGTGGGAAAGCACAGGCGACTCCAGTGAGATAATTCACTGTAGCAGCTTGGCAGCACTCCCCATTTACTGTATTTACGTGTGTCTAATCCCTGTGTTATCAGCAAAATGCGACTCAGCAGCAGCACAGGCTGCACATTCATGCAGGTATTAGCCAGAGCCTGCTGCCTTGTTCCAATATTTTAATTATTGCAGTGCCTACTCCTTCTGCCTCCTCTCGTGTGAAGGTCACCCAGGCACTTTTGGATCGCTGGCACATTGTGATGCTGGGAGCTCTCAGAGGTGTGAGTGGCACGTGTGGAATTACAATAATCCCAACATACCTGACTGCTCCTGTTCCAAATGCTTCCAGCAGCTCCAGGATTAGTTGCTGATGCGCTAAGGGGTTTTTATTGGAATCTGTTGGGAGATACGGTGGAGAACACAAGCACTGATGGAGATTAAATGGAATGGAGCCGAGCTGTGCAGAGCTCTGGAGATCCCAGATCTCCCTGTAGCTGGTTTGTACAGCAGGGCAGGGATTCCCCTCTGCTGAGCACTCCAAAGCTCTCTGTGCAGAGCAGCTGAAGGGCTGACAGTCCTTCCCTGCCCTGCTGCAAACCCAGATTCCTTTCCTTTCCCTGACAAGTCATCTCTCACTCCTGTTCAAGAGCTCAGTGCCTCTCCTGTACATTTTCAGAGGCACAGAAGATCCTGGCCATGGAAGTTTTGTCACACAGGTGCTGGGAGGCTGCTGGATGCAGTTTATCCTAAAGAAAGTCAAGGAATTTTGGCACATAAAGAAGTAAGAAAGAGATGGATTTCCGTTACTTCAAAGGCAGAGAGGCAAGCCAAAGAGAACATTTTTGGTGAAAGAATTACCCCCCCTTGGTTTCTCTTCCAGTCTGAG
This sequence comes from Grantiella picta, assembly GCA_013397955.1. Classification (NCBI taxonomy): domain Eukaryota; kingdom Metazoa; phylum Chordata; class Aves; order Passeriformes; family Meliphagidae; genus Grantiella; species Grantiella picta. The sequence continues at coordinate 794,880 of VZRM01005237.1, forward strand.
CCCTCCTGGGAGCTGTCACTGGCTGGGGCAGCTCAGGGCCATCCCTGCAGCCCCTCGGGTCCCCACAGCTGTCACCAAGGTCCCCACCCTGCCCTTGGGATGTCCCCAGAAGCACCCAAAAAATGCTTCATGCCTCCTGCAGGCTCTGATGGACTGGGAATGTGTCAGCCTTGGGAACTTGGCTTCTGGCAGAGCACATCCTTCTGAAACTGAGGGATGGCAGAGGGGAAAAGGGAGGAAAAGCAGCATTACTGGGGAGTTGTATTGTTTCTTGTTGTTCCATGTTCACTAAAATGGGCTCGCCTTGATGGGATGTCTAAAGCTTGATTGCTCTCCTGCCAAATTTATTGTGATTTTTCTTCATTAATAAAAATTTACAATGTTAGAAGCTCAACAAAAAGCCAGGGAAAATGAACTTTCTCCTTGAGAAAAATTGTGGTTATTTTTTATATTTTAAAGGCATTTTTAACATGAAAATATAATTTTTAGTGATTTTTTTTCTGAAATATTTTCACAGGTTTTTTTTTTTCAAAAATGATTTAAAAATATTTCCTTTCCCAATACCCTTAACAATTATATTCAAAGGGAAAACTAACTGTATTTTGAGGTTGAATTGCAAATGGTTTCTGAAAGGGTAGCAGAAATGTTTCCATAAGGAAGTCAGGAGCTCTGTAGGATAATGGAGCCATCAAAAGGGACCTACAGGGACCTGCAAAGCTCCTCTCATTGAGAAACAAGTTACTTCCAGCTCTCCCTCTTGGTTCCAGCTTTTCTCATGCAGACTTTTCTTTTTCCGAAGCCTTCTGAGGCTTCCTCAGCTCCAGCTGAGAATCTAAGATTTCTTCATATTGGAAGGGTGGATTAATGCTAAGGAAACACAGAGGAGAACACCAAAGAGGTGCAGAGATAGAAAAATACCAGAAAACAGAGTTGTCTCATTTTGAAATCTCTCTCCAAAATCTTTCTTAGGATGAAGACAGATCCTGCAGCTCAGAGTTCAGTGTTCCCAATCTGAGCAGTGGCACCATGGGATGTCCAGCAGAAAATCAGGTGTGCCCAGAGGCAGAGCACCAGGGTGATGCCCAGGAATAGGGGATGCCCAGAAGAGACTAATTACAATTAACACAAGCTCCTGGTAGGATCTGATTACTAGATGCCTCTGCCCAAATAAAGGTGCAAACAAGACCATATGCCAAAGTCAAGAGTACAGATTTTATTTAAAGATAAATTGGAGGTAGAGAAGGGGAGAAGGGGAGAGAGAGAGAGAGTTTTGAGCCACATAACAGCACTCTCTAAGCCTTCCCAGCCCCAGTTCAGCAGCTCCACACTCCAACAGGATAGGAGGGAGAGGAAGCTGTGGCTGCAGCCCCAAGGAATTCACTGATCCCTGCACACAACCTGCACTAACCCCAAGTTCTCCACACTTTCACAGTGTGAAACCAAAGGGATCAGCACGGCTGGGACAGGTTTTGTTCTTGAGAACATCTGGCCAAGACCCCCAGATCCAGCAGAGAGGAATCAGCCTTTTCCAGAGGCTTTATCCATGCTCAGCCTTTGGCCAGAGCACTGTGCCTCATGAGAGCCCAGAAGTGACCACTCATCTTAATTGTTTATATTTAACACAGCATAAATATCTGCAAAGAATTAGTATGCTGGCCAAACCCAAAAAGGGATTTTACAAAGGAAGCTCCAGGACTCTCGTTAATTGGATGATGAACAGTTTCCAATATTAGAGGACAAATAGGAACAGCCCCAGAGAGGAGAGGCAGGCATCCTGCCCTTCTGAAAGCAGGAATATTTTGTCACACTCTCATCAGATGCAATTTCTGATGTAGAGTTAAATAACCTTTACTTTCATCCCTCCAGTGTAAAAGATGAAAATCTTTTAAAAGCGAGAGTCCCAAAGAAATGTAAATACAGTGTATTCACTACTGACATTTCAAAAGAATTTGCCCCACCAGTGGAGACAGCTATTCTCTATTATCAGGTTTCCTGTCAGTCACGTTGATTAAAGTTGATAAATACTGCAAGCCACTTGGGGTAGGCTAAAGGACACAAAAGAAAAATGTAACTTATTTGAAAAGGACCATATTCCTTGGGAAATGGAAAGCAGACCATATTTGCCTGCATTTCTCAACTTCAAGCAGAGCAAATTCCCCTATTTGAATTTCTTATTTTCCCCATTTTCCTAGAAGTGATACACACTTAGAAACTGTAATTAATGGAATAGTGCTCTGCAAGGACAGAGCAGTGAGAGACTGGAAAGGCAGCACAGTTTCTCTCCATTCATACAGCATTGTTTATTAAACTTGGGCAATAAATGACAGTCCACTAAACCAGTTGGTGAAATTTGGGGTGCAGCAATAGCTGCACCCTAAAGAAACATGAACTCTTCAGGAATTTTGGGATGATTTTTGGCCGGCTAAGATGCCAGTCCAAAAGGCAAACTGCTTTTGAAAGGGTGCCATATATACTCTCTGAACATTAATATGCAGAAGGCAGAAGATCAGTTTGATATAACTGATAGGGTCAAATCAACTATAAAGATTCTTCTGATTGCTATTGCATATGCATTATTTTTAATCTTCTCAAAATCTTCAGCAGAAGTGGGTAATAATTTCAGAATTAATGTTGGAAAAGCACTGATTTCTGCTTGCCATCAAGGCAAGAGAAGGGAGCAATATTCCCACAAAACCAGCTATGGAAAGGACAAGCTAACTGGTTTTGCTTTTAGCGTGAACAAGCAAAAAGTGTTGTGGCAAAATATTGGAAAAACTGGAAGAAAAGGAATCCAGGAACATTCTGTCAAATGATGAGCTTCCACTAGACATCACTGGAGATAACTGAGGGGAGCACAGGAATGTCCAGGAGCAAGAAATTCAAATCAAATAGTATTTTCTAGGAAACCTTTCTTCCTTATCCTGTCAAATTTTCCAGCACAATACTTTTCTAACTTGACTGAATATTGCCATTACAGGAGTAGAAAGGACAAGATGGTAGAATCCAAGTTGGATTTCTTGTGAGGAAAAAAAGCCCCAAGCTTGAAAGTTACTCAAATTTACTGTATAAAAGAAGAAATGAAACTCCTGGTAATTGAATTGAATTTTCTAGTTAAGCAAAAATCTTACGTTTATAATAAATGATTAATTAAATTCACTCTGTGACCATAAAAGTATTCGATGACCCATACACTTTTGGCTAATAATATGAAATCTACTGCCAGCAGAATATATTGATTTAAACTTCTGGGGTTTTTACAAAAGCCTGCAGAGCCTTAAAACTCAAAAAATAATGTGGATTTGGAAATTCTGAGCTAAGCCCAGTTTGCATTAGTATTTTAAGAGCATCAAGCATGCATTTACCTCTCTGAGCTTATTGTTTAGCTATATATTTCCTACAGCAGCTGGAGTGCTTGGAAATGTAATGCCATAAAACTTCATGAAATTCCTGACAAACCATAAAAGAAAGAAAACCAGTCCCACTCCTGTATTCCTTTGGCACAAAGCTGAGGGGTTTTTATAATGAAATTCTTTTTAAAGTGCACGGGGTGCCAAAAGGAACGTGCCTATTTAAGAATCTCTCAGTCTACCACTGCAGAAATCTAGCTGAGAAAACTTGGGTACCTTTTACAGCAATTTTAGAGCAGCTACCTTGGGTCTCCTTATCTGTTTGGATGCTTATCCATCATAAAAATCACAGTGCACAGAATCAGATTACAAACCCTAATGAGGATTCTACATATGTGGCTAACTGTGCCATTATAATTAATTTAGTCAGAAAATCGTTCAGTGTTAGCAGAGGGAGAGACTCTTTTAGAAATCCTGGCATTTTCCTTTAGGCTTAAAAGAGTTCTCAATAAAGAAACACAATATGATCACAGAATCCCAGAATCATTTAGGCTGGAAAAGTCCTCCAAGGCCACGCAGTCCCAGCTGTGCCCAATGCCACCTTGTCCCCAGCCCAGAGCCCTGAGTGCCACAGCCAGGCCTTCCTGGGACACCTGCGGGGATGGGGACTGCAAACCTCCCTGGGCAGCTCCTGCCAAGGCTGAGCACCCTTTCCATGGAGAAATTCCTGCTGCTGGCCAAGCTGAGCCTCCCCTGGCCAGCCTGAGGCTGTTCCCTCTCCTGCTGTCCCTGTTCCCTGGAGCACAGCCTGACCCCCCGGCTGTCCCCTCCTGGCAGCAGTTGTGCAGAGCCACAAGGTTCCCCTGAGCCTCCTTTGCTCCAGGCTTAGCTCCTTTCCCAGCTCCCTCAGGAATTCTCCAGCCCTTCCCAGCTCCATTCCTTTCCCTGGACACTCTCCAGAGCCTCCAGGGCTCTCTGGCCATGAGGAACCAGAATGCACGTTGTCCCTCACCAATGCCCTGCTCCTGCTGCCACACTATTTTTGCCAGGTGCCATTGCCCTCTCGCCCACCTGGGCAATGATGCAGCAATGTACAAATGGTCAAGATCCTATTGCACTCAGAATTCTTTGCTCCATTTTCAAAGCAATTAGATTTTTTACACATTAGCCTATAGGGTTTAGGGCTTTTCATATCATAATTTCGGTCATGAGCTGGGGTGAGAAACACCTGATGAGTGTCATGAGCTGAAAATGGTGATGGGGCTCTTGCAGAAAAGGGGATGACCCCAGTGCTCTTTAAATCAGGAGAAGCCATGGCAGAAAAAGAAATTTCTGCAAGCTATTTGAGTTTAGATTACGGCATATATTTTAATATAAACCAATGGGAACTCTACTAGCAATTGCAGGAAGATGTCATTTGCTCAGGATTTCCTACATGCAAGCTTGTTTCTAGCAGAAACTGGTGTCTTACACAGCTCCTGAGTTTATCTGGCAAGTTCCCTGTATACAAAAACATAGAGGATTTTTTTCTAAATTGGCATACAGAAAAAAGAAAGCAGAAAATTCCAGGGCTGCAGGCCAGTAGTCTTCCAAAAGAGCTTGAACAGTTCAGATCATGGAAGCAACATGAAGAGCACCTTGAGTGCTCCGAAGCAATTACGACCCTGATAGCTGCAGATGAAATGAAGCAAAATGTGAAAAATTTATCTTCATGTACGCTTTTCTACATAACAGAATGGCTTCCATTTATCTTACTTCTTTCTCTGTTAGACTGATCAGTTAACTGGCTTCAGAAGCAAAATATGAATGAGCTGACAAATTGTTCCCTTTGACTTTTGCGCAGTCCAAGTGTAAATACCAAATTTAACATTTAATCATTTAAAACAGCAGATCTGGCTACAAGTTAAGATGTGAATATATTAACCCAAATGTGCTGTCACTACATGGAGTGGAGTTTTGCTTTTCACATGGACTTTAAAGGCATTATGAGGATAAATAGGTATCAGCACCTTAATTTTATCCTACATGCGACCCTACTGAATTCAGACACGGGAAAAACACACAAAACCCTTTATTGTTTCATTCATTAGAAAACACAAGGATAAAACAGGATAAAGCATGGTAGATGTAAAAACACAAGACAAGCCTGTGCCCTATTCATCTTTACCCCCAGTTAAAGGTATTCACTCATCTGGATTTTTAAAATACTTGGCCAATCATCACTTGCCTTAGTTTTTCTGAACAATGTCTTTGAGGACTCCCTGTGTACATCTCTTCAATCATATCTTTAGAGACAGGAGTTCAAATAAATCCTGATTATGTCAACAGAAAAATAAACATAACTGTCTCATGACAGTACCAGGCAAGGCACCACTGAATATAGGGATTATTAAAATGAAATTATCGAAGTTTACCCCAAGATGGGTGATAATAATCACATAAAAATCAGGGACACATAAAAATCATGACTGCTCTAACGTTTTTAGTGTTTAATTTTGAGACATCTTAAAAGACCTAATCAGGCAAAAGTTTTGGCCCCTAAAAATTAAATTTTTTTTACAGAAAGTCCCAAGTATAAGCACAAAGATGTTCAAAATCCTTTCTGGCTTGTTAAGGTCTTTACCTTCTCTTTTAATTTATGACATACAGTTGTATAGGCTGCTACATTTAACTTTCTGCTTGTGTTTCAGGCACAGATGTGTATAATATTACACATTTACACATTTTCAATCAGCTGTTGATGAACATTTTCAGCCTTCTCGTTGATCAGGTGAACACCAAAGATTATCTTCTCCTTCCACATGCACCTTCAGCAGGTGTGAATCCCTAGGTTTGGTGGTGTCCATGATTCCAGAGGTCTTTCCAGCACCCACAAACTCCATTTGGCTGAATGCCATGGTAGATTTGACTGACACACATTCTGTGTGTCCTGATGCTTGGTTTATTTATGCTTTATTTATCACCCTTAGCATCTGTGCTCCTGAAGAGTTAAACCTCCTCAGACTCTATTCCTGGCTTGCTAAGAATCTTTCAAAAAAAGGAATTTTAAAAAAAAGGTTGCAACCCTATTCCTCTAATCCCTCATGCATTGTCAAAAGAGCTATTAAAAATCTGTTATAGAAATCTACAGGCTCTCCTGGAATGCTCTGGAGCTATGCCGTGAATTTAACTTACAAAGGAGACGTTCCGGTCTGATTGCTCCAGCCTGTGGTTTTCTGTATCATAAACTGAAAATTCTCTCTCTGTTTTAGACATTTTAATCTCAACTCCCCATGAGCACTGGAAACTGGGCTGACCAGACAGATATTTTCCAGGCCTCTGTTCATTTCCTTCCACTGTATCTTGCTTGTCCAACTGCTTCTCTTCTTGATCTCTTGCTATTTTTGTTTGCTGAAATTCTTTTCCCTGACATTTTTAGTTTCTATCGTCTGATATTAAATAAAAACCAAGCCACAACAGTCAAACCTGTCTCGTGCCCCCTTGTACAGTCTGACTTTTAATATTTGTGTGCAGAGCTCTGACTTCTAAAGCTGTTCAGAGGGAAACTTCCAGAGGCAGCAAGGTCTGGTGGCCAGCCTGGGGAGCAGGAGGTTGGAGATCCTTTCCAGCTGACCTTCCCTGCAAGAGGATGCTATAAACTGATTTTGTGCCCTTCTGACTCTGCGTGCCTGGCTCCAGGAGCTTTTTTTGTAAATCTTTAGGGACCTGCACGGTTTGTTTTTTTTTTCTTTCCTCTCAGAGTTTGTCCATCGCTAGCACGGAGAGCCCACAACCTCACTGGAGTGGTACTGGGCTGAAGCACTGAGGGACCTGTGCGGTAAACAGAGAGATGTTTTTTGTTCTGGAGAGAAGCAGATCCTGTACCACCTTCACAGAATCCATCTAATTCAGAACATATTGCTCCCTAATCATGTGCATTGAAAAAAATTTTACAACATTATCTTCAGACTGAGCCCCAAAGAAAACTGTTTCAGTAAATACACACAAAAATACAAGTTCAAGCTTCTTTTTTCCCTCTTCCCCATCTTTTTTTTCTTTTTTTTCTATTTCAATAAGGGCTTCCTTTTGTGCAGATCAACTTTTTATTCTGGAGATGCTAACGTGAGCCAAGAAAATTGATTTGGCAGCAAAGAGATTCCCGTGGAGCAGTGGATTCCTCCTCCTGTCCTGCCAGGCACCACCACCATCATGGCCCAAAGCCAGAGGGAAACAGGGCTTGTCCATGGCCAGGGGGATGCTGAACTCCCCAGTCCAGAGGGAAAGGGTTTGTCCATAGCCAGGGGGATGCTGAACTCTCCAGTTCAGAGGGAAAGGGTTTGTCCATAGCCAGGGGGATGCTGAACTCTCCAGTTCAGAGGGAAAGGGGTTGTCCATGGCCAGGGGGATGCTGAACTGGAAATTTGCCGTGGCACCCACGAGGAAAACCACATACAGACGGGGTAGGCAAAAAGCAACAGCATTCAGCCTTGCTTTTGCCTTCCTATTTCCCAGGATCTCTGAAGGAGTCCCAGGCTGTGCCAGCAGCAGTGCTGATTGGGTCTGACATTCTAAACTGAGCACACAGAAGGTTCCTGGAGCCTGGGCTTTCATCAGCAAATGTGGCTATTTCCATTTGCATTGGTTCCCTCAGACTTCACTGAGCGCTGAACAAACTCTGTTCTCTCAAAACCACATTGCTTTGACAGCCAGGACTGGTTGTCTAAACGAAAATGCAATGTGTTTCCTCATATTTGTGTTTTATACATCCACATTTATGTCTGGTAAGCAATTTGTAATGCAGACACTTTTTGAATTACTCGTACTCGTCAGTGATTCAGTAAATAGGGTTGTTGGTAATAAAATCAGGGTTGTGCTGATCAAACTTTTCCAATGACAGGCCATAATTCAGTCAAGAACTGGACTGAGGTTGCACTCAAAAGCCTTAATCACTAATTATTCTACCCCTAAACTGAGGATGGCGAATGAAATTAAAAGGACTACAAAAGAAAAAAAAATTAGAGACAAGTATAAAAAAAAATTGGTCAAAGTAAAAATTAGGCATTTTGCAGGAAGTTTCGATTTTTTTTTTCTAAATAATTCCTCCACCTCAACATATGCACCAATCTTCTGTAAATACAAGAAGTGAAGAAAACACCTTCATTCTTAATCCTATATCAAAATGTCAATACCATCTAACCTCAACAGATTAGAGTTTTTTAAATAGTTTTAGAAAATTAGTGCAGTTTTTCCTGCCTAAATCTAGTTTTCTATATCAAGATCCCTTTTTCTCTGTACTGCTATGAACCAATTTTATACTTATGTTGTGAATATAAAAGAACTACAAATCTAAACAAAGCACACATGTAGGAATGAAGGTTTTTTGAAATAAGACACTTCAAAATCACCTTTTTCAGGCATTTTTCATATCTGTCAGCATTTTATAAAATGCTTTCTTATTTAAATTGTTACTGTAATTGCTTGGAGATTCTTAAGGAAATTCTTAGCCGAGCATTATTTTGACAAGAATGGGCAGCAAAAGAGGAATTCTGATCAGCTCCTCTGACGACAGCTTTCAAAAGGGTTTTTTACTGTACCAGGAAATGTTTCACAGGGAAAAAGCTTCGCAGGGAGAAATACATCTTTTTGAAAGTATAGTTAGACTGCAAAATAGTACCCTGGGGCACAGGCAGAAGTTGCAATACTTATGAGGAGCATTCAACAGTTGGAGTGGGAAACAGAATATCCTGAAATACCAGAATGATGGAAAACACATTGCTCTCCCCATCTGATCTCCCTCTTCCTGCAGGAGTTTTTTCCTGGTATATATATTTCCTTTTCTATCATCTAAACCTGATTGCAATGCTTCATCCTGGTGGGGAATTACAAATGCAGTGAAATCATGCAAGGAACCAAAAAGAAAAATAACTGAGTACTTGAATTTCAGCTGCACCTAAAAAAATGCCTGTGCACATTTAAAATTCTGATGTAAACAACTCTTGATGCTTGGAGTGTGGTAATGTACAGGTTTAGTGATTTTTAAATGTCTTTAAAATCTTCCAGGAGGTTAAAACTGTGAAGCTCTCCAGCTCCAAGTAGTGGATTTTTAAAGGGAAAAGACATGGTATTGTTTGAATTTCACTTGACATGTAATTTGGGCTATAATTTAAGATATCAGGCTGTAATTTGCTGCAGGAAGCACCACGTAGGCCTGATGTTATAACATGTCACCTCAGGAAAAAAGCCATAAAGAACTATGGCTTTTCAAATATTTGGTCATGTTTCTTTATAAATATCAGAAATAGTAAGAAAATGTTTTCCAGCCCAGAGCTATTTGTTTGACATTTCATATCAACATTCATATCAACAATGAATATCTTCCCCCAGAGATCAGTGCAGCTGGAATCCACCTTGATAATGATATCACCTGAGAGCTTTTCCTCACTCACCCAGGTCCATATTTAATAGGCAGCTGAGATCATAGAGATTTTATGATATAATGCAATAGATAATCAAACCCAGCGAAATTACCAGCGTTGGAAATTAACTCCACCTTTATAGCAGAGACTCTTGAGGTTAAAAAATGCAGCAGAATGCCATGTAATGGAGAAACATAAATTTCACACACACTAAAAATGCATATGAATAACGTCTTTAAGGTGCTTTTATATTCATCTGAAATGAAAGCAAACAAAGTAATACATTTTCTAGAGAGGCTGAACATATTAATTTCCCTGAGAATGCTAAATTTATCTCTAACCTGTTTTCTCCAAGTGTGCTCGTTGATGTGAATTGGAAAAAAACGAGCAATCCTCTGATCAGCTTTCACAGTACTTTTGTGGTCCCAAGCCAAGAAAGGCAAGGCAGGATTCTCTCCTTCTCTATTCCCAGAAAAAAAAAAAAAAGAATATGAGGTATATTAATGTAAAATGTACAGAATGAACACTCTAAATATGAATATGTTTGTCAAGACCTGGAATGTCAATGCTGGAAGGAAGCCACTTTGTGTGCTAAATGGTGGGATGGGGAATGTGTAGGAATCAGCATAGCACAAGGAAGCTTTAACTTTAGAAAGCTGTAGATTGCCTTGCTCCCCTCCTGAGCCAGTGAACCTCCAGCTTCACAGCTAAAACCCACCCTAAACTCCCCCTCTCTTTAGAAAAATACATTTAGATTCCTCGTGGCAATCCATCTCCATGAGTTTTTGGGTATGAAGAGAATCTTGTCCTAGCAAATCTCCCCTGGGACTGAGGTTCCACCACAGCTCTTCTACCAGCAGCCCTCCAGCTCCTCTCCAGTGCCAGTTGCCAAGTGGAACCTTTTTGGGCCAGGCTGGAGAGCAGGAAAGGTTCTTCCCCCAGAGGGTGCTGGCACTGCCCAGGCTCCCCAGGGAATGGTGACATTCCCAAATCTGCCAGAGCTCCAGGAGCCTTTGGACAGCACTGCCAGGGATGCACAGGCTGGGATTGTTGGGTGTCTGTGCAGAGACAGCAGCTGATCCATGAGCCTGGTGAGTCCTTCCAAACCAGAATATTCCATGATTTCATCATCAATTATGGTCTCCTCTAGGACAACAGTGGTCATCAGCAAGAAGCAAAACATGGAGAGCTGTAGTCCCACTTCTTTCTACTTCTAAAATAATGAAACAGAATGCAATGGGTTGGAAAATAAGATTAAGGCTATCTGTAAACAACTTTGTGTGCAGTTGTTCTGCAAGGCAGCCAAATTTGCATGGAATGTCCCAGAAGAGATGGAGATTTTGTGCAGGTCAAGCTGAAGATCTCCACAGCAATATCACAGCAGGGATTCTCCAGATCCCGGACTGTGCTGGACTTCAATGACATTAAATCAAAGCTGATTGGTAACAGGGAAAGCTAAGGATTAATTAAGGATTAATGAGGAATGTGTAGGAATTAGCAAAGCAGAAGAAAAATACTAAGACTGAAAATAAAGTTAGCTCAACTCCAACTTCAGGTAGATTAAAATATCAATATGTTAGTCGATATATTGTGAAGAAAATTCCATCTGAAATAGGAAACAGCATTAAAGGACATTGGTCTTACTCTGTTATACTTCCTTTATAGTGTAAGAGAAAAATTAAGGTTGATTTTACAGAATGGCAGGGTGGGTGAGGCTGGCATGCCCCCAGGGCTCCTCTGGTGCCACCTCCCTGCTCCAGCAGGGCAGCCCAGAGCACAGGGCACAGCAGTGTCCATGTGGCTCTGCAATGTCCCCAGGGAGGAGACTGCCGAGCTCTGGGCACAATGTGCTCAGGGCTGGCACTGCCCAGGGAAGAAGTTGTGCCTCCTGTGCAGGGGGAGCTCCCTGGGCTCAGTCCCTGCCCATGGCCTCTTATCCCAATTCTGGGGACCCCAGAGCAGAGCCCGGTCCATCCTCTGACACCTCCTTTCAGATGCTTTTAACCCTTACATAAATTACAAATATTACAAACATATAAACTTCTAAGTTTAAACTTATAAAGTAACATCAGTTTAAAAACCCTTAAACTTACAAAGGTACATTAGTTTAATTGCATGAAATGGGTAAACTAATGAGCAAAAACCGTGAAGAAATATGAGGAATTTTCTAAACATCCCTATTTTTGGAGCTGTGTGTGCAGAAAGCACAGGGAGCTCATGGGCAGTGTGTGAGGTCACTGAGCTGCTCTGGAGGAGCCACAGCAGGCTGGCCTTCAACCAGAGCTGGACAGAATGTCCACAGAACCACCCTGAAAGGCCAAGCCATGCCATGGCAGCTCCCCTGGAGATGGCAATGTCTGCAAAGCAGGCGCAGCAGGAGCTCTGGGCAGGCAGCAGCACCAGCTCATCCCTGGAGCAGTGCTGGGGAGGCTCTGCGAGGTGCTCACCTCGGGATTCCCCTGCTGAGGAGGTGCTCGATTTCCCCAGCACATCCTGGCTGCCCCGGGAGGCTCCTGGCTGTGCAGAGCTCCAGGAGGGCTGAAATCCTCTCCCAACATTTGGTTCTTCTCGGAGCAGCTGAAGGTGCTGCTGACACACCACCAAGGTTAATAATGGCTGCTTTTTGTGAGTGCTGCCACTCCTAACCTTCTACCTCGATTTCCTCTCCCCATCCTGGCAGCAAAATAGAACACAGATGGAACAAAGAGTGATACCGGCTAATTTTAGTTTTAAGTGGGCATTTTCCCACAGTCTTCAGAATATCTAGGATTTAATAGCCAAGCAAATATGAAATACATTTTTTTTCAAATTAATTAAAGCCTGTCCTTCTAATTAATCAATTTGGAAACTTTTGGAAAGATGAAATTATGCCTTGCTTTCTGAAATGAAAAGATGGCTAATCTGAATGTCTCACAAAAAAAATTTTAATTTATTCCAGCTCAGATGGTTGAAAAGTAACTCCCATTCTACAAGATGTCTCTTGGCCTTAAAGAGCTATGCAAGTTCAACATTAATCGAGCAACATGGAAGTCTGCTTAAGAAAAGCTTGAGAGGACAGCAAGCTGATTATTTTATAAATTTTCTCATCTCCTGCAAGAACTCCATTTTCAAAATGAAAATGAACACAGATGATCAAATATTTTTATATGCATAAAATCCCAGTGAACTGCCAAGAGGATTTTATTCATGCAATAAAATGATTTATTGCCTCCCATGTCGAATGTGTGCTCTAAAATGGGGACTGTGGTGGCAAAAAAGGCAATTTGGGCTCCATATATAGGAATTATTTTGTATCTGTGTGCCTATTTTTGCCTATATTAAAAAGACACACCAAATAACCAAATTTGGGGCTCAAGCAATTTAATGCATTCTTTTAAAGCAATGTAAACTTTAAAAAGTTCCCCCCCCCAAACATATGTGACTAAAACCAAAACTATCCTTAGGAATGACATAATGCCATAGTCAAAAGCTTGACACTGCAGAGAACAAATGGCTGTAGAAAGAGATCCAACCCTGATCAAGTATTTCACAGCAGAATGGCTGTCAGGGACTCCAAAGAGCACGAACATCTGGTGCACATTAAAAGAAAATTGTTCATCCCCAATGCTGGTAATGCAAGCAAACAAAGAGCACTTTGGTCATTGCTTTATTTTGGTTAAAGCACTGGATTTTTAAGCACACCCTACACCCTTTGCCCAGAGCAGACTGGGCTCTGGGCTGCTGAAAGCTCACTAAAAACCAACACTCCCCAGATTCTACAAGCCCAACTGAATTATCTCGAAGCAGCAAGGCTTAGAAAATTCAGTTTTGCTGTTTTTATCCATGGAAATTAAAAAGTCAATCCCAAATCAGCTAATTTTGGTGATGAAAAGAAACTTTCAAAACAAGTTTATTTTTAAAAAATGGAAAAATTGCCATTTAACTTTTCCGTGTGCTGGAGTCAAATTACATTTCTCAGTCTCTAATAAAATGTGCACTTGGTCCTAAGCATGTACTCTTTATTTATTACTGCTTGGCAGCCTCAGGGCCATTAATCTGCTCGTGTGCAATTGGTGTGTGTGATACACAACATCATTGCATTCTGAGCGTGACACAGGCTGCAGCTAAAGTCTTATTCCTTCAAGAGCACGCAATTATGAAGCATGATTAAATTACTTTGTCATTTATTAGAGGACTTACAAAGCCAGCAAGCATTTAAAAGATATTACCCCAGCATTCTTTCATGGTGAGCTGTGCATTTCCCATTTTCTCCCAGTGCACATCCATATGTATACAGCAAACAGGGTTTTTTTGCTATGTTAAAAAGTATTTTTATTGAGAGAGGAATATTACCGATGCTAAAATGCCACTACAGATTATTTATTTGTATGAAATGTAATCTGCACCAACCCAAAACTCCCGGGACTCTTATCCATGACTATACTTTTTTGAAAATACTGTGTCAACAGATTCTGATGAACAGAACTTTCTTATCACTCTTGGCAGACTTTCATTCACAGCACGAGATAAGAAAAAAGGAGCTTTATTATAAGTGTTTCAAACTGTGGTTTATACAAACTCCCTCCCCCAATTCTATTTATTCTATTACCAAGTGAAAAAGTGGGGAGACTGTAAATAAATGTGAATTGTGCTATTCTGATCTCTCAACTCAGCTTGGTAAAAAGCTGATACAATAACAAATGAAGTGTTAATTTGTGTTGCTTTACAATTTCTGCTTTGCTCCAATTCATCTACATAAACACAAAGTAGAATCTAGATCTAATTCCTACATGCCTTTATACCCTCACACTGTATAACAGATCTGATTAATGTGAGCACCCTATATCAGCCCAGAAACTTCCATGAAAACAAGAATATTTGATTCAGCACTGGTTTTCCTATTGTCACAAGCAAGAATATCTGCTTGCTTTTTTTTTTTTTTGTTTGTTTGTTTGTTTGTTTGTTTCCCCAGAAAAAATTTAAGAGGAAATAAGAGCAGTAGCAGAGAAAAAAGAAAATGTAATGTGTATTAATGAGAATTAGACAGCTCTCATTTCCTCAGGGTTGAACATTCTAAAGTTTAAATTTCCTTCCCTAAATGAGTAAAGTGTTAGTCCTGCCTGGTGCTAACTGCAGAAGGATTTAAACAGATGCAGCAGATAAAGACTCATCTTCTGTCAAAAGTGGAAAGGTTCATCCACATAATTATTGACTTCGGGAAGCTTCCAACCAGATGGATAACTTCAAGCACAAATTATTGATCCACTTTTCGACTTAAGCAGGAACTTAAATACTTGCCTAATTTTTTTGAATTATGTCTGTGAAAAGGCAAACAAGATGCAAAGCCAGCCTGACGGTGCAAGGCCATGTTTTCTATATCTGGACAGCTCAAATACCACCATCTGTTGCTTTCCCTAAAACAATCCAGAGTAATAAAGACACCCTGCCTATTCTGATTACGTGTGAGTCATATTTTGAGGAAATATCAGAGAAATGTGGGCAGCAGCAATGTGTCAGTTATAATGAGCCTCCTCTAGAACAACTCCTTGCAAAGTGAAAATGAAACTCATTCACAAGTTTTTGAATCTCGGGGATGCAAATACACAGAGAGCAGGAGGGTAATTATACTTTAGTCGACCTTCAAACAAAACTAGTTCAAATTAGTCCAAACAACATATTTTAACCCAAAATGTTTCTTCTAATATAAATTTACATTTTAGCTCAGGCTTTCTAAAATATATAAATATTGGAAGTTTTACATAATTTGTCAAACCAAGACATTTATTATGCAATCACTCAGATACAGTGCATTTGTGGTTTGTTCTCCTACCTTGTTTCTACACCACATTCAGAGCTTTAAGGAATTGCTTTATCATGGACACCAACTGCAGGTGTATCAGTCGAATACAATTAAATATGAAGTACACACAGTGTTTCCAAGGTCCCAGAAGACTCTTTTCTCAGTCCAGTTTTTCCAGCATTACTTGTTGATATTAAATAAATATCTCAGGCTTCTGTCTCCTGTTTCAGTATAAATTCTTCCACCAGATGAGGAACATCCTAGAAATCCAGAAGACCAAATGCAGCAATTAGGACAGCAAATTATTTCAGAGCAGTTGTCCCCCTGTACTGGGTAGGACAGGGGAGGACTGGGTAGGACTGGGTAGGACTTAAGGTACTTTCCTGCTTCCTGCTTCTCCATCATCTCTTGATTTTTTCATCAATCTGCTTTTTACTCCCAGACCTAAGGCTGTCTTTTCCGTCTTGGCTGCTGCTGAGGAAGAAATCCACCATTACTTCCCATCTTTTTCTCATTTCAAAATAGAAAATGTAGAGTTCATCACCTGGAATTTACTAATTCCTCGACTGCAGATGGCTTTGCCTTTCTCCATTGCCATTTGTGTGCTTCCTCCTCCTTTTCCATCCCTCCTGCTGCTCCTCTTTTTTTCCAAAGAGCACAAATACACTCATGCTCAAGTGTCCTGAAGCTGTGTCTGGATCCAGTGTGACTCACCGAAACCCTTCTCCCTTTACATATATTTCAAATTTTAATTCAACAGGCTAAAAGGTTGCTTACAACATACAGAATATATTTTTACCAGCTAAATATTTGAAGATTATGATGATATAATGTTGTGACTATAAACTACTCCTTGTCAGATGTAGAAATGAAAGCTATGCTCCAGTTAAACTACTTAATTTGGACATACAGGAAGGATAAATGATGAAATATTAGTATGTGCACTTTGAGGGGCCTCTTAGGGATGTTACAGTTCCCAAGTTTCCTTCTTGTCTAAAATAGGATTTACAGGTTTTTAATAGAATTTAGATGGGCTTAAAATCTCCATATATGAGTTGTACTTTTACTGATTTGTTGCGTGAATTTCCTGTTGAATTTTTATGTGACCCTTGATCTCCCCTGAGGGACCTGTTCAGTTCTGATTGGATAATGCAAATTTCCAATGGAGATTGAACACAAATGAGTATGAAATTGATTTATTATAATAAGGGAAATTGAGGTCTGAGGTCCTGCTTCTCTTTTCTTTTCTCCCCCAGCCAACCCCAGACTGTCAATGAAGGGTTTTTTTGTAACAGTTTGCCAACAAAGAACAAAGAAAATTAAGAGCACATTTCCCAATTACACATTGGAAATTAGATAAAATATTGCTCCAAACTTGTTTGACTCCATGTGCACAAGAGAGTTGTTGGAATAGTTTAACACAGCTCTAATCAAATCACTGAGGAGCCAGTGTATTGTCTTACACAATTTCTGCAGAATTCAAACTCATTAACAAGTTAATGGGAAACAGCCTTTGTCAAAACCACGTGTTCTCTTCTCCACCTTGGATTATTAATTCTAAACTGCTGTAAATGGAGATGATGGACTGCAGTAAAGGGTGTTTGCTGGCCCTCACAGGCGCAGCCTCACTGGCACGCAGAGCTTCATCCACAAAATATCAGCTTTGGCTGGTTCTGAAGCAATTCCAAAGGATCTGTGGTCTCCAGTGCTCCTTGATGGACACACAAAAGCTGGCTCTGCAGATACTGAGCTCCTGCACAGACAGAATCACTTCTCCTGCCTGGATTTATGTGTCACGAAAAATTAGAGGGCTGTGATTTGCTCCAAAAGCAATTATGTACAGGGAATCATTGTCAGCCATACCATGCAATACAGGGAAGAAAAATCACTACCAGAATGGCTGGGGCATCCAGAGCTTTGATCCCACAACAAAGGCTGAAAAAAATCTGTTTTCCTGAGTATGAACATTCCCTCACTAATGCAGACACACATGTGCAGGAAGTTATACACCCTGAAACAACTGCTGCTATTTATGCCTCTGACAGTCCCAATACATCTTCGAAAACAGTGGAAATACCAAACCCCTGTCAGAGAGGTTTAAGCAGAAATTCCATCAATTCCACAGCATTCACCATGTACTTTTTATCTGAAGTGAATTAACAATGTGAAACCTTCAATGTCATGGGCAGGGCTGGGCTTCTACCCTGTGGTATTGGGAGGGAGCTGCAGGAAAGCTGGAGAGAGACAATTGCCAAGGGCTGCAGGGCCAGGAGACAGGGAATGGCTTCCCAGTGCCAGAGGGCAGGGCTGGATGGGATCTTGGGCAGGAATTGTTCCCTGGCAGGGTGGGCAGGCCCTGGCACAGGGTGCCCAGAGAAGCTGTGGCTGCCCCTGGATCTCTGGCAGTGTCCAAGGCCAGCTTGGACATTGGGGCTTGGAGCAGCCTGGGACAGTGCAAGGTGTCCCTGCCAGGGCTGGGGTGGGATGGGATGAGCTTTAAGGTCCTTGACAACCCAAACCATTCCATGGTTTTGTGGTATCCAGCCCAGAAAACCTTAACTTCAGCAATCAGACACAGCCCATGACCCACAAGCCCAAACTTACAATGCATTGACTGAGCTTACTCTGAATCACTGTTAAAATTTTAGGAAAAATTTGCCACGTTATGTCCAAGAAAACCAAAAAGAAAAAAGATAAAATTGTATGAAGAGCTGACCTGTGATGTCTGCACTTGATTTGGCCCATTTATGTTTCCCTTTGGCTTAGTTCCATTGACTTGGTCATGGATAGGCCATCGGTACAAGTGTGAAGATCACACAGATCCCATCAACACAAATTCTATCTGTGCAAATTGGGAATGATGAACGAGGACCAAAATGTAAAATGGCTTTTTGTTAAAAATAACCTGGCACATTTATTACTGCAGTTAATTCCCTTTCCCACAGTTTTAATAACAAATTGCTAAGTTTCCAACAGCTGCTTCAACAGTGGGCACAATATTTATACTTCTTGCAACCATGTCCTGGAATCAATACTGCCACTTCGAAATGCAAATTGTATTGAAAGAGAGATGAGAATGTGAGCACAAAACCCCCCAGAACACAGCCCTTGATCTCTTTGGTGGCTTTTAAAAGGGTTTCAGATTCTCTCTTGAAACATTCACCAAAGTTGGGCCAGAAGAAGTCAAAGTAATTTAGATCCAATCTCTCTTCAAAAATGAAATGAGCAGAAGTTTTATTAAAAGGAAATGAAGAGGAAATTGAACTTTCATATTTCATGGTGCAATTGTGATGACAGAAAACAATATTCATCGAAAGAAAGTTTAGAAGATATTTATATGTCTATGCTGTTCTGCTGGGGGAGTTTCTTCATAGTGGAGGGCAGATAATTTTTAAGAATATAATGGATCTGTAGCAGAATTACTAGTTGGATATTCCACAAAAGGTCTGAATATAAGACTCTTTCCATTCTTAAGATGAGGAAGCAGAAACTTTAATTGAAATGTGTATTTTATGAGGAATTTCAGCTGGAGATGCTTATGGGCAATGCAAATTCCACCTGCAGAAAAGCTGCATAGTCCTGTAGCTCTATGCAAAGGAAAACTAAATCACTTGAACTGAAATCCTGGGGCTGAGGAAGATTGTGACTGCAATGGAAATGCCATCATTCTGCTCAGCAGAACAGGCAGGAGGAAAAGGAGAAAACAAGCAGCTAGGCTCAGGTGTGAATCACAGGTCAGCAGAGGAATAGGTGAGATTTATGTTAGGTTCCTAAAGGGGATGACATCCCTTAAGGTGATGTCCCATAGTTCATCTGCTGGGAGGGAAAGTGATGGCTTGAGAAGATGATTCTTGTTCAGGGGCTGCTCCTGATTTCTGAACTCACAGTTAAATCACCTCCCTTTCCACCTCCCCTCCAAGAAACTGCTGTGATCAACCTTTCTTGGAAAAACCCACTCTAGTGGGTGTTTATTAATAGCTTTTCACAAATGTCCAATGATTTTGATCCCCTCCACTCCAGGCTACTGAAGCACTACTTAAATGCAGGACGTCAAGGTAAGTGATTATTAAAAAGTTGCCTGGGTGACTCAATCTGGCCCTTTTTGAAGCCAACATCTGAAAAGATTGGCATCCTACAGGGAAATGTAAGCTACTATTTTTTTCCTCTGACTGCAGTGTAGCACAGCCTAAAAATGTTCATCTATGACAGGAGAAAGGAATGAAATTTCATTGTCACACTTTCTGCAATGCAAACATAGGTAAAGCTCTGAGCTTAGAAAAAAAATTAATTAGTTTTAAAGTTTCCCAGTGTGGAAAAAAGTTCAAAGCTAAAGCTTTTCCATAAAATATTGCCTAAGAAAATTAGTCAAAATATTCTTTGATGAGAAAAAAGAGAAATCTATTCTGACTCACACGATTCAACAGAAAATAATGTGCTTTCCCTAATACACATCTATAACATCATTACAGCTGATGGAGAAAAGGAAGAATCTATATGTAATCAAGATTTACCATTGCAAACCGATGTTCTTAATGCTTCAATTTTAAGTGTGTACCTTGAAAATGTACTTTCTATTTAGCAGAATAATTCTCAAATACATTAAATACATTTATTATGCCTGTGTTGAAAAGAAATAATTCTCTACTACAAAGCTGCTCCAGCTCATACAATAGACTGTGGTGCCCAAGAGCTGATGGTGAGTTGTGGCAAGAACGAATTGAATTTTGATTTTGGTTATAAAAAATACAGACCAAAACACTGCATGATTTTATTAACCTTCCTTGAGACAACTGTGAGTTAATCACACCTAGAGCCAGTATGAAGATGTTGGAAACACTGTCCCACTGATTTATCCATTTAGAAGCTGGGTTTGGATAAGTGAAGGGCATCAAGAATCACATAAAAATATTACATTAAGACAAGACTTGCAGAGGAGGCCATGCAGGCAGGTGGGAGGATGATGGCAGCTGAAAATCAGCAGACTGACACTGATTAATGAAAATATAACAAAAATTAAGTGACAGAGAAATGAACCAGCAGAGGCAAAAGAGCTTCTACATTATTTTTAAACTAATGAAACGAGCAAGAATAGATTTTCCAGGTCTTTCAAATGCAGAAGGACCTTGTGTGCAGCATGTTCAGACATTTTCAAAACATCAGGTTTTATGGGTCAATTGCAGTTTTCCAAAGCATCTGAAAATATTCCAGAATGGAATGGATTTGGGCATTCTGTTCTGTAGCATCACTGTGAATACAGCCAGCTCATAACATTTTCCAGAATTATTTCTATCAACATGCAAACATTCTGCTCACACGATGTGTATTTAGTAATGGTGCTCATTATCTTCCCATGGAATCCTTAAGAAATATTGTCTTTCTTGGACAGAGGCAGGGAGGCAAGTGAAGGAAATATAGGAATTGTGACCAGAATGAAGATAACCGGGGGATAAGCATTTGTCCTGTGGTTGTTGGACAGAGAACAAATTCCTAATGATCACAGAGACTCGGAAATGGCAGCACCCCTTCCCAAGGCTCTTTTGCATGCAAAGATTCCAGAATAATCAGGAATGTAAACTCAGAAAGGAAAAAAATAAAAATACACAATAAACGAAGATTTCATCACTCCCTCCAATATGGAGAAAGAGGCCACATTCTAAAATCCCTTAATATGAAATTAATTCCGAGCATGAGGAATGTCTCTGACATCTCAGTCACCGTTTTCCTGTTTGTAAATTATGAGGTGTTCACTCCTCTCTGGGGATTGAGCTTTTAATCACACAGATGTCCATTATAAATCCTCTGTTTACTTAGGAGTATAATAGGTGAACTCACAGCATCTTTGTGCTACAATAAATCTGCAGGCTCAGACAGAATGCTCATGATTACCTTCTAAATTCTTTCAAGGTCATTCTACATGATTTCATGCTACATAACATCCTTTCTCAGTCCATTTCACACTGAGAAAAGATCATGATAAACATTGATTTTTCCCTGCTGGTATTCCTGAATTCCATCACATCACCCCACCACATGCACACTCTGATACACCATATTTTAGTCATCTGATTCTAAGCTCTTGTGTGGAAACCAAATATTCAAAAGGCCGAATATCCTAAGGGGAAAAAAAAAAAAGCTTATTTGGAGCAATTATTTGAAGATTAGACTGAAAAAAAAGAGACAAAATGGGTGTTCCTTCCAGTGGGAAGCAACATTACTGGAAGTAGACAAATGCGCAAAAAGCCACCCTTCAAATTGTTGAGGAATTTAAATTTTAAAACAAATAGCCAAATTTAGATGGAATGTTTGTTTGACATGTTTCTATTAGCAAATGCTCTTCATGAATTATTCAGTATCAAAAAAAGACATGAATGCCTGAAAGAGCACAGAGACCCAGCCCTGCATGTGGCTCCTCCAGCATTCTGGCATGAAAGGAGTGCAGAAGGTGCTAATAATACTTCTCTCAAGAGAAAGAGATAGGATTCCTGCAAGAAATATTCACAGGCACAGACAAAAATTAGCTGCTTGATTTCTACTGAATCTTATTGCCTCAGGTGACTCATTATCTCAATGACTTCCTGTCTATGCAGAGATTTAAGATTAATGGATTAAATTCCCTAAATTCTTGGTGAATTTATTAGCTAATAAGATACTGCTATTTGCCATTTGATTAAAAATTGTTAAGAGTTCACTTTATCCTTTTATAAAGATCAGAATTATCTTCTTTTTGTGCAAATACCCATTTCTGCCTGCCTTGGGAATAATAGGAACAATGCTCCTCCTGATATTCTCCTAGTGTGCTACTGCTGTTCCTCATTTAAAAACAAAAAAAAAAAAAAAGCAACTGTTTGTCTCACAAAATCAGAGAATCACAGAGATGGATGTTCTCATCTCATATCCCAAGTGGGAAGGACCCAGCAGGCTCATGGATCAGCTGCTGTCCCTACACAGACACCCAACAATCCCAGCCTGTGCATTCCTGGCCGTGCTGTCCAAAGGCTCCTGGAGCTCTGGCAGATTTGGGAATGTCACCATTCCCTGGGGAGCCTGGGCAGTGCC
>VZRM01005237.1:817575-933965 GCA_013397955.1 Grantiella picta
GATCCAGGACAGGGATGGCCCTGCTGATCCAGGACAGGGATGGCCCTGCTGGACTCAGGACAGGGATGGCCCGGCTGATCCCCAGGGCACTGCTGACTCAGATCCAGCTGGGCACTGACCAGGATACCGGGTTACTTTCCCAAGGCTGCTGCCCAGCCTGTCATTCCCAGTCTGTCTGCAGATCCAGGGTGTCCCAGCCCAGGTGCAGAATGCAGCACTTTCCCTTGTTGATTGGTGATTCACCACTGGTGATTCACAGCCCTCTCGTTTGTCAAGGTCTCTCTGCAGGGCCTCCAGGCCTTCCAGGGAGTCAACAGCTCCTCCCAATTCAGTATCATCTGCAAATTTACTCAATATTCCTTCAAGTTGTAAAAATGGTTCTGTAAAAATGAAATGATTTCCCTTCTTATGGAACTACCTTAGGAATGGGGCTTTACTCCTGCTGCTGTACTACTCACACAGTGATTGTTACTCACTTCCTACCATACCCAAGCAAAACCTAAACCAGACCTGTTTATGGAACATCTCTCTGTGTGAGGGAAGTCACTTTCCTTCACACCATCCCAAAACCCAATCCTTCCACAGGGTATTTCTCAGCTTCGATGACAAGTTTAGGAACTCTTGGAGCTGGCACTTGCTTGTAGATCATCGTGTTTAGTAGCAACCAACAGATTTAGCTAAACCCTTTTTAGAACCCATTTACACTTCCAGGCTTCACAGTCTCTTATGGCAGTAAATTAAACTTAACAACATGCTGTGGAAAAGGTAGTTCTGTTTATCTGCTTGAGACCAGGAGATGTATTTGGAGTAGTCTATAGCTTTTCATCTGTAATTTAAGGACAGATTATCAATGGCTTTTGAATGTATCAGGAAAACAGTATTTTAACTAAATGAAGGATGGAATTTGAGTCTTTGGCGATGAACAAATAGCAATTCCAGCACCCCAGATCAACCATTTAACTCCACAATTTGCATTTTCTCCCCTTCAGCACAGGGGTGTGCTCTGAATAAAAAATGATGCATTTTTTATCCATTTCCACGGCCAAAAAATTCATCTCTAAAGAGTTCTAAGTTGAAGATGGCCCTCCAGAGCAGATGTGGGCCTTGGATATACAATGTCTATATGGAACGATAACTTTGCCAGCCACCAAAATCCTACTCCAGCTTCAGAGAGCCGAGGTCTGAAGGTGATAACAGCACCCAGTGGGTGACACTGGAGAGTTCCAGTGCAACACCACGAATTTGACTTCAGCCACCTCAGCTGATCCATATATTCCCCTGCATGGATCACCCAGAAACCTCTGCATTAGTCATACTGCTGCCCCAATATCAATAAAGAAAAGCCTATTCAGAAGAAATTATTTAGGCCTGAACTATCTTGTCAAGTGGGTTGTTTTTTACATTTTAAAGTGGATCAGAGAAACAGCAGCAGAGGTTTGATTTTCATTTGAAGCATGAATGACAGAGGAACTACAATCATTGCTCAGTTTATTATTTAAACATATCATGCTTCCAGTTTATAAAATATGTATGTGTGAGTTAAAACTATGACTGAAAAAAAAGTGGGACCATCCAAATGGGCCAAGGTAAAAGAATCCCTGTTTATTTAGAATCATAGAATCATGGAATGGTTTGGGTTGGAAAGGACCTTAAACCCCATCCAGTGCCCCCCCAGCCATGTCAGGGACACCTTGCACTGTCCCAGGCTGCTCCAAGCCCCAATGTCCAAGCTGGCCTTGGACACTGCCAGGGATCCAGGGGCAGCCACAGCTTCTCTGGGCACCTTGTGCCAGGGCCTGCCCACCCTGCCAGGGAACAATTTCTCCCTAATATCCAACCAAACCTCCCTCTCTGACAGTTTGAAGCCATTCTCCCTGTCCTGTCTCTCCAGTTCCTGATAAATTGTCTCTCTCCAGTTTCTCTGTAGCCCCTTCAAATCCTGAAAGTTGCCATCAGGTGTCCACACAACCTTCTCCTCTCCAGGCTGAACAGCGCCAATGCTGTCAGCCTTTCAAAAACTATTTTGAAAATCAAGAGTGATTTCAATCTGGTGATCCATTGTGGTTTTTCCTGGGAATATTTTTTAGAGCCTTGCTTGGGTTAAAGCATTTGCAGGACTATCTTATTCACTGAGGAATTAGAGATCACAACTGATGACAAACACTATTCCTGAAAGCATAGAGCATGGAGGATGTAATTTATAGTTATTTCTATGGCATTTTTTGTTGTCCTTGGGTTTGGTCCTGGAAGGGAGAGATGCTTTGCAAGTGTAGCAATCAGATTATCTTTTCTGAGCCCTGTCAGCTTCCTTGAGCTGGAATTATGGCAGAGATTTCTGCTCCTGTAGAAAATGAAAAGATGCATAATAAATGTACAGAGAAATCTATACTGAGTATATTATTAATCTACATTCCAAGTCAATTTTAGAAATATACTCCTACTGTGGCAGAGATACATTACATATCCTACACTGAAATTCAGGGTTGGGATTGGTACATTTTGAGAGAGTCCTGAACACACAAAAAACCAGGCACCGCTATTCCTCTTAGAGCAGCAGCTTTCATTCCTCATCCTATCAAATCTCCCAGTGCAGTCAATTGTCTTAATCTGATTTACACCTTGGCACGAAAACAACTGCACACAGAGCCCACCAAACAGCCCAGCTTCTGCCCTGAATAAAGACAGCTTTGTGAAAGATCTGTCTGGAGCGACTGAAACCACTGCTGAAGGAATTTGTGCTGTAGGTCCTGTGTTATCTCCCAGACACATCCCTGGCATTGGGAAGAGGGGCAGGGAGGATTAAACCAAATTACTCCCTCACAAGAAAGATTCATGAAGCAGAAGTGCTGCAAACTGTGGATGAGAGACCCCACATGGCAGTGGGAAAACAATTTCCTCCTAGCCAGGAACTCAACCACAAGCTGAAAAGAATCCTGCTCGAGCTGCAGGGCAACGAGTGAGACAATTACTGCTGAAAAGGGGAATACAACCATTGCTGAGAGTTACAGCTGGAGCAGCAGGTCTTGGGAGCCTTTGAAAGGAGGCTGGGAAGAGATAATGCAATAGGTAAGGATGGAGAGGCGCTCACTCACACATCAATTCATGTACTGCTGCTATGCAATTTTCTCCCCAGGTTTGAAAAGTGCTTCCTGGAGGTAAACGGTTCAGAGTCTCAGATTTTATGCACTGGAGGGCAAACCAGGCAGCCTAGTGAGGCTGTAAAGATGGGGGCTGCAAAATTAAACCCTGTCCTAACAACTTTAGCTCAGTTAAACCTTTCATAATAATATGGAGCTCTGAAAGTTTTAAGGGCTAAAAAAAAAATTGAATGGTTCCCAGGAGGATTAATTCAACGAATAGAAAGTAATAAGATCACCAGCCCCAGGGAAATTCAGCGAGTTTCTTGTGTGCAGAGACTGAACAGGCCCCTTTACAGAGGACACGAAGAA
This sequence comes from Grantiella picta, assembly GCA_013397955.1. Taxonomy (NCBI): domain Eukaryota; kingdom Metazoa; phylum Chordata; class Aves; order Passeriformes; family Meliphagidae; genus Grantiella; species Grantiella picta. The sequence continues at coordinate 821,025 of VZRM01005237.1, forward strand.
TAGGATGTAATTTTCTAAACCTACAGCGAAATTCAAAATGAAAACTCAACGACATTAAAAACCATGTAGCAGTTCCTGGTAAGGAACTTCATACCTTGCAAAGAAGCAGATGTAACTCGAAATGACTTTGAGAAGGCGAGTAAAAATGTACTTCTGAAGGCCATCCTTAGCCATGAACAGATGTAACACCCCCACATCCCCCGGTGATTTCTGCCAAATGTCTGGAAGACAAGCAATTCAAACCATTTCCATAGAACTCTGGTGACGTACGAGTGCTTGCAGAAAATACATCAACCCCTTGAGCGATTCTTTCACTTCAGTGCAGTCTCTGTTCCAGTCTCCCACCAAGGCTGGTCTCCCAAGTGATTGCTGGAACTCACTCTAACGTTTGGGACATTTCTTTCAGTTGTCTCTTGCTTTGAAGTTGAATATCTGTGGCTTTCTTTCTGCAGAGCCCAGTTCAAAGGAGATGGCAGTGATTGTGTGACAACAGAATGATGAGCACTGTTAGTAATAAACCTTCGCTTCCCCTCTAGACCAAATTCCTGGCATCAGCACGAGCAACATGTCTGATACGGCTACAAATGCCCAAAGAAGCAGCTGTGGATGGTTATCAATATTCTCATTCCTGACACAGTTTTGCAGTGATACAGTGAAGGGTTTTTCTGTGACTGACCAACTTCTTTTCTAATTTCCAAAGGAAGCAAGGTGCAGGAATAGAAATTTTATTTCTATGGGTGCTTCAAACAGCATAAAGTTTGAGGATATTGAAGTCAGGCAACAAGATAGAGCCCTGAAATGTCCAGCTGTAAAATTCAGCTCCACTCGATGGTCTGGGTTTATGGCAATGCCCAGGTTTGTGGGGCTGCAGTGCAGCTGTAGAGCCCGTTTGGATCCTTGCTTATTTTATTTCTCAGAGTTAAAAGAATTGTAACATTATATAAATGATATCTCTTTGGCTCTTAAATCACTTGGCTGTCTATAGTGGCTGTAATAAATGTTTCCTATTCCAGTGTTACAAAGAATGGCCCGGGCACTTTTAGCTATTTGGCCATGGCACTCACTGGCCCATGATTCATGGCACACTTGTTATTTATTTGCAGAGGCTACAAGGCAAATGTGCACTATGAGAATGGTTCTTTAATGTAAAGCATCAAATTAAAAGCTCACCCTCAGGATTTGACTGCCAATAGTAGTAAATGGATGCCCAAGATAACACAGGAGCCGTTTCTATTTAAAAATAATCTGTTTGATATTAAACTTTCCTTATTTTACAGCAGATTTCCAACCCTGTACCCCTTCTTTCTGTGCTAGAGTCCATACCCTTCCCATGCAGGTTGGCATGGATGCTGGGAACAACACTCGTCTCATTGTACCGATATATGTCAGATCATATTCTTCGGTATTTTTACATTTTTTGTAATTTCAGTGCTTCTAGCACAGATGTTCCACTGGCTCCTGCTAATACAACAATTATAATTGCTAAAATTTTAAAAGGTCTCACCCAGAGGGTAGCACTGCTATTTTATATGATGCATGGAGTGCAGCTGAGGCATAAGAAGAGTAAGGTTCCAATTTTTAGACAGCCATGCTCATCCTCTAATTCAAGGACTACATCAGCTTTGGAATATTTTTGCTCAGGACTGACAGATGTTTGCAGATGGTTCAGGAGCATCCCCTGAACTACAAGACCTCCCATCCCAGTTAATGATGTTCTGCTCCACCCAAATTATCCCAGAGCCAAGAGCTGACCCGAGGGTTCCCAACTCGTGCATCACAGCAAAAGTATCACATCCATTCCCATCTTATATAGAACCCAAAAAATTTGCCATCAGTGTAGTTTTTGTACANAGTGATTCAAGCAAATCAGCATCTAGTTCTGTAGAAAGAAGTGCTATAATTAAAGTAACAAACAAAAAACCCCAAACAATCTAAATGCTGAAAGACATTTCAGATTTCAGATCCTTATGGGACACCATAAATCAGGGCTTTTCTTTACTGCTCAGGTTAGAAGGAAACTCTTAAAATAAACAGCTTAAATGTTAATAAGACTATTTGATAAAGCATCACAAAACTCATCTTATGTTTTTTTTCAAAGTTACTTTTCAAGCTACAGAATTTTAAAAACCCCCAAGAAACAAAAAAAACCCACACACCAAAACATACAAGTGATCAATATGTTTTAATAATTTATTTTATTACTCATTTGTTGAAAAACCCTACAATAGTTACATTACATCTAGTAATTCAGCAAGGAGTAGAAACCTGAGAAAGATTTGAAGGAAAGTGACAATTTTCTGCAAGGCCAAGTTTTAACATTCCCTGGAAGAGGAGCCCCATGGATTCTAAACCCTGGGGAATTATTTCTCATCCTAATGAAAGATCAGGCAGCAGAGATAAATGGAGGCAAATACAGAATTTGTTCCAGCCTTGCTGGGGCTTTGCTGCTCTCACAGATTAGCTCACCCTGAGCTTGGGGGTGAATTTCCCAACTGAACCCTAAAGAAATTGTTGTTTAGCAGCCATTAGAGGGCACAGTTAAATAGAAGAAAACACCAGCACAGCAACCAAATGCCAACTCCAATGTTTACCACAGAGGAGCTGTCAAACCCATCATTTCAGTCATCTCAGACCGCAGCAGTTTGGAGAACATCCCCTTGGAGGATGGGCTGGAGGAATACAGAGCTGATATTCCTCACAGGAAGTACATAAGATTCTAAATATTAACTAAAACCAGGCCACTATACCAGGAATAGCTCCTGAATTTTGATCAATAGCTTTTTTAATATATCTATACTTCAAAATGCACAGAAAATTTTGATTCCTCTGTTTGTAATTATAGAAAATTGAATTCTATTATTTTAGTTTGTCAGGACACAAAACACAGTAAACAAACCATTACTTAGAGTATTTTACCTCTCCATTTATTTTCAGAAAGGATGGAAAGGTGTTGATAATATTCAGAACAGCTTAGGGTAAGATTAGGTTAAATCTGAATCACGGTTTGATTTCAACAGCACAATAATTCCTCCAGCAGTTCCCACACAGATACTTCAAAATTACCCCTCACTGGTAATCACATTACCGAAATCCATATCTAATAACATTTCTGCTGCAAATAATGGAGAAATGAAGTTAGAAAGCAGTAGATCTTGTAGTACATCGTCCAAATTGAATGTTGGAAACCTTTTGGGGAGTTGGATATTCTGGCCAAATTCTGCCAATTTCTGCAAACTGCTCTTTTTGCAAATTGAGTGTAAAACAGTCTTAGATTTAAGGTCCCAGCCAGAGTTAAATTTAAGGATGAAAATCTTATACACGCAGTTTATAAGTCTTTTATTTATTTGTGTGTTACTTTAAATTTCTATTATCTCAGTGTGGATGAAGACACAGAGTAGAGATCCTGCTGCTGTGCTTTCCATCACACAAACCTGTCCATTTTGCTTTTTCCAGCAGTGTGAAACCAAATAAATATTTCTTACCATGAGGGAACCGATGTGAAGTGCACTTAAAACTAATTTTTAATTGCTTTTCATGGAGATCCCAGCTTTGAGTTCTGTAATAGACTTTCTGCAGAAAATCTCTCCAGTAACAGGCCAATGCTCTTAATGACGTGCCTTGTTTAATTCTAATTTCAAAACAATAACATGTCTGAAACAGAAGAAAAATTAAAATTTAATTTATCAAAGGTAAGATAAACAGAACTGTTGTGCACCGTGATGGGATTAGAATAACCAGGGCATTGCAAAGGATATTTTAGACCTGCCCCTGACCCATTCCTCCCCCAAAAAAACTAGAAACACCTACATTCTCAATTTAATTAAAATGAAAAAAACTGAATATTTTAGTATAATTTGGCCTATCCACAGCATATCAGGGACTGTATTTTGGAACAAGGTGAAGTCACTTCACTGGAGTAATGTGCTATGACAAATTCCATATAAAAGAGAGATTTAATAATAGGAGATGTAGTTACTGTGAAATTAAGTAATAAGTGAAGGCAAGTGGCAAGTTTGTACATCCTGTGAGGCATCTGCCTTCCTTCCCTTCCTTCCCATTTGAAAATAAGGTCAGAGATATCAATTAAATTGGTTGAAAAAATGTGTCCTGACCAATGTCATATTTTGATCACTTGGAGTCTAAATTACCCATTAAACTACATATGATATCCTTACAGAAAGGGAGAATAGTCTAATGCTCTGTATGCTTTTCTGAGTGAATCTCAGAATAATCTGTACAAGAGTGAATTACCCTTGCAGCTATTGAGATAAACTCAAGTGATAAAATAGTAACTCAGATTCTTCAATCCGTCTGATAATTTAGTCTGGGCTCTCTCTCCCTGGCTCATCCTTTAGTACAGCTCTGCAGGTGAGATTCAGATCATGTTCTGGCTTTTAATATAGAGCCAAAATGAGAAATTAAAAGGTCCCAGTTGTCCCCTCCCACATCTGTCGCTGCCTGACCATATGTGTGACAGCTTGGAAGAGAAACTCTTTGCTCCTTTCTTATATTACACCTGTTACTTAAAAATCATTATCCCTTCCTTGAGATCTAGGGGGAAAGGTTCATAAGCCAGGATTCAGTTCTTCATCCAGACTCTTCTAGTCCTGCGAGTATAACTCAGAAATAAGTTTACTTCTTGCTTCTTCCTCGACAAATTCTGCATGAGATTTTCCTGATAATCCCATGGTTACTCCCAAACATTCTCAGTCATTCTGCTGACAGGGAATAAGAGAGGGCATGGAAAAGTTCAGTGAGTGGAAGTTCATTAGCCATCACACTGATGAGGGGAGGCAGGGGAGGACTCTCTCTGCTCGCTCTGTCTATGCAGGACCAGCAGCAGCCAAGCACAATTGTTCAGCTCATGACAAATGAAGGCAGAGCCAAGTGAATCCATCCAGGAGCTGCTGTGCCACAGACATTCCGTACAGCACTTCTGGGCTCTCGGGTGTCACATCAAGCCATCAATACAACCCTTCTTTAGCACAAAACCCATCCCATATTGATAAAACTTATCTTCTGCTTGCAACTGCTGATCTCACCTAATGAATATTTATCTTGCACAGTCCAGGAGAAAGGCTTTGTGATCATTCACACAATGCACTTTATTTATTTCATTACAAAAGGTGGTATTCTTATCTGAACAGTTGTTCCATGTGGTTATTAATTAAAATCTGGTGCTACTTGAGTAACATTAAGTTTCAACTGTTTCCATCACTGCATCACAGAGAGAGCATGTTCTGATTGTTCATAAAAATGTGGATATATCCATACATCCAGAGTATTAGATAAATGTATAATATGCCAAGAACCCCCCCAAATCTCTGAATTAAAAGTAAGAAATGAATGTCTACCTCACTGATTTACTTACAGTGATAAACTTTTAAACTTTATATCCACAATTACTATAAGAACCCCACTGGAATAATTAACTCCTTGCAGAGTCTATTGCCCATTTTGCCTGTAAGACAACTTGTCTAATAAAATTATTGTTAAAAAGACACCTGTTTCATAAAGCAAGATCACAGGACTATAATCTCAAAATATTACAGAATTAAACAGCCATTTTCTGTGGTTTCTCTGCCCACAAGAGCAGCAAAACTTAACATCTGAGTGCTCCAGAAAAGAAAGTAAAATCAAAGTCTATCCTGGTCTGATCACTTATTATAAACTAATTATAATAACAATAAATTTAATTATAAATTATAAATAATTATAATTATAAATAATAAATGAATAAATAAATTATAAATAATTATAATTTGCATCTTTTATTGTGCAGTGTCCTGTAAATCCAGTAGAAACTCCAGGAACTATTCCATGGGTTTTATTTTGCTACAGCTGGAGCAGGAGGCAAGGGCCTGCAGTGCTTTATCCCAGGGCAGGGATCCCTTCGCTGCTCTGGCTGCACAGACAATCAGCTGAGCCTTTCCCTCCCTCCTCCCTTTCCCAACCCTTCCAGCAGATTAATTGTTCTAACTATATTTTCCATGATACCTCCCGTTTTGGGCACTGACATTAATGTCACTCTGACAAAATTCATGTGCTCAGTAAAAAAATATGCAGGAAAACAATCTTAGAATCACAACCCACCAGGCCAAGCACTGGGGACATCAGTTGCCCTATGATGCTGGAAGATATTGTAGCTCAACACAGAGCAGCACTGAGGAATTCTCAGTGTGGCTGATACGAAATTCCCCAAATATTTGTCTTTTCACTTAGTTCAGGCCTCCTGGGAACAGGTATCCCCACAGAGCTCAACAGTAAAACAAGTAAACTGATTCAGCAAGTGCCCCTTGAATGCGAAATGAGTTTGTAGCCAATTCATTCCTCAAAGGATTCCTGCTGGATAAAAAATTGCAGCATAAAAAAATGTGGCCATTTGTCTCCTCATGCCTTTGCCATAGAACAGCCAAGCCTCTCCATTCCATATTTTAGGAATAGTTTGCCAAATCATTATGCTGTCACTAAATTGAAACCTTCACTTTCAAGTGTTGCACACAGTATTAAGAGAAAGCTGCAGAGCGCACTGAAATTCAGGGTGACACCAGAGAGGGAGAGCATAGCACAGTTTTCCACCCACCCTAGGGAAAAACTAAGGAGCTGGCTCTTCAATCCACCAGGAATGATGCGAAAGCACTTCCACACTGTTAGAAAACAAATATGCAATATTAAAAGCTGATTTCGTTCTGCCTGAAATGAGGTGGGATATGGTTACCTTGTAGATGTTTGCAAAAATCAAATGATGTCATAGCAAAACATTCCCACTTTGCCACAGGAAGGCTTATCCAAAATTCTCATCTGGACTTTGTCTAGGGTTTGGAGTGGCAGAACATGTTATTTTTTCATTACATCATGAACAAGTAGACGTTTTCTTGCCCAAAGAAGGAACTGTCCCATTACCTCAGCTCCAGTGGTATTTCAGTCCCTCCATTGCCTCATTCTGTGTGAACCTTTCCCATATCTCTTGAGGACTTATTTGTGTCACACAAAAATGACAACATGTTTATGAAAAACAAACTAGACTCACCCATAAGTAATTTTGAAGTTTATGTTGTTTAAAAGAGCACCATCAGGTTATTTGTTAATTGTAAACTTGCTGCTACACAGTATGAAATTCATTTCAACTGGTCTCCAGAATAGTTTATTTTCTTTAAAAAAGATAGTGATGATGATGACAATAATAATAATAATAATAAAACTCCATCCATTATGGAATTCAGCTGCCCCATGTTCAAGTCAGACAGGCCACTTGCAAGCTGTGTCGCATAACATTGGCGGATAGAATTTTCAAGGAATAAATCTAGGTTTCCATGTCATCCCGCCTTCCTCTGAAATACATTCTGAATTCTGCATGAAAAAGAGACATGAAGTGCTGGGAACAAAATCAGAATTCACGGAATTATGAAAAAAACCCAACAGAGGCTGGATAGGAGCTCAACACATGCACTAATCCTTCACTATTGCCCCAAGCAGCCCTCAGTTATGTCTTTCCCAGTAGATAGTTGTCAATTTGCTCTAAACTGTTCCTAAATTTGGAGACTCCCAAACTCCCTGGGGCATTCTCTCCCAGTGACAGCCTGCCCAGCCATTAGAGCAGTTTTCTCCTGCTATGCTCATTAATGCCATTATTCCCATGCTCTCCAGGATGGATGTGAAGGAGCAATGAACACACACCTGCTCTTTTACAATAAAAGTTGTTGAATAATAAAACTAAAACTCTCCTGCGTTTAGTGCTCTTCCCCTTAGGCTAAACAACCTTAATTCATTCATATTTTTATTCAAAAGCTGCTGTGATATCTTTTGAAGCTGTTTGGGGAGCTTTCTTCAAATGGGCCACAACTACGTGTCCTCCTTGAAGTGCCCCAGACAGGACACATTCTTCCAGTTTGCTCTCCCTCATCCTAAAGAGAGGTAAAATATTGCTTCCCATCTTCCTCTGAGTGCACATAACTACTGGAATTTATAGCTCAGTGCAGATGAGACAGGAAATAAACAGATGAAATAACTGCTCTGCCATTACAGCCTGCTTTGCTGAGATGTCTCTCTTTGATTCCGAGGATCAAAAGGTATTTTCTTTTTCTCAGATCTAGAATTGTTTGGAATTTGTTGGAAAATGGCTTTTTCTCACCTTGATAGAAAACGAATGACACCTTTTTTCTTTTGCCTAATTCTTCTCAAAAAGGAGATGAAAATCCTTTGGATGAATACATTTCACTTATGCCCTACTAGACCTTTCTGAAATGCCCTCTTAACAAAAAAAAAAAAAAAAAAAAAAAAAAAATATTTCTTTTTTCTACTTTGCCTGTTATTTTTTATGAAACACTTATTTTTCCCACAAATATAAAATTAGTACTTCTTTATTCCTAATAATACTGGAAATGTTACAAATATTTGAAGAGCAATTTTGTACCGTTTGCTGTCAACAGAAAGGATACAAAATATATTACACTTCAAACCTATGCTATGAATTTCACAAGCTATTAAAATAACTTGAATAGATCTTCAAATAACGAAAGCACATTAATAAAAATAATTATTTTCATCCATTACCTAGGCAACTTATGCCCATAGTCTTTTGGGGCTTGGCAATTATTTAAAAGTGTATATAAAACCAAAAACCAAAAGGTGTCTCAGGAATTATTACAGTGACTTGAATATACATCAGGTTAATTGACTTCACACATCATCTGGGTATAAACTCAGAGCAGTCAGAAAATAAAGTTGAAGAACCATTAATTATTCTGCAGTTACATACTTGGTATTTTCCTGTAAAACACCTATTTCATCCAGATGTCCAAGTTCTATAAAAAACCACTAGTACAAGGTCTTGAGCTGATCCACAATATTGATGCTTGCTGCAGAGAGATGCAACCAATAATCTTCATTGTGTAACCTCTCTAACTGCTAAAAAAAAAAAAAAAGGGAAATTTTTTAAAAGCATGTCATTAAAAGTGTGTGAAAAATCAGAATATGGATCCTCCGGGCTGATGTTGTACATTACTTATGGTACTCTTGGATATTCCTAGTGGTGAGCAGGGACAGTGGCGAGTTACTGGGAAGCTGGAAGGACACCACAGCTGCAGGTCCTCATTTCACATGTCATGATCATGGATGAAGATTTTAGCCTCAAACCACACTGAGGTTTCTCACTACTTCTCTGGGTTTGATTTTTTTTGAGGCCACAAGAGCTGCTGCTCTCATGTGACATCAGCCAGAAAAATAAACACTAAAGGGAGAGCAATGCAGATATTTTTATTTCTAACTTTTGTGAGAACTACACTGTACCAACATTGCAGGACTTTTGGAATACTTTGAAGCCCAGGAATAGTAAATGGGTGCCAAGTCATGTGTCTTAAAATGTCTTATTTTGGACCTAAACCCAGCTCTGTGTGCAAAACATTATTTTGTCCCTGAGTGCCTTCAGTGACGTGGGAGCAGAGCAGGAATTTCCACAGCATGGAGCCCATTCCCAGCAGAGACCTTTCACCAAAGAGGGGCTGCAGAGCCACGGTATTTTGGAAATAAATTCATTTCGTTCTCCCTGTGGAGAGATGTCTGCTCCCTTTTCACACCTCTGCGAAGGGAAAATTGCACACAGTGAGATTTGTGCATGTCTTTACCTGGAGCAGGCCATGCTTTAGACAGGACATCCTGGGGTAGATCAGATGTAACTTAACCAGAAATAACTTAATCCTGCACGTTCTGGCTTCACATGGGGAATCTACACTGCTCCATGTGAACTCCCAGAGTGGGTGAGGCTGGAAGACCCCAGAGCTCCTCTGGTGCCATCTCCCTGCTCCAGCAGGGCAGCCCAGAGCACAGGGACAGCTCGGTGTCCCCAGGACACTCAGCTGGCCCAGGGACAGCTCGGTGTCCCCAGCTTCTTCCCCACAGAGCTGCCCCAGCAGGTTCCCCCAGCCTGTGGTGGCACTGGGGTTGTTTCTGCCCAGACTCCCACAGTTGAGTCCAACAGGACGTTTTTGATGTGCTGAGGATTGAGAAAATCAAAACTAGAAATGGTGCTTCAAATCTATTCTGAGAGTGGTCCCAAATAGTGTATTTCTCCAAATTTTCCAGCAGATATTGCCTTACCCTTGGGGGCTTGCCTGAAGATGGGAGAGATTCAATTCGAGTGTTGTTGCTTTTAATCAAAGGTTGTCAATCACATGATATTATTTCAACCAAAATTAAACAGAGGCTCGCCCATGTCAGCTTGCTGATAATGAACAAGTGTTTCATATGTTGCTTTATTTGCATTTAAGTCCAAGTTTTCATAAAAATACTCTGGGGTTTTAGGACTTTTACTAATATTCAGTTATCATTTCCAAAGTGCATCATATCCTAATGTAAGACTTTCTGAAGTTAATATACTGCTGACATTAAACTGAAAGATTTCTTTGTTTTATATAAGTTCAGAGTGAAAAGGCAATATTAAAAAAATATTCATATAGAAAGAAGCTTTATAAAAGTTCATAGAAGGTGAAAACAACTCAAAACAATGATTTTCTATGGGTTTTTTAAGCAAAAGAATAATTTACATTTAAATTATTATATTTCACTTGTTTCTTCTGTTCAGTGTTAGACTGTTTGTGTACTAAGTAATACAAACATTCCAATGGTCTCATTAACTTTTGTTTAGTTATCCTACGATGAAATGATCTGTAATTTAAATAATGGACAACAAATCCTACCCTCTGCTTTAAATCTGCTTCAGCTCCTCAGGTATCTGAAATTTGCCAGCTCAAAAGTGTTAATTAAAATGTTTTTCCTCTTACAGTAGCATCTGTTTCCAATTAAATGACCACTGTTTAAAAAGTCAACAACAAGAATCATGTTTTTACTAGAGCAAGAATAACCCACTGTACAACTATGAAAAATAAAAATGCTCACACTGCAATTATCTGAAAAGCTGAATTAGGCTGGAGACTGCAGTCATTAAAGGAAGTCATGCAGAAATGTGCCCTTCAGCACGAAGCTTATTCGGAATTATATCATCCACTCATAGAATGGTTTGGGTTGGAAAGGACCTTAAATCCCATGCAGTGCCACTCCAGCCCTGTCAGGGACACCTTGCACTGTCCCAGGCTGCTCCAAGCCCCAATGTCCAAGCCGGCCTTGGACACTGCCAGGGATCCAGGGGCAGCCACAACTTCTCTGGGAATTCTATCCCAGGGCCTGCCCACCCTGCCAGGGAACAATTCCTTCCAAATATCCAATCTAAATTTCTTCTCTTTCAGTGGGAAGCCATTCCACCCATACTGTCACTGCAGGCCCTCACAAAAAGTCCCTTGTAAAAAGTCTCTTTACTCTTTTTAGTATTTATTTTGCTACATGAATCTTTAAATTTAAAATTAGCCAGGTTTGGGTCCATCCTGGAATTTCTTGTTTTCATCTTGTTAACCTGCAGCCTTTCATCAAATAAGATCAGACAAGTTCACTCACCACCTATGCAAAACAGCTCTGTTTGAAATCCATCATCACAGCTCTTACCTATTTTCCCTTCATTCCTCTGAGCCTTAGGTCATTTCCTGCACATTTAGAAATCTATGCAGTATAACCCCAGGAGATCAAGATGGACGGGAGGACAATGGGATCTCCCTTGGGCTGAGATTGTCTGCTGGAGCTAAACCTGACCTAGGGCTACATGTGGTTATTCCACTTCAGCTGCTCCACAGTTGTAATGCAGTTGGTTTTAAAGGGTCACTTTTTACCCAAGAAGTAAAAGCTGCATCAAGGTGAGAACCACTTAAATTATTAAATTATTGCTAATAATCTATTATTATTGTGATTATATTATGATGCCAGGGGAGGCTCAGCTTGGCCAGCAGCAGGAATTTCTCCCTGGAAAGGGTGCTCAGCCTTGGCAGGAGCTGCCCAGGGAGGTTTGCAGTCCCCATCCCTGCAGGTGTCCCAGGAAGGCCTGGCTGTGGCACTCAGGGCTCTGGGCTGGGGACAAGGTGGCATTGGGCACAGCTGGCACTCCATGGGCTGGCAGGGATTTTCCAACCCCAGTGATTCTGGGATTATATAATATATATATATATATGTGTGTGTGTGTGTGTATAAAATTAAATATTCTATTGTAATATCAATTTGAAAATTAATCAGGTCAGGAATATGGACAAAACACAATAAGATTGTGGAGCAAACTTACCCAGGGACATAACTGTGCAAATTTCCCTTCACATATTTTAATATTGGTCCAGATTTACTCTGTGAAATGGGAGACTGGGACATTTTTACTACCAGCAGGTAAATGACTTCTGGGAGTGTCTAACGTGTCTCAGCACTGAGTAAACACAAAGTAAGCAAAGTATTCATGTACAGCAGTACCCCAAAGCCCCTGACTGTGTGCCTAAGCACAGACAGGGCTGAGCTGGGCCCTTAAACACATTTACTGCAGCTCTGAGGAGCAAAGGAGCAGGGAAAATGTAGAGTGAGGAGAGGCTTGGTGTGACTGACTGCCTGAGCAGAGCAAGGGCAGGCTGGGAGGGATTTTGCACAGGCAGAAATGCAAGAAGGACGTGCAAGTGAAATCATGCTGGATATATTCCGTGGGTAATCGCTGGGGGGATTCTGCTCTGAGTGATGCCCAAGGCTCAATCCAGCCCTTGCTCAGCATCACTGGCACTGGGATGGGATCAGCACTGCTCCTTCCTGCAGCCCTGGCATCCCTGGCATGCTTGGAGCAGGATCTGTGCCCTCGCAGGGGTTTATTCCCAAAGCATTTATCCCAGCAGGGCTCTGGCTCTGCCTTGACCCCCAGTCCTGCTGCAGTCCAAACACGAAATAAAAACAACAGCAAAACCACAGGAAGGAGCAGGGCACTTAAATGAAGCAAAGACTTAATACAGGGCAGTTAAATGAAGTAAAGACTTAATACATGCCACATTTTAGCAATTGCCCCTAAGCACACAGTTCAGAAGAGGTCATTTCATGGAGAGAGGTTTGATTATTTGGTTGTAATAGACAAAGATTTAGTTTAGTTTACCCTCCGGGATAGAAAAAAATAGCTCAGCTTTTCATTAACAGAAAAAAAACAAAAAAGGAAAGTAGTTATTTAAAAATTGTTATGTTAGACCATTAATAGCAGGATCATAAGCATAGTTAAGTAGGTAAGAAATCAGTTCCTATGAGGAAGTAGGCCAGTAAAACATCATGAAGTGATTTAACCTGTCTCTAATTAATGGAAATTCCACATCTGATATATTCACATTATACAATTTATGATGTCTCCTTGACTATTTCTCTTTCCTCCATCCTTAAACTTTGAAGTTGCACCTCATTTGCAGCCTGGTACATAGCCAGCTAAAATAACTCTCATTTGATAATAAGTCCAAGTGATAAGTTCATTCTCACCCTTTTGATAAGCTTCTATTGAACTCTATAATATCTATAAATCCAAACAGAGCTTCCCCTTTATTTTATTTTATTTTTTAAACTGAGAATATTGGTCAGAAACAAAGCTGTTATATCTTTTATTGCTAAACAGCAGTAGATGTTCTCCTGCTGCCTAAAGAACTAAAATACAACTGAAATATAAAATACAACTGAAAACTGCCTTCCTCGTCAATGTCTAAAATTCTTAGTGGCTGCTTTGAGCTGAAATTCTCTGGCCATCAACCATGCTTTACTTGGAAGGAGAAGAATTTTTTTTTTTTTTTGCACTTATGAAGAAACTTATAATCATTTAACTGTAATTTGCTGCAAATCCAAATCAGCTATTGTACCATCATTAGGGCTAAATATTCCTGCTTTATCTACAGTGTTTTACTTTGAACAGGGAGAGCAAATATGATATTATACAATTAATGATGTACAGCAATCTCCTCTTTTACAGAAACAATTCCTGGACCTCCTGTGAAGGACTAAAATTAGCTACTGACAAATGGGAATCACTGCAGACTGAACAAGTCCAGCTCATTCAGTCACAAGGAAAAAGGATTTAATTACCTTCTGTAATCCTTGCAAGAGGAATCTCCAACCCAGCTACTTCGATTTTCACATTACTTGCATTTTTGTATTTATTACAAATCAGGAAAATCAGGACACTTCTCTCTCATAAACCTTAGAGACTTGCTGGATTGAGACAGAGAAAAGGCAATTCAGTTTTATGGAAATATTTACAAGTCCCAGCTTCTTTTCAATTAACAGAAGGGATGCATTTTCCTAAATTCCAGAGCTGGAATACAAATGCCTTTCTAACATACTGTTGCATGCAATAGCTTGATAATTCTGGTATAAGAATAACGATTAAGGATGAAATACCACTAAAAATATTATTGCTATACTGAAATAGCCTATTGAAGGATAAGGAAATATTTGAAAATGCACTGCTTTCTCAGAGCAGGCAAAAGAACTACAGCAATCAATACTAAGTTTGGTAGGAAAAAAGCCCCAAAACTTGTTATTCCTTTCTTTCAGCACAGGGCAGACAGACAGATACCTTAACTGTTCAATTAAATTGTAAAAAAATGTCCCCAGCAAACTTCAAAAATTAAGAAAATATACTTTAAAATGAGCTTCAATACAAGAGCTGGAGTGTGACAGAAATACAATTTGCAAACGATACTTCAGTAATAATAGAGGAGGCATCTGTCACCTCAGTGCAACCCTGAATGCTGAAAACAGTAATGGATCAGAGGAATTAATTGCTGGTCAGAAGGTTTAGGACAAAGATAATCATATGTCTAAAAAAAAGACTTCTAATCACACAATGATTGTTCCTCCTTTCGCTTAAAGGCATTTAAAGTGCATAGCTCTTGCATGATGTGGAATTCAGAAGGACAATCCAGATTATCATTTATATGATGTGCTTCAGAGATCTAACAATAATCACAGGGTTTCAATGCAGCAAATGCAAGAGTCTCTTGTTGCAGCCATTAGAGGAATTTCACCCTGCTAGTGTTTCAGCAAATTGCACTAATTTAAGTAATTTTCATCAGTGCAGGCTACCAGAGGGGACAGGGCTGGGGTGGGGATCAGGAATTCCCAATTGCCTCATCAGACTGAGCTAAAGCTTATTTTTAGGGAAGTATCTGAAAGAAATCACATATGCAGGTTTACAGCAGGAACAGAGCCTTGTTTGAACACCAGCAAACCCAGGGGAGCTCTTTTGAGTGTGCTGTTATTCCCAAATCCATCCATGCTGAGCTCACCATGTGTCTCCTGTCCCAATATTCCCGAATCCATCTGTACTGGGGTCACTGTGTGCCTTCTGTCCTGGTATTCCCAAATCCAAAATATATTTTAACAACAGCTTTTGTGATTCTGTTGCTACAGTTCTGGCTCTGTCAGTTTAGCAAAGACAATTGAATAAATGAAAGAACAAAAAAGAGAACCATCACATCCATCCAATAGAATCCATCCTTTGCTGCAGGCTTTATGGGAACCTCTTGACAATGGCACTTCACACTGACTCATTCTGTGCTCTCAATTTCCATCTGGGATTGCTGCTCCAGAGAGTCAGGGGCAGTGAGGTTTCCAGGTGGGATCTACATCCCTTAGAGTTGCCCACTGCAATTTCTCCACTTCAGGGAAGGAGAAGATCCTTCTCATCCAAGACAACAGAGCCCAGACACTTCCCTTTGATAGCCCAACGCAGCAAATTTCTGTTATTAAATATTTAACTTGAAAGTCCTGAGCAAGTCCAGCAAGTCCAGCAGGTCATGTAAGCATGTTCCGGTTATGTCTTCACTTCTACCCGGCAGAGCAGCGGCCCAGTTAAACAAATATATTTATGAAATTCTGTAAGGGCAGCAACAAATACAAATCACACATTTAAACTTGAGTGTGTAAGATAAAGCTTCTTTAAGTAAGTATTTAAATAATCTCAGTAACTATAATCTGTATTTCAAAGATCTGGACCCTGCTGCTGCTGCTGTCTGCAATTTTTAGGGACCTGGAAATTTGCTAAATGAGCAATGCAAAGCCAGAAACCTAAAGACAATCAATTAAGGCAGGTAAGGTTGTTGTCTTGCATATGAACTCATTGCTTTAGAAACTGAGAGCCAGAGAAGAAATATGGCTTTAAAATGAACTAAAATTGAGTGACTTCCCTGGAAAAATATGGTTAAGTCACTTCAGTTCTTTAGGCAGACCCCAGCAGATGGCATCAGCAGGTCAGCAAAGCCACACATAACTTCTGGAGCACAAAACTCCAGCATGAGGAGGCACAGATTAATTAACAATAAAATCCCTATTCCCAGAAGAAGAAAGATGGGACTGAAGGACAACTCCTGGCATCCATGGTTTTGAGAAAAAGAACTGGATCATTGCTGCAGAAGAGCTATGAGCTACACTCAAGATCTTATTTTTAGTAATGGACATTTTAAAGTATGGGAACTGCTGCCTTATTGCAGATGGGGATGTTTCTCCCAGATATGAGATGCATATCTCCCAGATATTTTATCCCATAGTTGACACGAATGAGATCCAATTTGATGCAAATTTTTTTTAACTATAATACAAATAATGCTGGTTATTAGTAGGACTTTTTTAGAAAACCAGCTGGAGTTCAAAGAAATTATAGAGAGAATAAGTCCAGATTGTTAAAAATTACTCTGACTTTCATAGTTGGAATATAGAATTGTTTATGATAACTATTTGATTTTAGATTAAAAACAGATACAAAATAAAATTAACCAAGAGCTGATCTTCCGTAGCTAATAAGAGATCTTGGATTTTTATCCATGCAACAAGTGAAAGCAACAAAGGGAAATTCTCTACCATATGTTGTTTATTGAATAGTTTCCTATCCCATGCTAATTTTCTAAACTCTGGGGTTCTTCTCCCACACTTTGGATTACTTAAAATAATTCTAGCACTGAATAATTTATCACGCTAATAGAATTTGTTATCATTCTTGTAATTAACTCCCCAGATTCTATTTGTAAGCTCATTGTTATCATCTATAGAATGATACACCTACAAACCTGGATTTCTGCGATTAAACCACCTCTTGAATAAATTCTATTTACACCTGTGCAAATAATGAAAAGGTACCTAAAGGCAGCTTTCAATTTTCTCCCTTCTTTACTCATTTCCTCAAGAGCCAGAGACTTTATAATGAAAAGTCAAAGTCAGCTCTACTGAATAACAAAATGCTGTTGTTCCCAGCACATGGAACTTTTATTAATGACTTGTGCTTTTCCCTTTAAAGAGTAGGATTTAGTCATTTGCTTAAGAATGAACTGAGCATTAACCACAGGAGTGATGCTGTAAATGGACAGATTCCATATGAATTATTGGAAACAAAGCAGCCCTGAGGTCACTGAGCCAGCTGGGCTGGGCTATGACCCAAATTCAGTGGTGTAGTCAGTAGGGAGGATTTTAAGCCTCTGGCAGGGAGTGCAGTCAGTGGGGCTGATTCTCCTGCACTAACAAGAGCACCTTCCACTGGTTCTGAGCTGCTTCCTTAATTCCCTTTTCCTCCCCAAATGGAGGAGTGTTTCCCCAAAAACCTTGTGCACACCAGGGGCAGATATTGGCCCTCCTCCAGTGGAAATGGGACTGTGAGGATCCCACAAACACCTGGCACCCTCCCTATTCCCTCACCTCGCAGTGACAGACCCAAGGCAGAACGTGGTAAAGCAGAGGAACAAAGCTGGAGGAAGCAAACTGCCTTGAGTTATTTAATTCCATTTGCTGAAGGCATTTTGTAACTCACCAGTGCATTCAGGATTCCCTCCCAGGCACCTGTTAAGTGGGTCTAAGTTTCAAAAGGTCTTTTTCTCACAATAAAAGCAGTGAATAAAATGTGCAAGATAAAACAAACGTTGGGATGTGTCTGCTTTTTGTCCATGCATCCTACACTAACTGATATCTTATTTTAATACACTGCCATGCTTTGGAAACTTTCCTTTATAGCTGAATTGAATGATATCATAATGTTGAAGGAAATGAGATATTCTGAATCTACAATGTTACCTTTATTTTTGGAACTAGCTGAACACGTGGTTCACTTATCACTATGTGATAACATTTTTCTTTTGTTGATTTATTTTATGTGTGGAAAAGCAAAACGATCAGATTTGATGTTCTCACTTACTGAGCACTCTGCTTTTTAAGCCTCTTACATTCAGGGATTTCATAGCACCTTACAGATAAACACATAAATATTTACTTTTCCCTCTTGCAAAATGATCTACACTTGCTATTACTCCAGTTGTCATATAATAAATTAGTATCTTTAGGACTATTTTCATATTATTTACTGTTATAATTATCACCATCTTTTAACTTTAATCAAAACATTTTGAATGCAGTCCAGTGGCTGACTGACTGTTTTGATTTACTTTGTTGGAGACAAGCTGAGATACTTTGGTAGCAGGAAGGGAGGGGTTTTATTTCACTGCCTGTTCAGAAAAGAATTTAGCAAATTAACTCACAGAAAAGGAAAAACCATGGAAGAATTAGAAGTGTAGATCTTCCATTCATGCCATGACTTCACTCACAAAAATAATCAAGACCACAGGCTGCTAAAGCAGACAGGGATGTGGCTGGCAGCTACTCCAGATGTCGGTGGGCAAAAGTTTTGCATCAAATGCATCTTTCAAATAATTTTCCATGCTGCTCCTCATCCACCCTCCCCGATGTGTTTGTGGTGTGTTGCCTTGCGGCATCTGGGCTGCGGGAGGTCCAGGATGATTTCACAGCCTTCTGACACCAAGATTCTGCACCTATCCAGCCACAGGAATAATCTCATCATCCTACAGGTGACCTCGGGGTTGGCAGCTGCTGCAGGACCTTTTGCTGGATATTTCCCTGCCCTGGGTGTGTGTTTGAAGTGGAGATTGTTTTCCAGCACATTGTGGGGCTCTCGTCTGCAGACGGAAGGACACTGTTGAGCTGGGAGTGTAGCTGCCTTTACTCACACGGGGCAGCTGCAATATTGTACCTTTTCTCCAGGTGTTTCTTCATGATGTGGACATGTCTGCCCTCACTCCCATGGTTTGTCAGCTGGTGGGAAACCTTTGATAAGTTCTAAACAGAACCACCAGCTACAGGAATGTCTCAGAGCAAAAGAGTAGCCGTATACAAGTGTTTTTCTTTCATAGGTAAATAAACAATATCAAAAAGAACACTATTGCACTTGAACTGTCAGATTTGTTCTGTTGTGTACAGGCACTACTCACAGTGAGGTTATTTTACAGATGTGGGGAACTGCTTCTTGCAAATGACTGTCATTTATTTCCAGAGAGCTCATTTTAGTTTCTCTGATCACTCTCCATTTTTCTATCCCTTCTCATTGGCATGTCAAGATAATTCCTTATAACACTTATTAAAGGATAACAAGAGATTATAAACAAACCCCAGCATCTTGCTATTTGATTTCCAAAATTGGCAAATATCTGGTTAAAGAGAAGAGAGACATTGATCCCCATGAGTTTTAGCATCAGGCACTCAACTTATATGTAGGAATTATAGGTTCTTCATTTTCCTTTCAGACAGACTATGAACACACATGAACACAGACGCAGAAACAAAGTTTTATTGTGGGATATTTGGGATTCTTCACTGAATCATCCTGAAGGATGTCAGAGAGGTTGCTCATAGCCTGTTAAAAATTAAACCTACATTATGTACTTCTGGTGTTATGAAACAAAAAATTAAAGGACCCTTCTAATTCCAAAGGGCTGAAATAGGAATAGCTGCTTCTGATCAAACCTAATCATCATGTAGGAACATTTAAATTCAAAAACTAATTAGGGTACAGGAAAAGAAATTACTGTGATCATTACAGTGATGTTCTTTAATAAAGGATTTATGCATATATTTTTACTAATTCATTTATATAAAGCATTTAACCATAAGAGTTTTTATTATCACTGGAGAAAATTACTCACCTTCAGTTGTTTCCCATTGCTTTGTGCCTCAGATGTACACAGAATTTATCTCCTCCTCCCAACCTCAGTAGGTATCAAGAGTCTTTAACATTTATACCTAAACCCTGGGATTTCAATTTTTTCACAACTCTTCAACTTTGAACATTTAGGATGAAACTTCTTACACTGTGTTCAGTCCTCGACTGAAGTGTTCTATGGAATTATATAGCAAAAAGCACACAATTTGTCTGCTGTATCATTCCTTCAAAGAGTTACCTAGAATCAATTTATATTTAAATCTCTTTCTTTCCATATCCATAAGAAATGCTGCTAAATTTCAGAAGTTGGCAAAACACTCTATACAATTGAAGTAAAAATTTCCATTTCTTTCTAATTTTAGGCAGAGGTTTTATTGCTCCCTATTTGGACCATTTCTATGCAATGAATACCTCAGCTTTTTAGTAGGCTGAGCTGTATTATTTCATTTCAGGCAAACACAGAAGTGTAAAGCATTTCTGCCTTGTAAGCCCTCATTTACATTTAAAGAGTAATTTTAAGATAATAGGATTTAAGGGCAGAATTTAGCCGTGGCCTAGCTGTTTGCCAAGGAAGGTTCTGTCTCCCAAGCAGACAAAACTCCTGCTCCTTGGTAGGAATTTATTGAATCCACTAGAGATGAATACCAGGGTCACAAAGGGAACATTCAAGGTGACACTGACATTTGGGAGAGAGAGAAATGAGAAATGCAGCCACAAATAGAAATATGTGATGCCTATGAAATCAAGGTGATAGGACTGAATTAATAAATTACTTGATTCAATGCTGAAAGGCTATTTCTGTGGAAAAAGTATTTTTTATTGGCAGTTGGTAACTTCTCAGCACCTATTGCATTCCTTTGTTTTGCTTACAACTGATTGCCTAAAATTCCATGCAATTAAACCAATAACGGGCAGTGACCAAACATGCTTTTAATCCTCTAATAGTTGGTATGTATTGAGAGTACTGACAGTTTTGCCTGCCTTGAACATCCAAAATATTTTGTATATTACCAAGACCTGCCTGGGCTGCTTTTGTGGCCATTCCTTGTGGAGCCCTTGATGGCCAGAGCAGCACTGGGGTAGAAGTTTATCAGATTTGCAGGACTACAGAGAGTGTTTACCTACTTAAATTCCCTCTCCCAAATGGCTGTCACTGACCCTGTCATTGCCTGTGGTTGTCTTCAGACAGGATCCACCCCTGAGCTCAAACCCCTGCTGAGGGAAACTCTGCAAACGGCTGGAACAGCCAATCCTGCACCTTGGCACAGTCAAGGCAAAGCTTAGAAAAGCTTTTAAAATCCCCTCTCATATTCAATGTCTTTGTCAGCACCTCTAACCGCTCTCCAGTTAAAGTTATGAGGTGAGTTCAGTTCACTGTTTGCAATGAGGCGAAAATTTCCCCCTTGGTTTTGCAGGGAAATGGAGGAGGCACTCCTTTTGCTCTCATCATCCTGCCCTCATTTAAGGGCTCTGGTCCTTAAAATCTGCTCTGCTGCTCCTTCCTCTCCCCCACATCCAAATGAGACTTCATTTAATGGAAAAACATCCAACCAGTTCATTGAAGGTACTATTGAAAGTTCTTTCAACTAGCAAATGTCAAGGCAGTTGCATCTTCATTTGCACCAGTTCTTACTTTCCATGCAGTGTAGAGAGAAGTAACCTAAATAATATTTATGTTCCTTAAACATAACCACAAAGCACTTGTCAGGAAGAGTGAAATATCACTGAGGATGAGCTTAATGAGCAAACCATTGAAGCCAACAGACTCCTGGGTAACCATAGATCTGCACCTTGTTTTTGCTTTTATGATCATAAAAGAGTTTGGATTGGAAGAGACCTTGAAGATCATCTAATACCAAAAATATATCATTGTTCAAAAAGTTTATAGTTGTAGCTTAATAGAGTTGCTTTGGAAAGCTGCAGTGCTTTGGTAGAAATTTGCCATATCCTGTATCTTTTGAGAGAAATAGGCCACAAAAAATTGGTATTTCTTTCAGGAAACTTTGCTTTTGAAGAAAATTTCAAATTCATCCTGAGTAAGTATTCCTTCTCCATCCCATGTCTCATCTTAACCACATTACAATGAAGGATTGACTTTTCCACTGTCTATCAATAACAGATCTGTGGATATAAAATAAAAGTGAAATTGTGACTGAGTCCAGTATTTGAATTCCTTTGCAACTGCTAAATCAATATTTGCTTATCCAGTCCAAAACTCATGAGTTCAATAATAAAAAAATACTATTACTATATTTACATTCCATCAGAGCTACAGGAACTTTATAGAGCCATGTCCACATGCTTCTCTATGTATTTTTTAATCCCAAATTGTATTTAACTCCAGTTTAGATAGAGTGACAACTAATCAGAAGATATGCCTGGTTCTGGAATGAGTAAATTCTATCTTACTTAAATCCTTAGGAGATTTCCATTCCTTAGAGTGAAAACAGTATCATATCAATAATTTAAGGAATAATTTTGTGAACCTTATGTAACTACCTATAGCACTTTTCATGGATTTCCATGATAAACCTTAAGCTGAATTTTACTGACAGGAACTGATTGCCTTGGCCATCATTTCATCAGGCAAATGCAGCATTAGAAGCTGCACCCTGCAAATAGAAAATACAAGCAACAGTCTGGTCATCCAAGGAAATTATTGTATTTCCATTTGAACCTTTATGGAGCTGTCACAGCTCTGTTAATAGAAAACTTTTTTTGTTCTGTCTATATTTGTCAATTAATAGATTTATTTTTAATATTTAAGGCATTTATCTTGCTTACTGTAAAAAATATTAATGTGTTGCTAATACTTAGAAATCAACCTCCCCATTCAGAAGAATAAACGGAAAAGCCATGGGGTAGTTATGTGAAAAATATTGGAACATTTCCCTTTCAGTGAACACGTAACATAAAATGACAGAATCGCAGAATGTTTTGGGACAGAAGGGACCCTAAAGATCATCTCATTCCAACCCCTTGGGCAGGGACACCTTCACCAGACC
Source organism: Grantiella picta (assembly GCA_013397955.1). NCBI lineage: Eukaryota > Metazoa > Chordata > Aves > Passeriformes > Meliphagidae > Grantiella > Grantiella picta. The sequence continues at coordinate 843,897 of VZRM01005237.1, forward strand.
AGGTTATTCAGAGTTCTCTATTTCTGCATTTGCATAAGTGTCAAAAGGACTCTTTTTGCTTCTTTTTCATGTTCATGTTTCAATCCGACTTGGAAAAGGGAATATCCTAACAAAGCGAAGAGATCAGATCTGTGTATAAAGAAGCAGCTAAACTAATATCTTGTGTATGTTTGGAGCATAGAGCAAACAACGGTGAAGTTTAGCTTGGAGAAGGAAATCAAATCAGCCTTCTCAGGAGAGAACAGTAATTCAAACCAGATATTTCCTTTAGTGGAAACTCAATACCTTTAGACTAACTGATGCTAAGGAAAAAGCTTTTCATTAAGGATTATCTGTCTCTTTCGCAGAGACATTATTGAAGAGTAATGAATTGAATGGAAAGCCCATGTAAGCATCAAGCAGAGAATTGTGGTGCTAAGACAGGGCAGCTGACTCCCCTTGGATGCCACTGCCACCATATGCACCTAATCCCGAGCAGATGAGCTTGTTTTTCAATGGAGAGCTCTTCTCTCTGAAGAACTCAAAAAGGAAAGCTGGCCTGTGTTTCCAGGCAAGAAGAAAAGTGAAAGTAAAGACAATTAGTGAGTTGCTGTCAATTTTCACAGAAGCTGTGGACTCAAAAGATCTTTAACACAAATTGGGGAGAAACTCTCACTTATTAACCACTTTCCTATACCCTGTATTTCTTAAGGGAAAAAAAACCGATTTTTTTCCCTGTTACAGTTGATATTTTCCTTTTGATTCCATTCCAAAAACATATGGTGGAACAGCTTTCCTGTTTCTTCTCCAACTTATTTACTTTGGAAGTGCACTGAGCACCAGCATGAGGTGACAGCTGACAGCCTTCAGGATCACATTCCCACTGCAGCCCCCTGGGTGCTCCTGAGCCAACCTGCTCCACAGGCTGGGCTATCCTCAGGAAGAGCTGTGGGCACTCAGGGATCCTGGGGAGGGAGGAGTGGATGGAGCTGGAATGCCAGCAGGACCATGGAAATTAAGCCCTTAAGGAGGAACCTCCACAACTGGGATTGTCCCACCTCTGGAAGGACATCTCACAAATGGGAGCAGCATCCCAATATATCAGCTGTGGCTGCTGCGGTGTTTCCGTGGGAATTTTGGCAGATGGAAATGGAAAATGACTCTGCAAAGGCAGCAGAGCAGATGCCAATGATTTACTGTCATGGTCTGGCCATGGTTAATACAAACCAGAAACAATAGAGAAAAACCTATTGGTAAATATAAATTCATTCTAAGTAAAAAAAAAAAAAGGAAATCCTGGCTCAATATCATGTCATAAGAACAAGCCCAAAGTACCCAAAACTGGAATGATTCAAAAAATCCTATACATAGTTTAATATAATTTGTATTTATCTAAAAACAATAATACTGGACCTATTGTTTCTGCCCATTTCAGTTTCTAAATACTGAAATATTTCATCTGCCAAAAGTCAGGAGAACGAGAGAGAGACATTCCATCCTCAGCTGAACCCTCTCATTTTTCTGGCCTCAAGTTATCCCCTCAATTGCCTGAAAATTTCCTCAGAGGCTTAATATTATTTATTTTTAGCCCATAAAATTCTCAAAAATCCAAATGTTGAGGTAATGCTCTATTGACCCTAAGCTTTAGTATCTACAGATATTCTGTATTGATTTCAGTAAGTCCAAATGATCTCTTTCCCCTACTCCCCGATGTGGAAAGAGAGAGTCAGTTATTGCTTCTCTTGGTCAAATTTCAGCCTGATTTTCTTTCTCTTTTGAATTAGCACCTTCAGAAACAGATAATATATAGCAGCATTTAAAATTATATCATTGCATTAACAAGGCTTAAATGGATCCAATCTTCCCAACAGAGTAAAAGACAATACTCTGTATTTTTGCTATTGGCCTCATTTAGTGAGACCAAAACTTCCTGAAATGAGGTGATATTTTGATAAAAGTGTCCTTGCAACCTTTGGGCTGTTTTAGTCCTGAATGATGAAAACTCTGTGGAATAAAGCAGAGGAAAATTGCCATTGGAAACTCTGCAGTGAGGTTGGGCAACCACTGGGAAGCAACATATAAAAAGTAACTTTCTCAGAGGAACTTTTTGATGCCTTCATTCTTAAATGCTTCGTTGAGATGTCTACTTGGCAGGCATTTGGCACTTTCACGTTTCTTTCTAAAAGATAAGGTTCTGAGAATTTTAATCTAAGATCAAACTTGGTGTTCAGCCTAGGCCAAAACTCTTTCAATCCATAAGTAATTTTGATGGGAATAATCTGATTTTACTCAAACATGTACAAAAGGAAAAGAATCACATAAAAACCCCAAGAGTTCCTCCTCAGTAAAGGGCCTGTTACTCCTCCCCATTAGATCTGGGGAATGACTCATTCTCAATTCTCATATAAACTCATAGCTTCCAACACTTCAAAACCTTTAACATTATATAAATTGAAGTTAGTAACTCTGTAGAGAAAATAAAGTTTATCCATCTATTTAATTTGTGTGGTTCTTTCTCAACATTTGATAAAAATACGTCATTGCTACAGAAATTAAGAAGTTCTTTCTGAGGATTGAAACTTGTGTCAGTTATTGTGGTTTAAAACCTAGGTTAGAACTAGACCACACAAAAGCACTAGTGGTATGTAAACATAAATACAAAAGGAATACATTATTTTTTTTTTAAATATATATTTTCTTCCATGATTTGTGGTATCCTCATTTTCCAATATCAAAGGTTCTGTTGGGAAAACCTCACAGAATCATTGGGGTTGGGAAATCCCTGCCAGCCCATGGAGTGCCAGCTGTGCCCAATGCCACCTTGTCCCCAGCCCAGAGCCCTGAGTGCCACAGCCAGGCCTTCCTGGGACACCTGCAGGGATGGGGACTGCAAACCTCCCTGGGCAGCTCCTGCCAAGGCTGAGCACCCTTTCCATGGAGAAATTCCTGCTGCTGGCCAAGCTGAGCCTCCCCTGGCCAGCCTGGGGCCATTTGATCTTATCCTGTTACTTGTGCTTTGGGAGTAATGTGCAATCCCTACCATCATAGTACAGGTAAAAAAGGGTTGGTTATTTCCAGTATCACTAGTTAAAACAATCTAAAAAAAAGAAAAGATCATATTTTGCTTGTTGAGCCCATTGTGACCCGAGGACCAAATTCACATTTTTTTCCCCTAAGCCGACTCCAGTGTCTGCCGTTCATGTTCCAAAAAGGCCTTTCCCACTCTTCAGTATTAACCCCATGTAAGGTTGGAGAAACTCCTAGTCAATGGCAGAATTCTGGTCATGTGGCTGCAGTGAGAAGAGGCCAGCAGCCTAAGGGTTAATGGAGGAGGCCCAGGTGAATGTTGCTCCTCTCTCCTGACCTGCACGCAGCCTTTTTGGAATGTTATTCAAAGACTAACCCTGTCCTCAGCTCATTTTTTTAAGCAAAGCCTGCAGTACTTGAACCTGTCTGCTTCGAGCCTTGATTAATGTCATCAGCTGCTGTTCTCCCTCTCTCCTCATAGCTGCCAGATGGAATGCTGAAGATTATTCTGCATCACTTAATTGGAGTTTATAATTAAAAAATGGTGAGTGCTATGGACTCCGTTTTGCCCCTTTGATCCCTACACAGACAAACAAGTTTCTCTAATCAGCAATTCCCCCCTGTCCTTCCTCGGAGCCTGCCTGAGCTCATATGCCTCTCATCTCTGCTGTATATGTTCTTTTTGCATCATTCCCCAAAACTGTGGAGACAAATTCTGGTCATACATGTTTTTCCCTTTCAAAAAAGTCATCCTACATATGGAAATGCAGCTCTTTCTATGTCCTCCTGTGCGTACCTCCCACAACACGCAGCAAAATAGCAATGTGTGCCCAAACCATGCATATGGCTCCCGGAAAGTCAGCTCCAGGACTTTGGGAAGTTCAGCTAAGGACAGTTTTGAGAAGTGACTTTCTGCATCATTTTTGGAGGGGAGCCAAACTGAGCAAAGGCAATTATACCTCAGCTTCTGTTTGTAGCAGCAAAGTGTGTGTGCACACACAGGAATGTGCATAAAACTTTGCACAGTGATTTTGAAGCAACTGTTTCTACGTTTCTCTATGTAAACAGCACCACTGGGGGCACAAGGAGCATAGGAATAGCTCTGTGTGCATCTATTGTAAGTCATGGGTGCTTCAGGCCTCTCTTTTCCTTCTGAACATGCAATACACACCACAAAACTCTTCTAAGAATCTTCTAACACATGTGAAGTGCTCAGTGAATATGAGTCACAATGACTGAAATGTCCTCCTGCAGAAAAAGAGAGAAATATGGGAAGTGCCATCAGTGGCGTCAGTGCTGTGGTGTCAAAAAGGCTGCTGGGTTGGAGTTTGGCTTATTGGCACAAAGCATTCTGGCTCTGAGAGAAACTGTTCCCTGGCAGGGTGGGCAGGCCCTGGCACAGGGTGCCCAGAGAAGCTGTGGCTGCCCCTGGATCCCTGGCAGTGTCCAAGGCCAGCTTGGACACTGGGGCTTGGAGCAGCCTGGGACAGTGCAAGGTGTCCCTGCCACGGAACTGGAGTTTCTTTCTAATAACCAATCTACATCTCCTCTCTGGCACTGGGAAGCCATTCCCTGTCTCCTGGCCCTGCAGCCCTTGGCAATTGTCTCTCTCCAGCTTTCCTGCAGCTCCTTCAGGCACCAAAAGGCCACAATGAGGTCACCCCAAAGCTTCTCCTCTCCAGGCTGAGCAATCCCAGCTCTGCCAGCCTTTCCTCCCAGCACAGCTGCTCCATCCCTCTGCTCATCCTGCTGCCTCCTCTGCACTCTCTCCAGCAGCTCCAGCTCCTTGCTGTGCTGAGGCACCCGAGGTTGGATTTATGGCCTTTAGCAAACACTGTTACTGCACTGTCCCACCTGCAATTATCCCAGGGCTGCTCCGATCTACCAGGACTCAGCAAATAGCAGCTCCTGTACAGCAACAAAGAGAAAGGACAATACAACTGCAGTATAATTCTGTGATCCATGTTGGGTGGATCATGTTTGAGCTAACCTTTAATTCTCTGGGGGCACAAACAATAGAAAATTGTTTAAAAAAAAAAAAAAAACAAAAAAACCCACAAACCCCCAGAAATTAAATTTGGACATATTTTTCAATAACAACTATTTAATTACCTTGTGGAAAGAAACCTTTTGCCTTCAGGTTCTGTTTTGGAATCACTTCATGACGATTACTTTTTGAAATTCTATAGAATGCTTTAGTAACATAGCACTGTCAGACACTTGTTCTTCTGTTAAGCAGGCCTATGATTTATTTTCTGGATTTTCAATCATGTCATATTTCTCAGAGAAGCATCTCCCCCCTGCCCCATCCCAACTTGCCTCATGCTAATTCTTCTCTTCTACAGCAAGTTTTATTATTCATGAAAGAGTTGCTGCAGAAGAAGAAACAACTGAAGTGTTTAATGTCATATGGAGCTGGGGGAGCTATGGGAATGCTGAACAAGGATCCACAACTCCACAAGAAACACCTTGAAGGCCAAGAGGAAGCCTGGGCTCTCTTCAAGACTTTAGGGTGCAGAAAACAGCTATATCAATCCTTCCATGTTCCTTTCACAGTGTCAGGAGACAACAATGGAAAAGCTAATACATAGATCTTCCTGAAAAAAAGAAGTTTGGTCCTGGAAAAGCTTTCCGGTGTTGTAAAATAATAAAGAAGCAGATGAACTACATAGTCTGGAGGAGGAAATGCTCAGCAATGCTGTCCCCACAGGCTCTCCACACCTCAGTGAAGAATTGCCCCAAAATCGATTTATTTGTACATATTTAGGGCCAAAAGAGATTATATTGTCATCACAACACAGGAAAAATAATTGGAAACTGCTGAAATATAGCTCAGTAATGCAGTTTACAAAGAAAGTTTTTCCACTTTAAACTGCAATATTTACTGTTGTCCAAGTATAATGATGAGATACTTGAGATTCAAGTCTGTACGTGCAATTATCTTAATCCATAAATTACAATCCAGGGAGGTAATAAAACCGGTCATTCTGAAGAGCAACCAACAGAGCCCATAATTTTCTGCCGTTACTGTGCTCAGGATCAGCAGCACACAAAAGTCAAAATGCTGGTTGACAAGGGATGCTGCTCATCACTACCCAGACTAAATCAAGTTTTTTGACAAAACAAGGCCATGTTTATGCTACATTTGTATTTCTTTGCCAAGTTCTCCTGGCAACTGGTAAAGAAGGGGAAACCAGAAATAGGGAATGACTACTAATTCCTCCCTTGGACAGAGTCAGATCTGGCTAGAAGCAGATTTCTTCTGAAATTACTGTTATTTCAGCATTTTATATTTTTCTCTGAACAGCTATGATTGATAATCTGATTTGTTAATAACCTATACTTAGCAAAAAGAGTGTTTCTTTGTAATTAGGGCTTTTCTTTCCAATTTAGACCAGAGTTATGACTGAGGTACTTCCTTTTTTCATTTATTTCACTGTTTTTCCTTTTAATCTTCTGTTCTCATAAATTTTTTTCTTTCGTCAATGTTAAGGTCTGTAAAATACAGGTTTATAAGAAAGTGGGAATCCATTCCTCCGTCTCCTGGCTCTCCATCCCTTGTCAATGGTCTCTCTCCTTCTTATAAAAGTTCCTTAACATGTTCCTTACTCTTTGTCCCTTTTTCAAAGGTATGAGAAAAAATTTTCAAATAAATGTTTCTTGCCAGCTTAATAAAGTTGCCCAGAATGCCAGACAACTGTGGATCAATCATTCTTGATTAGACACAGATCTAAATTTCAAATGGCCCTATGCAAAAGGTAAGAGCATATATTGAAATTCACACCACTTAGTAGCTGTGATTAAACCTGAAAATCTCACTGAAAATCAATGTGTTTTTTCCACACAACTCATGAGGACAGGATTTCACACATAGAACTTCAGTTTAATGACACCTAACGAATTTCACAAAGGGACATGAAGCAACATTTAAATAACAATCACATAATTAATAAATTGCTGAATTAGGATTGAAGCACACACACGATATTTAAATTTCAAGGGGCAGGGGCTTAGTGGAGTTGTGATGTGAACTGTGAGGTGTTTAAAGGTGGCATTCTCTTCACTCTCTGTGCTTTGCTTCATTGTTTTCTAAATTGCTTCCAGTTACAATCATATGTTTACTGTGACCCCCAAAACTAAAAAAAGCAGCACATATTTTGTCAGATTTTGAGCCCATTCGTAACAGCTGAGACCCAAAATATCATAACTGTTGCCTTGGCTACAAGTTCAGCTAAGAGGCCTTTTAAAATGGCCTTTTTAAATTCCAGAAAAGGCAAAAGAAAACTCTCCTGTGGGATATAGATGAGGTTCTGAGCCTTTCCCAGCAGTGCAATTCAAGAGGTAGGTTTTTTTTTTTATTTTTAATCTTTTTGCTCTTCAAAATATCTTTGAGCTGTTAACAAGCAAGTCTTACCCATCTGAGCAGAACATCTGGCACCTCACCGTGGGCTGCAAGTGATGGAGAGACAGACTGGAGCAGATGTGGGCACTTACTGCATCCACACTGCTGCTGCAGTCAGGGCTCCTTAGGCAGTGAGGAAACACCACATGTTGGTGTCCCTTTATGAGACATTCTGAAAAACCACATGGAGCTGGCAGAGCTTTAAAAGTCCTGCTATCTGGGGCGGGGGGAATGCCATTGATTGTTATTGATTGAATTGCCCTGCCCTCAGCACAGCAATATTTCATAGAGCTGCTAGAAATAGATTTACTTTGCTCGTTAGAATATGATGTGTGCAAATCTTTTATTTAAAATCCCTCAGTAAAGCTTCTGCATAATTAACGTTCCTAATGCTTAAATACTCTTTCTGCATAATCATCCAAAGCCAGCCTAAGATTGTGTGGTGCTCTTGGCTTTGAGAATTAGGAGAAAACACAACAAGGCAAAACATGATTTTTTAACAGACTGTGGTGTAATGAGTTTTTGTGAGAAAGGCTTCCATTGTCTAAATTATTTGAAACAGTATTGCTTTTTATAGAATAACAATAGAACCTCTTACATGAGGCAGCGGCAGCTTTTAAAGGATCATAAAGTATAAGATTCATTTCTCACTATTTGTGTTTTTAAACTCTTGTGTTGTCCCAGAGAAACAAATAGGCCCAACACATTAACCTAACTAAGAAGCACATAACTGCTTCTTATATGAAAATCACACTGTAAAAGCTCAGTTTTTGTAAACCCTCACAAAGATTAAATACAAGAACCAGGTAAAATTGTATTTTGCTACTTAGAGATGGGCTTTTTACCACTGATATGTCTAAAATATACACCTTTTATCAGCTGCCAAGACAATAACTTTGTTATAATCTGAGGTCTTGAATGTGTGTGAAATAAAATATGGAAAACACGTATTTTTTTTGCCACTTGCAATTTACTTTTGGTAAATAAAATCTTTCTTCTGTGCTGGAAAGTGCTAAACAGCAGAGAGAGAAAACCAGAATGGACACTGTCCATGCTAGCAATAAATTTGACATTTCCTTTCAACCAGAAAAACTTCAGAAACACCTTTTGTTATAAGTCTCCTGGCCATCCTGCTCTCAAAGTGACAGTAATTGGCTGCAATTCTTACAAATTAGGGATATTGCAGAAAATAAACACTCTCTCAAATAATTTTGATCACAGAGAGTTTTGTGCTGCTTTCCTTTGGCACAAGAAGAGCTGAGCATTCCACAAGGGATTAGATTGGGAAGTTGTGGCAATATGGGCTATGAAGTAAATCTGTGAGATCCATGCTGACCCCTCAACACTGACTTCAATACAGTATTTTTTGGGAAGGCAAGAGGAAATATCCTGCTCCAAGCTTTTCTGTTGCAGCAGTTCCTTTCCATCTTGGTTGGTCCTCATTTCCTGCCATTGCTAAAGAGAATTCGGAAGCAAAATCAGGTCTGGGATGAGGGTGCTCAGTTACCCAGAGGAATCTACAACAAAGGATCTGCAATGTGCAGAAATCCACTTGGAGTTTAACACTCCTGGAAATTGGATAATTCTTTCCAGAGATTGCTGACATTTTCAGGAAAGCATCAACCTGCTCCTGTAGGAGAAGAGGAAAGCTAGGCCTGCTGAGGAGCAGCCCAGTGGAGTTCTGCCTGCCTCCCTAGGGTGTTTGCTCGCAGGCTGAGCCATTTCCACAGCTCATCCACACCCACAGCCCTGGGATAACATGGCCAGACCAAGAGATCAGCAGCTCTGCTCCACTTGTCCCACTGGATCCAGGGAACAGAATGGCAGGGCAGCAGGGATGGAAGGGTAGGGTTTCTGGAACATTCCCAGTGACCAGGGCAGAGAGGGCAAAGGGCTAAAGATTGGCTACTGATCAAGATTTGAACCATTAGCATATTCAAACTGTTCAGTTTCATGTTTGAGGTGCTGAACTGGGATCCAACATAAAGACACACTGAGAAAGGATTTTAGGGGAAGAATTAACTGTAAAATTCCACCTTCTGGCTATATGTATTCCTTCATTTTTCCCTGTGCTCTTCTACTCACCAGCCCTCCTAATTTGTATTTCCATCGAGTATTGACTTTCTGGTAAGTTCAGCCCCCTGTATTAGGCAGGACTGTAGGAGCAGATGGCAGAAATTTAGGTACACACTATCCAGCTGTTAGCAAAGGTATTTTGGTTTCCTGCACATTATGGAATATTAATTATAGACGGCTTAGCTAGGACAAGGAGCATAGCAATTTTTCAAGTGTGATTGCAGTGAAAAATAGTGACAGGTGTATCCTTCCATGAAGAGAATGCTTTATTAGCGTCTCTATTTTATCACAGAGACAACCCAAAATCAATGGAAACTTGGTTTGATACCCAGAGATCCTTTGGAAAATTACAGTATCAGGCTTGATATTGCAATATAACAGAGTAGAGAAATCCCAGTTAGCAAAGCAAACACATTGGCAGTGTTCCGTGTCAGTGAATAAAACAGCTCCATTTAAAACATTTAGTTCATGTAATGTAGATCCCAGTTTTATTTAATTCAGTAAGTTGTCAGAACAGTTCTCCAGAATGGAAACAATTTTTCTCATTTTGAGAAGGAGCTTGTGTGCACAAAAAATCCAGAGCAAAGCACTTGTAATAGGAAGCCAGCAGATAAAGTTGATATTAAATAGCTTCATTTAGTATAAAATATCTTTTGTATATATAAATAATAACCTGAAATCAAGAGTATGAACCCAGATGATGGAAGTTACCTCCATAACTCTGGAAACAAAATAAGAGAAGTACTTGAGTGAGTACTGAACGATCTGGTGGGGATCATTTCCTGCCATGCCTGTGGAGTGAAGGGATCTCCAAAAATCCCCTCAGCTCAGCAGGGAGCAAACTCCAGAGCTCTCAGGATGTGTCTCTTCACCTTTGAGTCACTCCCTCTCCAGACATGATCATTGCCAAAAGGCTGAAAATTTATTTAGTTCTTTTTTCATCCAGTGGATTAAAACATTCTGGTGGATTAGGGAGTAATTTCCTTAACCTGGCTGTGGCACCAGGTTCTAATGGTGCTGTGGCTGTCTGGCTGAAAGACAAAAAAGCACATTTCAGATGGAATCATGCCTGTGGCTACAGGAAACAGTCTGGAGGGTTCAGATCTAGCTGGGAAAATGAAGCCAGCTAATCAAAAAGTGCTGAAGCAGCATAAATACAAAAAAGGCTGCTTATACTGGAGGAGTTGTGCTGCTCCACTGCTTATGTCACAAAAGTTTTAACTATGCGTCCCTTGGACTTATCCCACAGAAATTCATCTTAACTAACCCCTGCTGGCTCATGGAGCCTTTGTACTTTCAGCAGAGTGCAGGTGACCCAAGCCTGCAGTTCGAGCCCAAAACAAGGGGTTTATAACACAAAGCTGCACACAAAATACAGGAAAGAAGGGCAGATATTACTGGACAAAGGCACCAAAGAACAATGGTGATGTGAATTACTCTTAACAGAAACACATTGAAATTCTCCACCAAGAAAAGGGATGGACAGTAAAAATGGGACTTGGTCCAGATTTATATTCTCTGTAGTTTAAATTTGAACAAAGCTGGAATTGTTCTCTCTGGTTCAAGGGACCATGCAGGGCAGCAAGTTGCCCCTTTCAACCCCAACCATTCTATGAATTTATGGGAATTTATGGAGTGAGATTTTGCACTCCCATTTTCCTTTCAGGAAAATTCCAAGGCTGAATTTAATTCTTTCAATTCACCTGCCTATTGCATTTGCAGGCACCCTGAGGTTCCCTGCCCAGCCTCGTGTTGGTGACCCAAATTGCCATGGCTGTCCTCTAAATCCGGCATCACAGCTGCCAGAGCCTTGCTGAAGGTTTGGGTGTCACAGGACCTCAGCGTGGCACTCAACAATGATGGTTCAGCTCGTGATCCTTCAATATCTCTCGGTTTTCTGCCATGAAAATACTCCATTTATTAAAGTTCATGTATGCAACATCAAAGTTCAAACAACACCAAACAACTTGGACAACAATTATGGAAGGAACAGGGAATACCAAACAGAAGGAAAACCAAAGGAACTTCTAGAATGAGTATTTCCAAACCTAAAGGTCCAGTTATATAATTTTAAACATTCACTGATGAGATAAAAGAGTAAAAGTGGATATATATGTGGGTAATTTCTGAATGGAAGCACAGATAATTCCAGCAATATAGTCCATGGAAACAGTGCAAAATTCTCAGCTGAATTATCAGATAAGGTATTACTTGTCTGAACACTTTATATATTTGCAGCCTGTTTTTCATGAACAGTGACAAAGTATGAATTAGTTCCATTCCTTTTTTGTCAAACTATTTGCTTAGATTTTAAAGGAAGGAAATAACCATTGTCAGTCATAGGAATTGAGTATATCATTATGTACAGGCAGGCTTTAAATAGAAAAATATGATCGTGTCAAAAGAGGTTGCTTACCTACCAATTTTGTGAAAGTAATGATTTGAGTATCCTCTGACTGATATCCCAGCAATGCATCTCATCTTACAGTTTGGATCACATAATTGCCCTTGTGAGTCTCACAAATGGAGAAAAAAAGGCTCAGAAAGGTTTCCTTTAAATTTTGCGTTTAAGAAAAAGATCAAGATTTAAAATTTATTTGCCCACAGTCTTGCTTTCGGTTCAGTGTCAAAATCTCTTCCAAATGTTTCCTATTTACAAGCTTTTTTTGAAGTTAAGAGGAGAAGTGCAAGAGTTCTCCTGTGGTTTTATTTTTTTAATATATTTATTTTAACAGCAGACCTTCATTCAGTGAATTTTCTCCCAAACAGAAATCCAAAATAAATTGGTTCCTGAGGATCAATTCTTCCTGTCATCTGTTGGGCAATAGCATCAGGGATAATTTCCTTCCAAAGTAATTTTAACACGCTTTTCCTTTTTCAGCAAGCCTTTAGATCACATGTCATTGATAATATTTCTAAGGTAAAGAGAAGGTTCTAAAAAGCTTCAGCTGTTGCCAGTGGCTTCACTGGCCTGGGTAAAATGAGCAACAGTTTGTTAGCAGTCTGACCAAGCACCAGTTGGGTTTATTTCTCTTTAACAGCCTCTTACTTTTCCAGAACTAGTACTTATTTATTCAATAATTTGTGTGAAATTCTCTTCTTTAACACAAGCTTACGTCAACCTGTAACAATCCAGAAAATGTTGGGAAAATGGAAGAAAAAAATTTCCTCAACTTCAGGAATGTAAATTATTTTGCAATTTTTGTTAAATCAAGAATTAGCACAAAGTCTTGCTCACATGGAAGGAATATGAAGGATCATTTCCAAGGCTCCTAACCTGGAGTAGCTTTTCACTCTCCACACCAAAAACCAAAATATCCCATTTTGGCAGTGCTGGGTTCACAGAGCCTGGGAGGGGGAGTGAGAGGGAGGGCTGGGGAGAGAGAAAAATGCCTTGGTGCTATTTAAAAACCCCACAGGAAAAGGGGTTTATGCCTTTATTTTTTTTTCACCTTTTGCTTGAGTCTGGCTTTTGCCCTATTTTTTGTTTCTAAAAAAATTTTTTTTAGAACTCCCTGTCCTGGGCCAGGGAATCCCTGGGACCCTCAGTGTTCCCCAATATTTGGTGCAGCTGGAGTGACACACAGGCACTTCCCCCTTTTTCAGGTCTGGCTCAGCTCCAGAGCAGGATTCCAGCTCTGCACAAATCCAAGGAATCCCCTGGGAGCAGAAGTTGTGTGTAAAGCAGCTGACATAGCTCAGACCATTGCTACCATGGGAGGCATTGCTTGGGGTCTGCCCAAGATAATATTTGGTGCATCCAGACAAGAAATTTCCCTTCCACCCTGCCTCAAATGCTTTCCATAAAGTTACATCAGATAAAACAGATTTGGTCAGCCTTGAGCTCACAGGGCTAGAAATAGAGTCACAGCCTACTAATTAGATGTCTAATTAGACACTCCTGACTCTCATGCCCTTGGTGAAAATCTGACATCAAATACACACCATAAACCTCTGACAGAAATGGAATCACCTCTCTCATTTTGGAAGCATTAGCTATGGTAATAGGGAGGTTGTACCGTGCTGGAAGAGGTGTGTGCAGGCAAAGGCTGAAGTGGAAGTAATCAGTCTATTAAACATTTCACACACAGCGTATTTCCCTCAGATTAAACACATGAAGTCACTTTCAATCCAAGCTGAACAAAAAGAAGCAAAATGTCAAGCTATTATGTTAACATTTTCCAACTTCAGGTCTTTATCAGCTCTCTGAGACAAAGACCAAATCGAGCTTTCATGTCTGAACATGGCGAGGAGGATGCAGGTGGTGCAGCACTACTGTCAGACATTTGGATCATTCCTCACCAAGCAGAGAGAAAAATGTCAGCTGAGATGTTCACACAGAACTTGACATTTGGGTAAGCGAATATAACCTTCAGTTCTGGCTTTCCTTTTACATGCAGCAGGAAAATACAAAAGTAATGGAGACAGGCAAAGCAGAGTTTGAAATAATCACAGCACAACAGCTTATTAGTCCAGATCCTGCCTACAGGGTCTAATCTGAGGCCTTGCTCCAGCAGCTGTATGTCACCTCAGAAATGAACTATAAAAATTAAAATAGAGAGCAGCACTGGGTATTTTTCAACCCCAGCCTAGCGAGGTTGCAATCCCCAAATAGGTTCTGCCAGGGAGTGCTGTGCCTGCAGCTACAACCTACAAATGTAGGACATGCAGAGCACGGAGCACTCTGTGCCTCAGTCTTTGTCAGGAAGCTCAGCACACCCCAAAGAGGAGGTGCCTCTCCCCCTGACAGCCTGTGACACATCTGGGATCTGCAACTCAAGCTGGGAGCTGGGAAGCTGAGCATCACTATCTAGAAAGCACCCTCAGAATGATATTGTTGAGCTCAGAATGATATTGTTGAGCTCAGAATGAGAGAGGTAAATAGCACTGAAGGGTGGCAAACATCCGCTGCTGAAATTCGCCAAGGCTGAAGCATCAGCCTGCATTTCCCCACAAGCTTTGCTACCCCAAACAACTCATTGGAGGTTAAAAGTGAACAGGAAAAAGAAAAAAAAGAAGGGATCAAATACAAAGGAGGGAGTGCTGCTGTCAGGGCTGACTCTGGCTTTGGAAGAGGGCTCTGAGAAAGCCCACAGAACGCAGAGGAAGATGCTGAATCTTTGGTTTGCTTCTGTAAGTTTGTATCATATCATTAATGGTGCTTAAAGTTAAGAGTTACAATTAGAACCTGGCAACTAAAATTCAGCTATTTTGTCAAGAAAAGCCCCTTTTGATAACATTTTATTCAAAGATTTCCCACTGACAAAATTATTCTAGTATATGCATTTTAATTACTCCATTTTTTAATGTCATCGTGATTTTCCAGATATATTTTCCCCTGATGGAAGTTTGAAAAACTTCTATGATCATAGAATCTCAGAATGGTTTGGGCTGGAAAGGACCTTAAATCCCATCCAGTGCCACCCCTGCTGCCCTGGCAGGGACACCTTGCACTGTCCCAGGCTGCTCCAAGCCCCAATGTCCAACCTTGACAGCAGACATAACACCATGGACATAATCCAATACTCCTGACTTTTATTTCCCCAAACAAGACTTAAGAGATGCTATCGATGTGGAATAAGAGAAAAATAACAATCAAGGCTTGTTCTTTGAGAATAGGTCCTTTCAGCCACCTGAAGCTGAGAACAGCCCATGATACTGCAAAGCTGCACATCCTCCAGAAGAACCCTGCAAGTGCTGAATTCTCAAGATGCTGGACACCAAGAAGGTTTGGGCAACCTTGGTCACTTTTGAAATGTCTGTTCACTAAATGAGAATTTAGCTTTTGAAATTCATATCTTAAACATCTTGAATATTCAATAGTTGCAAACAATTTCAAAGTTACCTGCTTTTCCATAGTTTTCTCCATAGTAGCAGTGTAACTCCTGTTAAACACTTACTCGCCAGAAAATAAGGTGCTGCTTTTAGTATAATTCTCAAATTTAAAAAAACAAAAAACCAACAAAACAAACAAGAAACCTTGCTGTTGATAGTAAATTCTGCTTTAGAACCTCAAACACCATGATGTAGATCTCTTTACCGTGCAATCAAAATAACTTCTCCTGCAAAAGAATCCACAACCAAAATACTAAATCAAGCAACCACCTCTTCTCACACATAAGTGTGGTCTCAGTTCAGCAATTCCATAAAAGTACAGAATCTAACAGTAAATAACCCAGAATTTCTGTCCTACCAGACACTGAAATCATCATGAATCAATATCTCTCCAGAGTTTTTAATATCAAGGCACAGGAAGGATGTGAAAAACTCATCAAGAACAAATCTCCTCTTTAGCAAAGCAGGAAAATATTGGATCTGTCAAAGCAAACATGAGCAGAAAAACAAATCATGGATTTGTGTTATGAGGTGTGTCCATGTCAAAGGTTAAAGAGACTCAGATTCTCAGTGATTTTGAATCTAAATGGCTCCAAATATTTCACACACTTTATCTCATCTAAATAAAAAACAAGTTAGTGATGAGCAGGGCTATTCCTAAGCAACCCCATCAAACTCTGTGCACAACAGGAGCTGAACTTACACTCAATATATGGATTTGTAGGACTTGGAAAAGGTGAGTCTGGTACATCCTCACAGAGGTTACAGCAGAGCAGAACATTTGCATCCTAAGCTTCTGGCAGCAATCCAGGTGCCTTTGATTGCATAACAAACTTAGCATCTTCAGGCAGATTTTTTAGTCTGCAGCACCTCCTTGATATCAAATGGAAATTGCTTATGAGGTCCTCACTTTGTGGTTGACATGGTGTTCTGGCACTGTTTCCTTCTGACCTTTCCTATTTCCATCTCCTTGTACCATTCAGTTGAATAATTTCCTCCAAAAAGAGAAAAAGAAAACAATAACAAAACAAGCCTCAAAACCCCAAACATTTTCATTTCAGCAAGATCTAAATGAAACACTGAGAATGACGAATGCAGGATTTACTCTTCCCATTTGGGTTCTGTTTTACTACAGTTTTTTTTTTTGTGAAGATGAGCTTTAAATAGAATTTGCATTTCTTTGTTTTCAGTGCATATCACTAAAAAGAAATAAACTGCTAATATTAAGTGCAGCTGTTGCAGTGATTGTGTGGGAGAAACGGGGAATATTAGAAGATGATTAGATACTAAATTACTCTATGCACTGTCATAGAATCATTTCGCTTGGAAAAGACCTTTAAGATCATCAAGTCCCCTTGATAATCCATCACAGCCACCACTGACCCATGTCACATTTATTTGAATAGTGGGAAGAAAATCAAATTTTATTTGAATAGTGGGAATAAAATCAAATGTTTTATTATTTGAGTAGTGGGAATAAAATCAAATTCACATCTGACATCCAGTGCCAAGCACAAGAAGTGTCAGGGATTGGGGAGATGGACTAGAAGACCTTTAAAGATCTTTTCCAACCCAAACCATTCCATGACTTTACAACACCTGAGCATTGTGTGTTCTGAGTGCACCCAAGGCAGAGCATCATGAAATCCAATGTATTTCCAGCAGTGAGATATTAACTCTTAGAAAAAGATAACATTAAAAGGACAATGTTTTGTGGTTTTTAATGAGCATTATCTCCAGATTAATAAAAAAGTCATGTGAGAAATTCCTATTAAAAACTACTTGGGGACTCAGACCACAGGAGACAGCATTCTGTAAAATTAAATCCATGTAAAGAGTTTGAGATGAGCTGTGAAGTCATTTGGAATATTCTCATTTTCTCTTCTCTGTGCCAGAGAACACACAGCAAAGATGCTCAGATGTGCTTCAAATCAGGCTTAATTACTTCCAGACTAGAATGAAGGTATTAAAATATGTTCAAGGATTATTAAGACAGGAGCATTTAAGCAGATATCAGTTTTAGCTACAAATCATGAATTTCAGGAAAAAAAAAGGCATACAAGCGAAAATTCCTTGTCTTAAATAATGTAATTCTACATTTTTATGAAACAGTAGGCTTGCATGGAAGACCTACTGAATTCTCTAGTCACTAGAGGTCACTATTAGTTCTGAATCCTTCAAGTCTGCTGACTTCTAAATCTTCCTCAGAATGTTCTAAATTTGAGGACTGGCCTCCATGAAATATATTGATGTTTAAATAAGGGTACTTGGAATAAAGACATAAGTGTCTTAAGTCCATAAGTATGAGTCAAAAGTTCTGGTTAGGACAGTGTTTTAAAATACTGAATTTATCATGGTTCTTCCAGCCATAGGTTCTATCTGGTGACTCCAGTGACAAAGAATATTGAGATGAGGTGTCCCCAAGAACAGCAAAGATTATTTTGGCACTCAGTCAAGTCATAACCCACCAGAAAAAGGAAATAAAATCAAGTAGAGTGGCTGAATCTTGAGCTACTCAGGCATTGAATCAACAGGAGTCCTTAAGACAACAGAAGCGATGATCGGTATTTAAGGGGAAAAAATTAAAAACAGGAAAAAAGCTGGTGAAAAATAAAGGCGTTTTGGATAGTCTGGACCTTGTGTAATATCTAGTGCTACTCTGACCTACATTAAAGTCATTTGTGAGGGATTTGCTGCAGAGCTGTCACTGCTGCTGCCCCCACACTGCATTTCTGGCACTGAAGTCGCCTCTTCATTGTTTCCATTTTCAGCAGGAGCTTGGAGAGGGTGAAGACTAAGCACACAAACCTTTTAAAATAATTTTCTTTTTCTAAACACAAACCCAAGATGACATGAAGTTAATGAGTCTGATCACAATCTCAGCTACATCCAGTGTCTCTCTGGGACTCTGGGCTGGTCATGAAGCGACCCAGGAGCTCCTGGATCATCCTCCTGCCCTCCTGGTGGTCACAGCCGCTGGGGAGGGAGGGCTGAGAGCAGGTGTGGAAACCACAGCTGGGCACCAAGGGTCAGGCAAGAGCCACCCACATCAGTGCCACCACTCTCCAAAAAACACACACACAGCCGGAAGGTGAGGCCTGCAATTGAAGAAGGGTGAAAAGGTCCTTGAGTGCACCCAGGAGGAAGCAGAGCTGCTGGAAGGGCTGGGGCGATGTCCTGCGAGGGGCTGAGGACTCTGAGCTCATTAGGTTTGGGGAAAAAAGGAGGATGAGGGGGACCTCAGTGCTCTCGACAGAGGAAGGAACGTGGTATCTATGATGGGGCATAGGAATCACTCAAAGCTATTCCAGACGAGCTTTTTACCCTCCATTAGGAAGCATTTCTTTCCAGAGAGGATGAACAAGCACTGGAATGGCTTCCTTGAGAGGTGGTTGATGTCGCAAGGCTGTCAGGGTTTAAGAGGTATTTGGGCAATGCTCTTGAGGACATGATTTAACTTGTCAACCCTGAACTGCTCAGGAACTGGATGAAGTGATGGTTGTATTTCTGTTCCCACCGAAATAGTCTGTTCTGGTCCACTGAAAGTCAAAGGGGGAGGTGTGAAGGTAAAAGAAAATCTCTGTGTAATATTCAAGAGACAGGTGAGCCAAGACTGGAGTCAAAATAAAAGTCAAATTTTTGCCATACAAAGAACATTGAGACTCCATACAGGCTTAGGATTCAGAGTTCACAGAACAGAAACAAAATTTTGGAAGTGATTATGAGCACTGAGCAAATTCCCTGCCTGGGGAGGGCAGACCATGAGTAGTTCAAGTATAAACAGGTCTGAGCTGCAGGTCCCACTGCCAGCTGCAGTTTGGCACCAAAGACATCATAGGAGCAGATTTTGGGTGCTGCAGAGAGCAGCAGGTGCTCCCCAAAACTGTGAGATCCCCTTAGATAATTTAGAAGAGAAAAGACTCTCTCTCTCTCCTTCAAGGCCTTTCTGTCTGGGTGGCTTCCTGGGATAACTTTTGTTATTGTTAAAATAAGATTTTGCTTTGTTTATATAAGATTGAGAACTTCTAGGAATCAGAAGGTAAGAATATGTTGTTTTCCCCTCCCTATATTTTCTTCTCTTATAATGCCCAATCCCTCATTGCCAATATTTGCCACATTTCTCACCTCCCCTTGCAGCACAAGCTTCACCTTCATTTGATCACCTGGAAAAGCAAACAAACAATCTCCCCAACAAACCAAAGCAACAAAAATCTCACAACCAGCACTGCAGGAGTCTGGGAATGTCCCACACCCTTCCTAAGGCAGCATCAGGGAATTGTAAATCCACTGTGAATTACAATTGCCAAGCTGAGTCAGCAGGTGAGAATGCCATGGCACAAGATGAACCCAGAGATCTCAACATCCTCTCCCCATTTCCATCCTGTCCATCCCTACTTCCCAGAGCACTGCATTTCTTGTATATTTTTCCCTATTTTATACCAGAATAAGAACACAAGATTATTTAAATGACAATTTGTGTGGCTGGAAAATAAAATCCTGCCCAGATTTTGTGTCTCTCATCAATACAGGGTGAGGTTTATGAGCAAGGAGCTCCTTTAAGGGAGAGCAAAGGAAAAGATTCAGCTAGATGTGCTCAGTTTGCACAACAACTGTCTCACGTGCCTATGCTCTCAGAAAACAAATGCTTAAAAATCATAAATCTAAGGATTAATTCCACTTTCACAATAGTGGAAAATGAGTCTCTCCTTTACAAAGACTGAGAGGAGACAGCCTGAATATGCTGTTCAAAGGATGAATGGATGTCTCAGCCATTCATAAGTTCTTTGTGCAGTAAACCCAGCAAAGAAGGAAATTTAGAGAAGGGACGTATTTACTGATGAAGAACAAGGAGACAAAACATGCAGCAAAACTAAAAATATTCTGCCACAAAACCCTCCTGATTGCAGAAAATGTAATCCCATAATCAGAGATTTGCAATCCTCGTGGCTGGCATAAAGATATTACATTTCTATTGAAGAACAGAGGCTGGAGCAGAGCATGCTTTGTACACAACAGTTTCAGCAAATATAATTGTAGACATATTCCACAAATGTTAATGCCATTCTAAGAAGAATTAAAGCCAGACAGTGTGGGGAACATGAAGGTCAATCAGAGTTACATTAAAAACATTCTGTTCCATCATTTAGCCATTCATTGTGCTTTGGAATGAAAAGGGAATGTATGGGGGGCAATAATTTCTTCTTGCCATAGACAGAGCTGGTAGTCAGAAAAAGAAAAAGCCGTTTTAATGGTTTTATTTGCAGGAAAATGCAAGTGAGAGAACAGCTGTGCTAAGCCACTGTTTGTCCTTGTTATTAAACAAAGCATAATCACCAAACATCATGGATGTAGAGAGAAAATAACCAAAGTCAGGTCTGCTTTGAGCCTTCACTCATTTCCAAATAATTTTCTTGCTTCAGGTGTGTTCATTCGAGGCTTGTGCTCCTAACAGAACTGTAATTTCTTTCGCAATACATCGATTTATTTTCACTTCAACAAATTCAAGGGCTGACACTACTTTAACACTGATTTTACCCTGTAGTCTTGTCTTTGACTCCTAGTTAACCCTTGTTCCATAAGAGAGAAGAAGTCCATCCATCATGTTTTATCTATTTTTTAATGTTCTTGAGTTTTAAGAAGGTTACCTTGCTTCAGTATTTTTTTAATTATAGCATTGAAATTACAGTGACAGTGGTTGCACAAATAGACACATCAAGATCAATAGTCAATTTGATCTGGAGAAGCTTTCTTCTTTTGTACCATGTCAGATAAAAGAGAATATCCATGGTTACTGCTATTAATATTTATACCACTCTCCAAGAGGAAAGAAAAATGCTAGACAACAGAGCTGGACATTGATTGTTGTACAGGTTATTGTGCAGCATTAAAAAAAGGTACCTGAAAATGCGACTGAGAATAATTTTCCATGTTACCTAAAGCCCTGGGAGCTGAGAAGGGATGACAGAGTAAAGCTGGTTTGTTCAAATGCAGAATATCCAACACTTGGTGTTAAAATGGCTTATTTTGGTGTTCTCCGGCTGAAGGACAGGAAAATCCTGGAGGAGTTCTGCAAGGGCACAAGGATTTGAGGATACTGAGGGCAAATGCCCTACCCATCCAAACCATGGGTTTCCTCCCTCCCATGCTCTGAGATTTGCTTCATGTCAGTGAGTAAATAAATGCATTTTGTCCCCTGAATTTGGACTGAAGTGCAGGATGAGCTCCCCACTCACAGGGACACAGCTTGGGGACTCTGGATATCCACATGGCATGGGGACAGGAATGAAAGGCTGGAAAATCCCTCAGCTCCATGGGCTGATCTGGGCAGGCTCTTCCTCTGAGGGCAGAGGGTCCATCCCCCAAAACTTCAGGGATGGGCTCAGTGAAGTCCTGCCCTGAGTTGCCCTCCTCTCCCCTGTGCTGGGATGGTGGCATTGTGCTTTGAGCCTGCCTGGGGCAGGGCTGCTACTGCTTAGAGCACCCAGAAGGAGTATTTTACACACATTGGCTTTTTTCAGGTCACACAGAACCCTTAAGGTTGTAAAATCCCTGCCAGCCCACGCAGTCCCAGCTGTGCCCAATGCCACCTTGTCCCCAGCCCAGAGCCCTGAGTGCCACAGCCAGGCCTTCCTGGGACACCTGCAGGGATGGGGACTGCAAACCTCCCTGGGCAGCTCCTGCCAAGGCTGAGCACCCTTTCCAGGGAGAAATTCCTGCTGCTGGCCAAGCTGAGCCTCCCCTGGCCAGCCTGAGGCTGTTCCCTCTCCTGCTGTCCCTGTTCCCTGGAGCACAGCCTGACCCCCCGGCTGTCCCCTCCTGGCAGCAGTTGTGCAGAGCCACAAGGTTCCCCTGAGCCTCCTTTGCTCCAGGCTAAACAGATTTTACCCAGGAAATCTGCCAAGTCTCTTTTATCACAATATCAGTACCTCAATCAGAATGGGGCAACCTAAGATTGGCACAAGTTCACACAAAGGCCCTGAAGCCAAAGCTGGTGCTGCATTCTGGCCAGGAGTCAGTGCTGTGCAACAGGTGGGGGCTGGAAAAGGGGCAGAAAACAAAGATTTTGCAGGAAAGACAAAATGTTAATTCAGGTCTAAGAATTTTTTGTTGTTGTTAATTTTTTTTAGTATGAAACCTGTGTTTTAGGGAATGCTGTGCCCCAGTGGGTACAGCTGTATTGGATGGGACCAGCTGAAGTGTGCACACCCGCCCTAATGCCATGTGCCAGGAACAGGCCAGGCATCCTTGGAAACTCTCCTTTCAGTGGGTGGATCTCAGCAATAATCTTCAAAAAACAACAAGAACAAGAGTGCTTGTGCTCAGAACCTTCTGGTGGTGATTTATCCATCCTTCAACACACCCTTCCACAATTGCTGAGAGTGTTTTACAGAGGGAGCTACAACAGCACTGCTGCTGCTCTCCCTTTCCTTGGAAAGGCTGCAGGATGAGCAGCTCTGGGTTTAGCACCACAGCTCAGCAGTGAACAGCATCACCCAGGAAAGCTCTGGTTCTGTGGGATCTGCACTGCCAGAGGAGCTCAGTGCATGTGCCTCACTCAGTGCTGTGAGCACAGAGCACAAAAGTCACATTTCCCATGCGCACACGCAGTTCGTGTGTCACAGGCAGCTAAGGCAAAAACGGCTTGGCTTATTTACAAATACATCTCAAGCCTGGAATATAAATAAATGATTCACAGCAGATACCTGCCTGGCTCCTTCCTGCCCAAAATCTCTTCCTGCATCAATAAAAGCCTCATTCTCAGTACAAATTGATTCTTTCTCCAAGAGCAGATTCTAATAAGAGAGATTGAGGTGGAGAAAACTTGTCTGCATAGTCCCACGGCCTCTCTCCAGTGACTCCTGAGCTGGGTCGAGATGTATTGTTAGCCTGCTTTCCGGGAAAAATCAAATCTCCCCACAACATGGAAAATACTGGTAGAACTCTGAGTAACAGGGCCACTCACATCTCCTGACACAGGAGGGTGAAGTTGGGGCAGAATAGGAATGAGGGAGAAAGGATAAAAGAAATAGCAGCAAAGGAGACAGGAGCAGCGAAAAGCACCAGTGATAGGAGACAAACTCGGGGCTGGTGACAGACAGCAGATTTGTGTCTGTTGCTGAGAAGAGGAAGAACTGGATGGTGGGAGGAGAAGGAGAGGCAGGAAAATCAAGCAGGGCTGACTCTGGCTGCTCTCCAAGGGTGCTGACCCCTGAGAAAGGGTCAGGGAATAAATAAAATCAGGCTTTGGGGAGACTACTTGGTGTTTTCATGTTCAAAACCATCACAGAGCCACAGGAAATAATTGGCATTGTGGCATCTAGTAAATCTGACAGCACAGATCCTGAGGAAGATGAGCACAGTGAAGAAGGATTTTTAGTTGTTGTCAATTAGATGCTGCTCAGGTATACAGCAGTGGGAAACAGAGAACATTTGTTTTCTCTCTCATCTTTGTAGCTGACATGCCAAACTTCAAGCTGGCAATTTATTAATTAATTAGTCTGCTTTGCACTTTTAACGAGCCTACTTATACCATCATTTCTCATTCACATTTTCTCCTGTAGGTTGCAAGGAAATTCAGAGCAAATTTGGGCTCATGGCACCAGCTGTTGCTGCTAAACAATTATGATTAAAATTTGAGCAACTTTCAAATTTGGGCACAAGAGGTCAGTGATTTTTTTATTGGTTCTTCAAAAAATTATAGTGGATTTTTTCTCAATTTTTTTAAAAGTATATTAATGTTTATTTAATCAGCTCCTGTGATCACCGTACACCATTTCTTAGCCCCCCAGAAGGTGTTTATTCCTAATTAACAGGACAAGGAAAGAAGGTACCCCCAAAGTTTGATGCATACATTCAAGTCTCCAACTCCTTCCTAATTTCTACTTTTATTTATTATTAAAATTTACTTTAAACATTTTTTATTACAAATGTGTTACATTAGGAGAACAATACATGAACTATATAGATCTCCATTAGCTAAGAATCAAACCCTTCAAGCCTTATTTCAATCTCCCTGCTTATATCACTTGAACTTCATTAAATTTTGAACTCAGGAATTCATTTACTCACATGGAATTCTTAAATAATCATCCAATTCATTATAAGTAACCTAGGTCTGTCTGAAAACATCAGCATCCATTTTTAAAACCTGGGAGGATTTGGATAGAATTTGACTTGATTTTTGGGATACATTTTAGCTGTCAAAAGCCACCTGTAAATTTATCAGATCCAGGTTTTTCCCAGTGAAAAATGCTCTTTCCAAGTGCATCATCCATTTGGAAAATTGCTCAGCAGAAGATGTGTTTTGACTTGGACCTGCACAAAAATCACTTGTCACATGGGCAAAGCTTGGCGAATATTTGTTTAAATTTAATTACCTGTAATGAGTTTAGTCTATCATCTTAAGTTGGCACTGTGCAGGTAGCTGCAAAGTATTTTCTTTTTGTTTTCATGGGAGCCAGAGAAAATGAATCCTAATTATTTTAAATGGACTGTGCTGGCTGTTTAATGTGCTGGTGCTTGAACAAAACACCTACACACCGCAGAGCACAGAAGGAAAGTTGCCACTCTTTGGAGAGACAGAGAGAATAGTGGAGAAGTGCAAAGCACCAAACCTCTACATTTAGAAGGTGTAGGAAAGGGATCAAGGCTGGGGGTGGACCTGATGTGCAGCATGAAGTCTCTTAGTCTGGGCAAAAAAATCTTCATGGGAAAGATTGTTTCCTTCCTATTCAGCAGTTTATGGCATATGGGGAAAGAGAGAAGAACCTGATTGCAACCAAATCTGTATTGCAGTTAATGCACTTGGGAAAATGAGTTTGTTTACAAAATATTTGCATTGGATTACAATGGGATCCACTGTCCCCTCTTCAGGATCAGCTCTCTTCGGGCAGTCTGCAAAACTATTATAATTCATCTCCTAATAATAATTACATGATTTTTGCAGAACCTTTCTGGGTCCTCAAATACAATAGTTCTAACATACCCTGCTTTTCAAAGGAGATATCACCTAAACATCCTGAGATAATAAACCCACATTCTTCATGTTATCAGACCCCCAAGTGCATTTTAAAATTAGGTTAATGATGGTACATTCTACCTGGAAAGTGCTCATAAATTTGTCCTGCTGCTTGCCTGATGTTTCTCCCCAAAGCTCTCCAAGGAATTACAAATCTCATATCCATAATCTGCATTCACCATTTCAAAAAGCTGATTTACTTTACGATTTCCAGTGCCAGTGATGAGATAGATAGGCTCTGCATTGGCTGTGCTGCTTCTTTTTCTCCTTCAGGTGATCCTAATTAGGATTTCCTGCTTAGGAAAGATGATGCAAATCAAGGAAACAGGAATTTATGCATGGGAAGACTTTGGATTATGTGAGTTGCCTTAGAGACATTCCCTGGCACAGGGTGCCCAGAGAAGCTGTGGCTGCCCCTGGATCCCTGGCAGTGTCCAAGGCCAGCTTGGACATTGGGGCTTGGAGCAGCCTGGGACACTGCAAGGTGTCCCTGCCAGGGCTGGGGTGGCACTGGGTGGGATTTAAGGTCCTTCCAACCCAAACCATTCCATGATTATTAATGCACTGAAAGGCTCACTTTGCTTTTCTTCAATTCCAACAATTAATTACCTTTTTATATTTCTGCAATTTGCTCTTAATAACACCAGGAACCACAGCAGCTTCCCCCTGACATTTCCCCAGACAAACTGGGCTGGCAGAGCCCTTATCCCAGATGGAAGTGAGCACAGCCAGGTGGATTTTCAGTCCCCACCATGTCCCTGTGCTGATGGGTTCTGTTCTGGCCTTTATTGCGACTGGGCTGTCCTGAACACAGCCACTGGTTGCAGAAAGGAAGCAAAGCCACAGAACTTTGCTGAGATTAATGCTTGTGAAGGGATATAAAAATAGAAAAGCAGGTGGTATTTTTCTTTGACTTAAAAAATATCCAGAATGTGACAATATGAAATAGAATAGAGCTTCCTTTGAAATTTATTAAAAATAAAAAAAGGACACAGTCCTCTGACTACTATAGCAGAGAATATTGAGCTGAAAGTAAAGAATTGGACATGCTCTGGCAAGGCCAACTCAGTAATTTCCTCCTGTGAACTCATGAACCCCCTGGAACAGGACTCCTCACCTCAGAACATTCTGACACTTTTAGAGGCAAAGATGGACTGTTACAAGATACATGAAAAAGAGTAAAATCTGTTCATTTCTTACAGATGGTGGTGGTGGGATAACTGAAATAGAGTTATTTAAAAGCATCTTGGAACTTGGGAAAGCAGGGACACTGCAGATATATTCTCTGTTTCCACGTGAATATGTCATATCTCAGGAATTCTTCTTAATTTCTGATTTGGTTGATATTGATAGAGCTCTTGTACCAAAATCAGTTCAGTGGGAAGGAGAAAAGCTAAGGCTTTGACACTTTTTCACATAATTGATTGCATATCGATTATTCTCATGCTAAGGAGTTGTAACTGAGAACCCCATGGATGTGTTTGCACAGAGAGAGAGAGAAATCAGGATATATCCAGCAACAAAAAACACTGCTGTGGAATGTAAAAAACCACAGAAGGTATTCATGAAATACATTTAGATTGTTAGATTAAAAACAGTAAATTAAAACATAGATTTTAGTGCTGTCCCCACATTACCTGGTACTTTACCTCCATTGAAAGGGAGCTGAAATCAAAACCTGTTTCAGTAACAATTTCCTTTAACTTGAGGAATTTCCAACTGAATCCATCCATCTTGATACTGACATAAATCCAATCTTCCCTCAATGACTAAATATTCACCAGCAAGACTTTTTCTGACTCCTTTCCAGCAAAAATTCTGCCTTTTTTTGTGGGTTAGGAAATGGATTTAGCTCTGACCTTCTTCTGGTAAAATCTATAAAAACCAGAGCTGAGGCTATGTCATCTGAAATCTCTTAACTATGCAATGGCCTGTAGGAGATATAAGAATTAAAACCTCTTCATTTGCACAGAAAATACATTTGGATGAAATTGTAAAACCAGAAATCAGATACTAAAAAAAAAAAAAAAATCATATTGCAAATCCAAAATTAGCTTGATGGAGATGAAGACATAGAATTGAACACTGACCACTATGTAGAATTAAAGTTGAACATTGTAATTGCAACTTTATAGACAGAGATATAAGACAACCTAAAATGCCCTAGGATAAATAACACTTTTTGGAAGGTTTCTACAAAGATAACAGTTTAAAACTCTCTATTTAAATATTACTGAGGTTTCTGTGAAAATATTTCCCGTGAAAAGTGACAATGTCCTGGTCATTCTAAAGCAGTTTCATATACAATAGACCTTAAAATCATCCACAGTAATACCAAACAACTTGTGCATTGTTCAGACATCATGGAAGTGTTAATTTCTCCCTATTTTTTGCACAATATTACTAAATGCAAAGCCTTGCCATTTGCACCAGTTTTATAACTCTAATCCTCTTTACCTTATAAAAGAATCTGTCCTTGAGGAACAGGATCTCCCATCATGTAATAGGAATTTTCAACCTGAACCACCACTCCTGTTAGCCAAGGATCACAGGGATCAGCAGTTCAGTGCTGGACACTTTAAAAACAACAAAATAAATAGATTGAAACAAGACAGTACAGGCTGAAAAGCACTGAAATTTTCCTTGTTTTAAAAAATAGAAAAATATTTTTTGATATTTCCTTCAGAATTTGTCTTCAATACAGAAGGATTTTTGTATTTTTTCTGAATCATTGAAAAGACCATATAATGATTCTGACTTTTACTTGGTTGTGTTTATTAAAAGATTTTCCACTTTTCAAAACCATTCTAGCTCTTAAATACAATATATCTTAATCAGTTACAAAGGGACCCAACAACAACAGTGGGTGAAAGCCTGGGAAAAAAACAAGTGAAGGCAAACCCTCTGCCTATATGAAACTTTGGGGTTTTTTCCCAAAATTTGTAGTGCTCAGGCAATGCTTTGAGTGCCACTAAACTGGACCAAAGGGCACGAACTGTATTTAATATCAACCACTGAAAAACTGCTGTCAGCCTGAGCCATTAAAACCAGTTGATCACCCAGAATTCAAGGCTGGATAAACAACTTTGCTATAGAAAAGAGAATTTGCCAACACACATCTCCATCACTTCCCATTGCATACAATTCTCCATGGTGTTTTATGGTGGCATTTGTCAAGCAAATCACAGACTTGGGAAAAGATGCCAGGGATTGGTGTCTTGTTTCCACTGCCTCCTCCAAGTTTGGATTTCCATTTTCTTATGTAGCCTGGAAATGATGAGCCTCAGCTTTTACAAATGGGAAAATCATAAAAGTCACAGGAGTTGTAAAGTAATTTTTTGTAAGAGTTCACTATTCCCTCTCCTAATAGATGAATTCCATTAAAGAAAAAAAAAGAGAGAGAGAGAAGGGAGAGAGAGATAAATCAATTTTTGTAATTTGAAATGTTATTGTTATTTTTAAGCACAGAACAGCAAAGCACAGAACCAATATAAATTGAAGACTCAAGATAGCAACAGATAGTAACATTAGGCTGTAAAATATGCTTTTGAGCATTCTCAGATCTTTAATAAAATCATTCATCTCAGCTCCAAAATGTTAACATATTCCACACAAAGTTTATTGGTGACATAATTTGCTAACTCTCCTTCTCCTCTTTCCCACTCGGTGATTTGTCACTTCAGTTTTGCTGAGAGGAAAAGCAGCACTGCCCGAAATCCTGAGCACAATCAGAATCAGTGAAAAACCAGGTCTCATGCTGCTCATGTTTTCTTTTAGCCTTTTTACAACCATCTGCTCTTGGTACTGTTTTGTTCTCTATTTTCCTCTGTTAATTAGAAACAGTGGCAGTCAGGTTGTTGTTAATTAGAAACAGTGACAATAAGGTGGCTTCTTCCTTGTACCACTGGAAAGTCTTCCTGACTTTTGTGATAAATTTGTCTTCCCTGAGAAGGTTGGGAGGAGCTGGGATGGAATTCCCAGAGAAGCTGTGGCTGCCCCTGGATCCCTGGCAGTGTCCAAGGCCAGCTTGGACATTGGGGCTTGGAGCAGCCTGGGACAGTGCAAGGTGTCCCTGCCATGGCTGGGGTGGCACTGCATGGGATTTAAGGTCCTTCCAACCCAAACCATTCCATGATTCTGGGATTCTGCTCATGCTGAGTTTTCTCTGTACAGTTTTTTCAAAGCTCATAGGGGCAAAAGATCAAATTATGAACTCCCCAAAGCCCTGGTGGACTCAGGTTACCAGCTCAGACAGCTTGGTCCAAACCCTGCTGAGTTGCACATTATCACAGAAACTATAATTATATGGTTTAATCAAGAGGTTATTCTGCGTTTCACCTGTGTAACCATAAATAACATTTCCCCCTGAATTTTCTACCATCCTGACACTATAAGGTTTATTTAGACCAGATCCTGAAAGTATTTATGAATTTCAGACATTTAATGACATCATACCTACCTATATTTGAATTGCTGAACGTGGCCAAAATAAATTATAGTTTCAGAACCAAAACCCATAATTTTATTGCAGGGTTTAATCTACTGAGTCAGCAAATCCTTGGAGAGTTCCAGCAGGCCAGAAGGACGTCTGGCGCTGCAGGGAGCACGCTGGGGATGGCTTCAGGATGGTGGGAAACAGACCCCAAACCTTTCCAGATCCAGAGTCAGAAGCAAGATATCGACACAATTTCTGCTTTTTATTGTCTCCCCTAATTTTTTCCCCCATATAAAGCTTGTTTGGTATTGAACTTCTCTTATACCATGCACAGGGTTCAAAAATAAATGGGAAAAAATTAAATAATTCCACTTAAAGGTTGACAAGTTCAGTTCTTCCCCCACAATTTGTATCATGGGGTTTCTTTCCAATTTGCAAGTCAGTGGCAAAGCCTGGAGTGATTTGAGTGGTTGGAGGTGCAGACTAGAGCTGTACCAGCTGGCTCCTTCTCCTGTAAGGCAGTGCCACAACTGACAATTCCCCAGTTAAGAACTAGATTTTCACATCGATTCTGTTTTCTTAGCAAGGACCAGATCCTCTATGTATTTTTAATTCCATATAGATGTTGAGTCCAAAATTGCATTCATTTAATTTCCATTGATTTCAACTCTTATTTGTCTAATGGACAGCTCGGAATGGCTCTGTTTATTTTACTGGGGACTATTTAGAGGGCCAAATGGCAATTCAGCTGATTTTTTTTCCCCTTGCCTGCCAATCGCCAAGTGCAAGTTCCACAGAGTTTTTTCCCTGCAGTGGGAAGTGCACATAAACAATCAACTTGGAGTAGGCTGAGAAATTTTGCCATCTGGCAAATAACTCACCCACAACCATTCTCTGCTGGAATTCACGACATAAAGATACAGAACTCCAAAATAAATAACTCATCCCTTAGAATTAACTAGCCCTGGGAAAAGTGCTTTAAATTATTTCTCCCATAAGTAAATTACAAACGTTTTGCCCGGAAATCAATATCTGATTTCGTGTGCACACACATTCATCTTCCATGCCTCTGGAAATAAACTGAGATGCTATTTGGGGGAAGAAAAAGTTGTCACCAGGTTTCCTAGGACTATACTATGACATTGAGAAAACCCCAGTGACTCCTGTGACATCTG
Organism: Grantiella picta; assembly: GCA_013397955.1. Taxonomy (NCBI): domain Eukaryota; kingdom Metazoa; phylum Chordata; class Aves; order Passeriformes; family Meliphagidae; genus Grantiella; species Grantiella picta. The sequence continues at coordinate 874,844 of VZRM01005237.1, forward strand.
GCACAGCCAAACTGCCTCTCAGAGCACGGGGGGCTCCATGGGCTGAAGGAAATTGGGGCAGAAAGGACAGAACTACTGGAGGTTTGCTAAGCACAGCAATGTAACACCTCCTGCTTGCAGGGGAACAGCAGGGACCTGGTTTAGAGCCCTGAAATGAGGGCATAAATCAGAAGACAGACCTGCTCAAGCCAACAGGAGGCAACGTTTTGTACATTTCTGCATTTATTACGTTAAATACACAAAGGTTTTGTCACCTGAAGACATCCCTGTGTTTAGTTTGAGCAGACACAGCCAATTCCACGATGAAATCCAAGCCCTCCAAAGTGTCAGTGACTTTGCTATTTCCAGCCTACGCTGATTTGTTTTGATAGAAATCTGTTTACTCTGCCTCGATAATATTCTTTATGGCCACGTTCAGGCTGAAGCCCCTAATTTAAAGTGACATTGCATTAAGGTCTAATTCAAACTGGTGCCATTAAAGAGCAGAGCTGGACAGTCTAAAAAAAGCTTTTCTGACAGAGGTTTACTGATGGGTGACCCCACCTCAGCTCATTTAGGAGAGAAAATTGATCGAGTTTAAAAACTAAATTGGCTTTCATGGCTCTGTATGATACAAACAAAAGAAATGGTGTGGTTAATTCACAGTGTACTGTGGGCACCAGTTTAACCATCCAGCCGGGAAAATCTGGAAATACTTCTTTATTTTTTAATTCATCATGTTGGATTTGTGCCATCTCAACCTTTTGTAGTCTCTATCCCTCCTCTTTGGCTGATCCTGATTGTTGCAATTTCTGCCTAAGAAAAAAATGTTGTCCACATAATACATATGGCTTTTTTCTTCACATTTTGCCATTTATTACATCTTCCTTAAGAGTGTTTTAAGCTACCATAGCATTTTAATTAGCAATTATTATCTATCTCAATGACTTGTGTTTAATTTAAAAATAGATGAAAATTAATATATTATTTTAAACAGAGATTTCCAATTAGGCATGAAAAAATTGTTTAATTAGTTTAAAATTATTAATGAAAGCTACAGTAACATAGAAGCTAAAAAATTCCTAAAACTAGAGAAAATCCCTAAATTCTACATTCATCAGTGTAACCACAAGCTCCTGGAATTTCAAATTTCTATCCTTGTGGGTGCCTTTGATTGTTCTTATAGGTTAACCCAAATGGGAAAATTCAAGTTATGAGGTTTAGAAAAGTCAGATCCAAATGAAGACGCTGGAATTCTTTGCTGGTGTTACTTTTTCAGATTTGGGAATGGTGTTTGAACAATAATAACTTTACACCTAAATGAACCATTTGAAAACCTTTGAGGAGTACCTTAAACACACTGTGTGAGCAGAATCACTACAATCCTTTGAAGAACAGTATGTGAGAAATTAAAAATAAAACCAGGGGTATAAATAAATAAATAAATAAATAGAGGTGTGTAGTAGCGAGATTATGCAATAATTATCAGAATGTCTGGTTTAGTCTCAACGTTTTCTAGACTAGATGCTCTTACCTTTGAGGTTTTTGGTCAGATTCACTCTTTGATGAATAATGAATCAACTACAATTACAACCTTCCTTGTAGAGTTCAAAATGTTGCTGATACCTATATTTTAATACTTCTTCACAGTCACATAGAGTAAGACCTTAATGGCCAATATCAGATGTTTTTGTATTTTCTTCACCTGCATCTATCATACATTTTGAGATCTATGTTTCTTGTGCCAAATTACTGCAATTTGATGAGCCAGATTCTAAAATAGGATAAAAGTGTGACTGTAGTCCTTGAACATCTTGCATGCTCAGAATATGTAGCATCGAATGTGTATTCAAATATTTTAAATACTAATATGTTTTAAAAATGTCATTAAAAAACACAAAATAAAAATCTACAAACGTGTCTTTCATGTGTCTCTATATTATCTCCCATGCACCACTTTGGTGATGTAAACTGCCAAGTAGTTCAGCTTGAGTTATAATCTCCAGGCTCAGTATTTTTTCTCCAAAACATCACTATTTCAAATAATTGCAGTCCTCTGCTCAATTGTCCTCCCCACAGCTTCAGTTATATTACAAAGATTCATTCATAATTTCTCAAATTACTTCTTTTCTCCAAAACTTGTCTCAATTTTTTGCAACAAAAGAACATTTCCATTCAATTTTGAGAATGCTTAAGAAGAACAGCAGGTTCCTGATTCTGCTTTTATATACAATATCCAAAGTTCTTCAGAAGAAATCTGCAAGTTTAGCAGAAAAGAAAAAAAATGTAGTTTATAGCACTGCCCTAATAGAGAACTGAGATGAGACAAGTTGGATTGACATAAAATGTTGATTGGCTTCAAGTTCATGTGAGCCATAGTGGCCATTAAGAACAGCAATAGCAAAAATCAGAAAGAAAAAGAGAGGGCATGAAAATGATGGTGATAATTGCCAGTGAGACAGCAGTGAAATATATCCCATCCTCACTGATCTCAGTCATTGCAACCCCAAATGTCGTGGATAATCCAACCAAATCACATTATCATTTTGGATCTCCAGAGCTGGGAACTCACAGCAGAAAATGCAACATCAGTGATGATCAGAATTTTTAAGAGATCTCCTTGCGACAAAGAGCTACAAGACAACAATGAAGCATTCATCTCTGGAAAGAAATGCTGGCATTTCCCAGAGGTGATCCGTGCAGAGATCCAGCCTGTGAAACACCAGAATTCAGCACAGAGCAAGGACTGAGTGTCCAAACAATCGATCCTCGGGACTGGGAGTGAGCATGTGTAGGGTGAGCCTGGCTGGACACCAGGTGACCACCAAAGCTGCTGTGTCACTGCTCAGCTGCCCAGGGGAGAGGAAATGCAACACAGCCTGGGTTGGGATAAGGACAGGGAGAGATCCCTCACCAGTTATCGCCATGGGTTCCTTCCTGGGCAGCACGAGGCTGCAGGTGCCGAGTGCTGATCGCAGTTCAGCTCTCTCTGGCTGTGGCTTTTCCCCACTTGGTCTGGTGATGACAAAATATCATGATCAACACTTCCTGAATCTCAAAGGACTGGCAACAGATGAGTTTGCAGTAAATATAAATTGATAATTAACGCTCTCCAAATTCCCCAACTAATGCAGACCAGTGAACTGTTACGGTGTTAAATATCTTAACTTTCCATACCCAATGTGTCCTTTGACAATCTGAGAAGAATTTATTTTAGACAAGGGATGTGATTATTTAATGCTGCAGAGAACACTGGGATTAGCAGCAACAGCAGTCCTGAGAAAATTAGCTCAATCAGTAGTTAGTTTACCACTTGATTTCCCGATCCCTTATTCTAACAGGAAACACTGGACCATGTTGGAACATATGCAGTTAATTCTCAGGGGTGTGTTTTCCTTTTGCACCATTGCCTGCTTGTTTAGCTGTTTGCAGGCAGCAGAGGAGTAACCAGCACAGGGAAAAAAAAATTACATCCCTGATAAAACAGAGAATCCTAAGATAGGCTTTGCCTTCAGCCAGAGGCTGAGCATCCTTGGTGTATTTAGAAACAAATGAACAGGAAAAAAATATATTTATATCCCTGCATGTACTTGATTAAAGTTCACATCCCTTCTTGGATTATCCATGCTAGAAATATCTTAATTCTGAGTACACTGGGACTAAGTGGCTATTCTGGCTGTGAATTAGTATTAAAAGATAACATGTTGGAAACTTGCAGAGTGGAGGAGTACAAAATATACTATTTTTGATGTGCTGCATACCTGTGCTATGACAACATATTCATCTGCTGAGACAAGGGAGTTGACGTTCAGAAAACTGCAATGAGCACCACTGCCAGTTAAGCATGACCTTTGAAAGAAGGTACCTGGCCTTTCATCCTCAAGACTATATTTTGAAAGGTAATTAAAGGAAAAAATAAGGAAAGAGTGACACTAACATGACAGCTGTTGAGGAGGACATAAACAAACATTTGCCTTTGACAGCAGAAATCTAAAGTTTAACATTTGAAGACTTATTAACCATGAGAGGTAAAAGGTCTGTCTGTGTGCTCTGCATCACTGGGATATCAGAAACAGCTTTCAAAGGCACTTAATTTGAAAGAGATACATTTAGGTATCAGATGGCACAACAGTAGCATTCCTAATTCACTGGATTTGGGACATAAATCCAGTCACAAGACTGTTTAAAAAAAAAAGTTTCTTCATTTGAAATTAAAAAACAGAGAATAGATAGGCTCAGGTAATTGCAATAAGGGTCTTTGAGAGCAAAGCCCTGGGGGAAAGAGCACTGACAGTAGCTTTTCTAGAGCAGCATTGCAGAACTTTCACTACCTCTGGTCTGACTACACAACAACTTAAAGCACAACTGGCTGATGGTGCTTAAATTGGCAGTTTTGTTGACGAAATCCCGGTAATCTGCCTATTGGAAAGGAGACAATGGACGTTCTGTGTTTGCAAAGTCTGGGTAGGTTTGCCATGGACAACATCAAAATCATTAAGTCCTTTATTAATTCTGTCTTTTTAAGAGATTCAAGACAATTTAATTGTATTTTGTTTCTTCCCTCTAGAATAGCCTGGACATGGATTTACCATCCTCTAATCACAGTGTCAATCCCAGTTTTCATGCTGAGTTACAGATTCAGCTTTAGTACCTCAGCCCTGAACTGTTGTAGGTGATTTGCTGAGTTTTCAGGCAGAAACCCTGAACAGAGCAATCATAGAATCCCAAAATGCTTTGGGTTGGGAGGAACCTAAATCCCACCCAGTGCCACCCCAGCCCTGGCAGGGACACCTTGCACTGTCCCAGGCTGCTCCAAGCCCCAATGTCCAAGCTGGCCTTGGACACTGCCAGGGATCCAGGGGCAGCCACAGCTTCTCTGGGCACCCTGTGCCAGGGCCTGCCCACCCTGCCAGGGAGGAATTCCTTCCCAAGATCCCATCTAAATCTACTGTCTGTCAGTGTGAAAATGCTATCCCAGATCTCATCTTAAAAATCTCCTTCAAGAAGATTGCCTCATTTCACTGAAGACATCAGAACAGAAACAAAATGCAAGGTACAAATGTTTTTTCCCCCTGCTCCCCTCCCTTCCCCGAAAAAAAAGAAAAAAAAATCAGAAAAAAGCCATTCCTTTATGGATTTAGCCATTCCTGTAGCTTTTTTTTATTTGTAAGATACTGGTAACAAGGACTCAAGTTTTAGGTTGGCATTACTCAGCTTCTGTGAGAGATGCTGAACCTGAACTGCTGCCAGATCAGTTGTTGCTAACACCCTGCTCTGCAGTTTTGTACTTCTAATCGGTATTCAACAACAACAGGAGATCCCTGAATTTTCTCACTGCATGGTCTGGGTGGGACCATAAAAAGGAAGCAATTCTGTGTTCTTGAAAGCCCCAGGAATACACACTACAGCACATAAAGAGTTCTTTTAGCAAATCAAAGCAGCTTTCCAAATGAACTCACCCATTTCCAGCAGCAGGTCTGCAGCTGCACCGAGATGCTCCGTGAACACTTATCCCATATTCCTGGAGGAAAAAGAGGCTTTAAGGACACCAGCACAGCACATGGCTAGATCTTCTGACCCCAATTTGGCCAAGATCTAAGAGGGAACAAGTGCTGCTGGACAGAAGGCAGCTGGGCTTGGAGACTGACAGATGTTTCATGGTGTGAGAGAAGCAGTTTGGCAGAGGAGCAGAGCTCACCCCACAGTGAAGTGCTCCAGCACTGACATTTTCAGAAGTGCTATTTACTTCCAGAAGCTCCAAGAAATCTCTTGGAAAACAACAAAAATATCCCTACATTTGTTTAGTTTCTCTCCCATCTTCCCACAAACTGTACACATAAGAATACTGAGGTAGAAAGTGCTTTTCTATTGATTGTTTTTTCCTCTTTATATTTGACAGCTGGAGTGTTAAAACAGAATTCTGAGCAAATTAAAGCAATAACAAAATTACACAGGGCAGCTGTTTCAGCTATTTCCACAGAGCAATGCTCTTTAGAAGAGCTAATGAATCTAATGGAATCTAACAGACACTGCCAAAGCAGCAGTAAGTGATTTAAAATGGAGGGGAAAGTCTCATATAAATAGCCTTACCAAGCACTAAATGAAGTAACATGAAACTCTTGGGACTTCTCACTTTTAACAAAAAATCAAATAGATCTCTGTTCATTTACTACAGTGGTGCCCACGAGCTCTCTCCAGTACAGGACCTGTCAGAATTTCTATTATCCTTCTCATTATTGACGTGTTTGTAACTTACCTAATTACAAATTTGCTTGAGGCTGTGGCTTGCTTTCACTTACTGCCTGGTTAATCCCCATTTCCCATTTCAGTCAAATTTTCAAATGATTTTTTTTGTTTATTCTATGGAAAAGAATAAAGATGAGAAGTTTGTTCAACTACTGGAGTTCTTGTTTTGTTGTAGATTCTACCTGGAAAAGCTGCCATGTGGGAAGTGTTTCACTGTCAATCATTCCAATGGGGCAAACTGGGTTTCTTTGCTGGGGAGGAGGTGGTGACTCCCCCAGCCAGCTCTGAGGTGGCAATTTGGGCAATAACCTGTGGTATTGCCTTTAAGGGGGCTGAATGTTTTGTTTGTAGAACTCTTGGGTTATTTTCATTCCTTCCAGGAGTCGTAGGGTGTAAGGAATCTCCTGCCAGGATGGATTTGAGAGGCACCAAACTTCCCAATGTCTGAGGAGAGCCCCTGGTAGAGCCAGCTCAGCCATACCCTTGCAGTGCTGATTTCACAGCAAAATAAACCCCAGCAGGCTCTCAGGGAGCCTCTCCAGATTCTTAATGCACTTCAGAGTTCTTCCCAACGACCTTCCACGCTCTGCCTTCCCTGGATGTGCACCTCTGACTCTCAGTGCCTTCAAAGGGCTGCCAAAGCACTTTGAATCACTCTCCTGAGTGGAAATCTTGCCGAGGGATGAACTGTGCCCTTATCTGCCTCAAAGGAGGCCAAAGCCTTTTGCTGTGGAGCCATTCATACCAGTCAGGGACAGGAAAACTAAACACTATCAAATGAAAAGGCAGACTGAAAGTTCCTGTGTGAAGTTCTCCCCACGGAGGGCTGCAGATGTTCCTGAGGAATGCTGAAAGTGCTGCTCAACATTTCTGAGCAGTGCACACAGCAGGATGCTCACCTTGGCGCTGAGCCTTCCTCCAGCCATGCTCTGCCACCCAGCTCACTGCTCTGGGGGTCTCAGGAGAGCAAATTCTCTAAGGACAGAGAGAGATTTGTTATTTTCACTCATCATCCCATCAGATGAATCAGTCATTTCCCTGCAGTTCAAGATTTTTCCTCCTGATTCATAACAGTGGAACAAACAGCAGTCTTTTCTTCTGTTACTGAAACTTTGTTGTGAGTCTTTAAAGCAAATTTTTCATATTTCACCTATATATAATGATAACAAGTATACGTCAATCACCGAACAGCTTTTCAATTATAGCAAATGATTTCAAAGCTAAGAGATTAAATTTAAAGGTAGCTTCTCCTTTTTAGCTTGAATTTTTAGTCAGATTTAACTCCTAGTATTTACATTTCTTGGGCAGAATTTATAGCATTTAATTTAGTCTGCTCAAGCACAAACTAACTGGATCTGAGCACAAAATATGCCTGCATGCCTTGCATTTTTATTATCTTTTCCATCAGAAAGACTCATCGCTGTATTTTTTACAAATTAGTTTCATTCATTTTTCAAAGTGAAGCTGCTAACAAATTGGTTTCATTCATTTTTTTCCAAATGAAGCCGCTGTTTTGCTCAGATTCAGACTCAAAACCAAGCTGACACCCACAGAGCTGAGAAACCTCTGCAATGGATGAGATTGCACAGAGTACATCCAAAAGGCAGATGTGCTGCCCCATGGACTTTTGAATCATATTGGCAATTTGGACTATAATTAATAAATAACAATCTCAGCATATGCTACAAGCTGTGGCTCTGAGCAAACACAAGCAAAAGATAAGCTTAGTTACCATGTAAATAAAGGGAAATTATGTACATGTCTTTAAGTGATTTTGTAAGCAAGGTTTGGAAGTTTGATTAATATCTAAACAGCTACACCCAGCAACATGCTAATCAGATGTCAATTACTCGCTAAAATAGTAACATACATAATGTTAATTGAAACTAAACTTGCTATAATGATTTATTAATCCTAGTTTTCAAACTCTTTAATTATCTTACTTGTGGAAAGACCACACTCGTGATTCAAGTGGTTCCATTAAATTAACATCTTGAATAGGAATGCTGAGAGAATTTATTCAAGAGCTGTGTGGTTCATAAAACCCATATACTTTTATCACAAAGCCAGTCTGATACAGTGCCTTAATTTCATTTCTCTTTAGAGGTAGGAAGAGAGCAAATACTCTGTGGATAGAATATTAATCCATGCTGCATTCGCAGAGAATAGTGTTCAAATTTCAGTATTGCAGAAAAAAACAAGGCCTGGCTGTTTCCGACACGATGAAATCACCTGCTCTTTTTAATCACTGAACCTTGATCTGGTCTTGATAAAATTATAAATTCTGATTTGTTAAAAAAACCAGTCATGGGAGGTCACCTGAATAGAAGAATATTTTAGTACATGCCAAGCAAACTGCAGATTTAATGATTAAAATACATTGTTCTGAATTCTCTATTATACCTTAAATTCTGATGTCAGGATTAATATGTCACTGTCATGCACAACAGATACTCATGACTTAGATAAATGAACATAATATGAAGAAAAAAGAAATACTCAAATTTTAATACAGTGACCATTTACCCTGAAATAAAAGTTTCAAACCTCTTTTCCTTAAATCTAAGGTCAAAGAGAATTTTTAGGAATCCCACATTTGAAATTACAGACCACGAGTTGCTCCCTGGTTGGGTTTTAGTTTATTTTATTGCAAATGTAACTTTATTTTAGTGAATTGTTTGCAGTCAAACAAACGGGGAGAGGGCATTCCAGAGGATCCCTCATCAGTGATGCTCACAGCCTGCCCTCGGAAATCCTGGGAAACACCTACTGAACACACATGTTTTCTTTCCGAGCAGGAAGCCAAATTATCTCATTAAATCCCCTCACAATATTCCTGCATTTAAAACTCGTGACTAACCTGAGCACAGATGCAACATCAACAACTTCGAGAGTGACACTGACAGATTCTTGGCTGATCAGATCTGTGCATCCTCCTCCAAAAAACGACACTCTGTAGAAAACCAAGGCTTTTTTGCTTTAAGGTCTGATGCAAAACTAATGGATTTGCAGTGCCTGAAGGAGCTGCAGGAAAGCTGGAGAGAGACAATTGCCAAGGGCTGCAGGGCCAGGAGACAGGGAATGGCTTCCCAGTGCCAGAGGGCAGGGCTGGATGGGATCTTGGGAAGGAATTGTTCCCTGGCAGGGTGGGCAGGCCCTGGCACAGGGTGCCCAGAGAAGCTGTGGCTGCCCCTGGATCCCTGGCAGTGTCCAAGGCCAGCTTGGACATTGGGGCTTGGAGCAGCCTGGGACAGTGCAAGGTGTCCCTGCCAGGGCTGGGCTGGCACTGTATGGGAGTTAAGGTGCCTTCCCACCCAAACCATTCTGAGATTCTTTGATTTTATGACTCCTTATTAATTTCAAAGGACTTTAGATGTGGCTCTTAATAAGAAGGGCTCTAATACCTGTGCAGTGGACACCTTCTTCCTTAGCAAGTACAGTTCCTTAGCAACTCATCAGTGAAGTAGGAAATGAATGATAGAAGATGTTGAGTTGGTTGAAAATTATATAAACCCTGGTAAGTGGAAAGATCTCCAATGAAAGCTGATTAATGAACAGGGGGATGCTGCCCTGCTAGGCCTGCAGCAGCTCTGCAGTGCAGTGCAGCTCCATGCTCAGCCCAGCAGCACAGCAGCTCCAGCAGGGCCAGCGGAGGAAGGTTGGACAGGCACTGCCTGTGACCTGCTCTGGGTTAGCAATGAACAAGGGGAACAAAGAGCCAGCAGCTTCTTCAAGTGCACTGATTAACAGCTGGATATTTAATGATGCACTGGATTCTCTCCTTTCCATTAGATCACACTCCTGTTCTCTTTAGCTTCTTTTTTTCTCACTGAGATTCAACAGACCAGCACAACTTTCATAAATCAGCTTCACTCAGATCTCAGTGACCAGAAAGCAAAGAACTGTAATTAGCTGGGATAGCATTAGGCCATTTAAAACAACTGCCATTATCCACACATAGTGCTCTTGAAGGAGCTCTATTTATCTCATGGAATTGTTTGGGTAGAAAGGGATTTTAAATCCCATCCAGAGCCACCCCTGTTGCCATGCCAGGGACCCCTTGCACTGTCCCAGGCTGCTCCAAGCCCCAGTGTCCAAGCTGGCCTTGGACACTGCCAGGGATCCAGGGGCAACCACAGCTTCTCTGGGCACCCTGTGCCAGGGCCTGCCCACCCTGAACTGTAGAGAATTTCTTCTCTGTGTCCCATATAAATCTTCTCTCCGTTTAAAAGCTGTTATCAAAGAAATTTAGGGGGGAAACAATTGTTTTGCCTGCAACATAAAACACAGACCTTCTTATTCTGAAGAGCAGATTATATTTTAAAAATTGAACGAGACTTAAATTAATAATCACCTTATTCTGCTTTATGGCTTCAATATTTCTTCATATGTAAATTTAAATTCCTGTGAAAAAACCATGGCTCATATCACCCTCCCTGTAAATGTTGATATTTTCACCTGAAATGGTTTAGTCACAAGGAAAAATCTATTCCACTCAGAAGCACTATATCTAAAAATATATAAATGATGCAACAGAGCATTGCATTAAATATTTCAAGAAATCTCAGTGTAACTGTGGATACAAATACACTCAAGGCACTAAAATTCCAAGAAACTGCTGAGAAACCATAAGGTTTACATTAATTTGCCATGTGCTGTCTCCTTACTAATGTGCTTTCCTTCTTCCACAGGTAAAGCTCACAGAAAAAGAATTTGCTTTTTAACTGTCTGTTTTCTTTGTAAAGGATATGAAAAATTGCTGTTAAAACCCAGTCAGTGATAGAATGATGCTCAGTACAATGTCAAAATAAAAAAATTTCTCCTGACCCAGCTTGGCACTGCAATCAGCTGTAGGTTCTGTTTTAGGCTTCATACCCATGGAAAGACTAAAGGTTATCCAGCTGTGCTCATAAAGGAGATTTCTCATCCTGACTCTGCAGCTGAACATTCAATATCCTCTCCTAGGAGGAAGATATCTCCAGCCCAGGAGCAGACTGTGCCCTGCTGGGATGGAGCAGAAGGTGATGGATGGAGGCTTGGGACAGACAGATCTCTGTCAGATGCACTGCAGCTCTGCCATCAATGAGGTGCCTCAACAGCCCTGAGATAATTGGGGTTACACATGCAGCTCACACCAGGGCTTCACTGCATTCCCATGAGTCTCCTGAGCGCCCAGAGCTGCTGCAAATCAAACTCCAAAAACCCTGTGCTGAGCGGCAAAGGACAAAACAAAACGTGACTGTGAAAGGATTCACCAACTTGAGCCAAGTCTATCAGAGGGAGGGACAGGAAAAGTGAATTTTCAAAGAGCAGTGAGCAGAGCCTAGCAGTAAGGGTGGAATGCAAGAAGTGAAAACCCCAAAGCTGAGGAACTGTGGGTTTGGCCACACCAGGACCTCACCAAGGGACCACACCAAAAAACCACATTAAAGGGGAAAGCAGAGGTTTAATTCTTGCAGACACCAGCTGACTCTTCATCTACAACATCCTGGAAAGAGATGCTCAGACAAACTCCTGTTGTTGTTATTCTTATCTAAAAAGTTAAAAATAGCATTTAGTTAAATGTATTAATTGGGATGACCAGAAATTGAAATGAGACAGGAAACTTGCAAATTTAGAACTGCAGCTTTTGACACAAACTTGCCCCAAAGATTTGTTAAAAGAACAAAGCACAGCTGCATTTTATAAACATGAATTCTTTCTATCATGGCTGCACTTCTATTAATTGTAGATGGATTCAGAATTCTCAAGTGTTTAGCTTATTTATTGCAATTCTTTTGCATTTGCCCTCATTCGTTATACTAAACATCAAGTGGATGCAGTGGGATTTTCAAATTGCTTCAGTCCGAGAGCAATCATTATATAAAGACGTCCTCAGGGTACTGAAATATCTACAGCACCTCCTTACATCTGCAGGAGATGCAAACAGACAGTGTGTCTTGTAAAACTGGATTTTATTTCTGTTCAAGAAGGAAACAAATGTGGCCTCTGGGTATCAATATTAAACAAGGGCCACTGGCACACAATTAAAATCACAGAATTATAGAATCCCAGAATGGTCTGGGTTAGAAGGGACCTTAAATCCCATCTTGTTCCACCCCAGCCATGGCAGGGACACCTTGCACTGTCCCAGGCTGCTCCAAGCCCCAATGTCCAAGCTGGCCTTGGACACTGCCAGGGATCCAGGGGCAGCCACAGCTTCTCTGGGCACCCTGTGCCAGGGCCTGCCCACCCTGCCAGGGAACAATTCCTTCCCAAGATCCCATCCAGCCCTGCCCTCTGGCACTGGGAAGCCATTCCCTGTCTCCTGGCCCTGCAGCCCTTGGCAATTGTCTATCTCCAGCTTTCCTGCAGCTCCTTCAGGCACCAAAAGGCCACAATGAGGTCACCCCAAAACTTCTCCTCTCCAGGCTGAACAATCCCAGCTCTGCCAGCCTTTCCTCCCAGCACAGCTGCTCCATCCCTCCGCTCATCCTGCTGCCTCCTCTGCACTCTCTCCAGCAGCTCCAGCTCCTTGCTGTGCTGCCCAGGGCTGGGGCAGCTCTGCAGCTTTGCTCTCACCTGAGGGGCAGAGAAAATAGGACAATGTGGAGCAAAGAGAGGAGAAAAACCAACTAAACTGTGCAGATCTAAGCTTTCCCATCAGAGTGTGAGTGACATCTGTGCCAGTAAGACACATTTTTCCCCAGCCCAACTCAGATGGCCAAAAGTAGATTCAAAGTACAACAGTTTCAATGGTGAATACAGGAGGTTTGTGCAGGTGTTGGATTTCCCTTCCTCTTCACCTCCTTCAGGGTCTCCTCACATTCACATCCTGTCCCAAGGCACCTTTCACTTGGTGGGATATTCCCAGGTCAGTGGGATGCATTTAGATTTTTGTCTGTCCCCACAAACCCACTGCAAATTTAGAAGCATTTGACTGATACATAAAATAGAATCATTCCAGAGGAGTATTTGTTACAGAATGAAGATTGTATAACGAGCTAAAACATTGGAAAGTTCTTTCTTTTATATGACTCTTTCGAGATTCTTAATTTTACTTCAAAATTCACACATGTATCTACATTCACCCAAGCTGACACACAGCATGCAAATGCTCTGAAAAATGCTCCTCTTTGCCCTTTGCCAGCTACAGTTCTCAGCAATGTGTCAATGAGATGCAAAGAATAAAAACTGTTTGTGAAACAGAAAAAAAGAACGTGCACAACTTTATTGATGGCCAATATTTTACTTCTTCAACATTTCTAGAAATGCCACAGAAGATTCTGAGTAAAAGGGTATTCAAGGCAGTTTTGAGAAGATTTTAAAATCAGTAACATCACTAAGAATATATATCCACATATAATTTTGTATTCATAATAGGACCTATATATGTTCAAGGTATACTCAAAGTGAAACAAAAAGCAAGTAAAATGTGGTAGTCTATCATCTCCACTGATATTAAAATTCACATTGATAAGAACACAGAAGGTTTGTCTTCATGAGTGATGCAAAGTGCAAACTGAGAAAAATGTGGAAAAAAACCTGGAAAAATATCTGAGACTCTGTCTGTTAAAAAGAAAGTACAAGAACACTTCTTCTAAGAGTTATTGGAAGAGCTAAACAGGCTCTGAATTATGTTCACACAGTCAGAACCTCACATGGCCAATTCTCTTCCTGGCAACAGTCTTTGGAACCCTTTGGAGTGGAGGTTGGAAGCAGGGTGTGGGGCAAAGCAGCCTTGATCCTCATGTAATTCTGTGAGGGAGAGGGATAGATCAGGCCAAAATCAAGGAGATAACTAAAACACCTGTGTAATACAGATGTTTTTGAGCTCTGCTTAGGTTTCTGCTTGTTCCCAAGATAGGTGGGAAGAAAGGATAGAAGGTGTGGAAAGACAGAGTGTGTCTAGAAAGGATAGAAGGACCAACGAGATGAGATGCAAGAATACAAACTCACCCCAAAACCTTTCCCTAAACAGTGCTGAGTTCAGGCCATGTCAGGAAAAGTGGAAACCCTTAGAGGATGCTGACAGTGTGAGGTACTAGCATGTACAGGAATGCATTGTTCTGTTTTCTGATTTGCAATAATCAACTTGTATTTTGGGAGGAGGATTCACAATGTGACTCATCTGTATGATGAGTGCTGTTGGTTTATATTTGTTTTTATATAGGGCAGTTGGGAGTATGGAGAGTGACAGAGAAAAATAATATAAATTACAAATAATATTGACACTTATGCAATAAGTTTCCTAATGAGTTTTGTTGTCTGTATTTCATGGCACAGCCTTCAAACACTAATTTAAGCAAAGATTCAAAGCCCAGAGCTCATCTATCATTAATAATTTTGTGGAACTGGCAATTACTTATACGTGCACAGTGCTATTTTACTTTATCAAAATGTCCCCTTAAAATTAGGCTGTCTGAAGTTCCTGATGTGCAAATTAAGCATCTAGTTTATCTTGCCTGGTCTTCCTGGATGGCTTGATCAGTCCTGTATCGTTAGGCAGCCAGAGAGTGAGTGTTAAATGTGAAACAGCAATCTCTCCAAAAATCTATGAAAGGCAGCAATAACAGCCAACAGAAGGGCAGCAGAAGTCACCAGTCTCAGTGCATTGTGAGAACAATGAGATGTTCCCAGCCTGAAATCATCTCAATTTATGCAATTTCCAAGAAGCTTTGTATCTCCTGATCAGGGATTTTCCTCTAAGATATATTATCCAATATCCTGTTCCACCACAAGTTTCCTGGCCTGCTGTTATTTGCACCAGTGATGTGCTCGAGGAAGGGAACTGCCAGAACTTTCCAAACCTCCTTTGCTCTAGATGGGCCTACCAGATCCTGAAAGGGGAATTAAAGCAAGTTAAGCTTCCCTGACTGACAGCTCCATCATCAAGATTTAGCTCCTAACTAGCCACAAAGCTTAGACTGAGCACACAGCAAAAGGGGAAAGGAATAATTAGAGATATCACAGAAGACTAAAATTATTTTCCTCCTTAATTTTGTGGCCAGCTTGTCTCTCTAAACTCTTCCTTAAAGAGGGAATGTCTCTGAAAGCAGACAAACTTTTCTGTGGTTATATTTTGCAGAACAGAACCTACCAAACCCCCTTGCTGGAGTAACTGTTTCCACAGGGAAAAGTCTGTTTGGAATTAAACTAAACAGGCATTACTGCAAGTCCAAAAGATTTTGCTATCCTTGGAGGTTTAGTATGAGATCAAAAAGCAAACAAGAGTATTGTGTGTTGCTCCCTGCAATTCCACATCACTTCTCACAAACCACTCACAATTCCAACAGGTGCAATTGCAGGTGATAACTACTTGTTTAGCTATTCCAAGCTGATAAAGCAATCAGCTACAATAATTCCTCAACAACGTTTATATGGAGGGCATTTCATTACTGCTTTCAAAATTCTCGGTATTTAATGACCAGAAATAGATGGAAATGCTCTGCATTCAGCTCCTTGCTCTGGGAATGGAAAGTAGGTTAGAGAGAAAAGTTTAGCAAACAGATTCTGAGGAATATTTTTGATTAATGTTAACACTGACCAGGCACTTGGAAAGAATTAAGAGATAAAAATATGAAAATTTACAATTCTTAAAGACAGCATTTGTCATATTGCTTCAAGAATATCTTCTGCTTTCTTTTTCCTTCTGTCATAACCTCCACTGTGGTCTTGGACTTCCTTTTCCTTAGAACAAGATCATTTAGAATGTACATTGCCATTGATGGACCTATCCAAAATGCATGAAAGCTCTCTGGAAGCAGTAGCTCTGTCTGAGAAGAATGAAGAGATGCTGGCAGGGAGGAAAGCTGGCACTGTGCCTTCCTCAAAATCTGGTCATTTATTCAAAAGTCGAAACAAAAATTGTTGGGTCCTCAGCTTTTTTGTGAGGTTTGGATCTTTCCCAACACTTGCCATGAAACCTTCCCATAAATCATTTGGAGCTGTTCATTTAGCTACATTAGAAAGCTCTTGGCAGTAATGACTCCTGAAAACAATAGATCAGACAGCAAAGAGAAAGATCCTGCAGAGCCTAAAGATTGGGATGGAGAAAAACTGCCACTGTCTTCCCCAGTTACTGTCTCGGGCCACTGGATTTTTAGGCTTCCTACATCAAGGCCTCTCCAAAGAGGATGATATTCCCAGGGATTGGAAACCATGACTTTGAGGATTCTCAGACTTACAGCAACTATTATCACAGCCTGAGCTGAATGGCTTCACTTATATCACCATCTCTCTTACCTTTATTCCAGATATGAGTCTAATTATGTTTAGCCTGGTTTAATTAGCTATATTACTATCTGAGGAGGATTCCTAATTTATTCCTCAGTCTTCAGAACTGACTGCTTTATCTAGTGAGATCATTTTGAAAGAAACCAAATTAAAGCTGCTTTAATTAAGCATTTTCTATGGGAGAGGTACAAACACACACAAACAGCCCAACTCAAAAAAGACATACGAAGGATCTCATGGATAAAAAGTGTTCCCTGTAAGAGTGGTGAGGCACTTCCAGGGTGCCCAGAGAAGCTGTGGCTGCCCCTGGATCCCTGGAAGTGTTCCAGGCCAGGTTGGACATTGGGCCTTGGAGCAGCCTGGGATAATGGAAGGTGTTGAAAGTAAATTAAATGATTTTTAAGGTTCCTGCCAACCCAAACCATTCTGGGATTCTGTGATTATGCTACCATTCTACTTGAGAGCAAAGACAAGACCATGGTGACCACAAAGTGTGGTGGATACTACTCCAGCCGTACATAATGCCAGCCCCTGGGAAAAGCTGTCACACTGCACAGGAGGTCAAGAAAAGTTCAGCAGGAATGCAGCTGGAACTCTCCTAGCTTTGGGTGACATAAGTGTTTCACTGGGAGTGATCACAACATAAAGATAAACAAAGCATCTTAAATATTTCATGCATTTTCAGGTCTGTGTGGGTCTGCAAGCAAGCCAAATATATAGCTGGATAAAAAGCAATGTATAATGTGATGTAGCTCAGAGCTAAAAGAGCTGCAAACAGAACTTTCACGTTTGAAATGTCTGTATATCATGTACATCGCAGAGGAGGACAAAAGATCAAGGCAACGTGCTACGTTACAGGCAGAACACTCAGAAGTTATTATAGAAAGACTTACCTTAAACCCAGTATTTGTGTGCAGCAAAAAAAAAAACAATTCCTTCTGTTTACCTGGTTTATGTTATTTTCTAAATGTTTTAGTGAAAGGCTTCAAGCTGAGAACTCCAGAGAACTGCAGCCTCAATAGCTACTGAGACCAACATTACATTTTCAGCATGAATTTCAACATAGCCAAGACTTGCCCAGTCTGCAGACTTCTCCCAACTTTGGGTAGCCATAGTTGGTACCATTTGGGGGAAGTACAATGATATTTGTTCCCCTTTCAGCTGTTTTCTGTCAGCAAAATGTGGAACATAAAGAAAGGAAAGAGTATGATTCTGTTTGAGAACATTTTCAATTTCCTCACTTCATGTCTGACTGTGCTCTGTGCATTAAACAACACCCCAAAATGGTTTATTCTCTCATTCTCTGATGAAGGAGGTCCTGATGTAGGTTTATATTTTCATCCCGTATGAAGGACTTTTATTTTGTTTTATCTATCACAATAAAAACAATGAAGACAAAGAACATAGAAAACAAAAAGCAAGAATTGCAAAACTCCTTACAACCTGCTGCATTCATTGTCTTTCTTGCACAACATATAAAGTAAGTTCTGGTCTTGAGATAAATATACTTTATAGCTGTTTTATGCCACAAGAATACAAGGTAGGTTACCAACCTGACAGGAGTTAAAATCTAAAACTTCAAACAAGCCTGACTTGCACATTACTGTGAGATTAGTGAGAACTCACAAAAGATTTTTTTTTTCAATTATCATTATTCCTTTAATTTTCTAAGCCCTGACAGCTTGAGTTTATCAAAACATTTTAGTCCCAGAGGCAGAGGCAGCACAAGACCTACTGAGCTGTGGGGTCTCCTTCTCTGAAGGTATTCCAGCCCACCTGGATGTGTTCCTGTACATCCTGCTCAGGTAACCCTGCCTTGGCAGGTCCAGGTGAGCAGAGCCAGTGTCTGCTGCAGTTTCCATGAAGTCGTGTTAGCAGACCTCTTTCCCATCAGACTTTGGAAAAGGGGGAGAAAAACCAACTAAAACCCATCAACAAGTGAGAGAGCTGCCTGTGGGGAGTGCAGTTTCCCAGCACTCCTTCCTAGCTCACTCTGCATGGCTCCTGTTCCATGCTGGGTTCTCTCTCAGGGGTTTGTCTGAGAGGTTTGAAATGAGACTGAGGTGTTCTGCCCCTTATCCTGACCTGGCACTCCAGGCAGCCGGAGATGAAGGCAGATGGAATCTGAGCTCTGAGTTCCATCTCCGTGTTCCTTATCCTCTGTACCCTCTCAGAAATTCATCTCTCAGAGGTTTTTAATGCTCTGCCTCATTATTAGCAAATCTGTACCACACTGCAACTGTTCTCACTTTCTAAAAGTGCCTGAGGTCCTGCACCCTCTGACAACACACCATGTGGAGTTATTTTCTCTCCCTTGCCTAGTTAAGAGGTTATTGATTGCCACTCACACGCTGTAATGGATGACTTTCCATTGCCCACATTTGCATTCCTTCTGTATTTTAGCCTCTGTTTCTTCTCTTCCCACTGATACTGTTGTAATTTGCAATGTGTGTACTGGTGGGAAGGTCAATACACTTTGCTGGACACTGCCTTAGTGATTTATTTTCACATCTCCTTAACTAAATCCTTGCAGTGCAGAGCTTTTTCAAGCAATCGCCAGCAAACTCCCATCCCCAGCTGCCAGCTTTGTTATTGTGTTATTGCTGTTTGGGGAGGACATTTGCCCAGATTTACCCATTTGTTTCATTGCTGGTTTTCAGAATCAAGGGCTTGTTAACCAGCATTTCCTTCTGGAGATATTCTTCTGACTTTGGCATGAGCTTAAAGTCATTAAAAATTTCCTCATGCCTTACAGTTTACCAGATTTCCCCTTGTGGCATTTCCAGCATTCATGATCGATGCTGTTGAGTAAAACCACTCCTATTTACCACCTCTCAAACAAATCCTGTAACCCCTCTTTATTTCACTAAATTGGCCAATATATGTCATGATGTGAGCTATACCATGGAACTTTAAAAAAAAAAAATCAAAAAAATCAGAGTAACGGGAAAAACAAAGATAACATACAGTAAGAACACAATGCAGTGATCCACCAGCTGAGACCTCTCCGGGGCTCAGGCTTACACCACACATAGACAAAAAAGGTAGAAAATTTAGTCCAGAATTGCTACAGCAAACCTGCACGGAGACTTTGCTGCCCAAGAGATGAACAGGGTGGTAGAATCCTAGAGGTGGAGGCCTTGGGCTGCCCATGCAGATGAGTTTTGAAATTTTTTGAATTTATCTACCTTTAATATAATCTTGACCCTTTGTTAAAAACTGTCCAAAATAGCCTTGCTTCATTTAATGCAAGGTGATGAGCTGGTTTCAAATTTAAAGGTCTATTAATCCATAAGTTAAAGTGCAACCAAGGATATCAGTGTAATTTTTTTTTAAGAGCTTAACAATAGAAAGTCCATATCTTACAGTTTAGCTGTCTGCAGTCACATGGGGAGCCGTTAGTGCATTAACTTTCTTAAACCAGAATTTCAATGATGTTTTATTAGTTTCAGCAGACACCCCGAATTGATTAAATTCACAAGCTGCAGAAATGGTTTCTGACAGCTGGGAGCTACACACTGCAAGGACAAAGGCTTGTTAGGAATGAACTCTAAAGCAATACAAACTGAGAGCAAAAGGCCTTTAGCTAATCTAGAGAAGGAGAGTTCAGATTTTTCTCCTTTACAAAGCAAGAATAAGCTGCTTGAACTTCTCATCTTAAAGGAGCTGCCTGCCTTTCAGGCTTTGCAGCTTGACCAGTGTGGAGCACTTTTGAATGCCTAAGTTACAGTCTCCCCAAGAACACACAAACAATTATTTTGTTTGTTAATAAGTTGCAAGATAAATCAGAGCCTGCTTCATTTTCATCTCTGCGTGATCACCGAGGCACTGTGGAAACACTCCTGTCAATAAAATACAGTTTATTCTCCATTGCTGAACTACCAGCAACAGGTAACCATGGACTGGAAAGAGGCACTTCCTAACAGAAACAAATCACATCTCAGTGGCACCAGAACAATGATCCCTGGAGAAAAGAGCAGGCTGAGTGTACCCATAAAATTGGCATTATTGTGTCAGTCTGGAGGGACGGAATTACTGTGCAATGATAAGTCACACATGCATCAGCAATTAATTATTCTTCAGAACGCTCTTGCACAGCCTGATGTGCAAACCAGCTGGAATTTATGCTCAGCGAAAAAATACTAAATTTTAAAATCAGCCTAAAAGTGATTCAAATTATTTTTCTCCCATATGTGATCTCCTTGAACCAAACAGCATCTTATTGTTTCATTCAAACATTGTTATATCAAAGTAGTACTTGAGATAACAGAAATCAAGCAACATATAAAGTGCACAGAATGGTTACTATTTCCTTTTCTTTTAAGTTTTGTGTGGCTGTTTTCATGGAAAGAGCTCCAGGTAAACACAGACCATGTGATTACCATTAACATGAAATATTTTATAGATCATTTTTGCAGCAAGGACTGAGATATGCTGGGTTTAGCATTTCCCATAATTGCAATTACCACTTACATGCAGCTTTTCCCCAGAGGACTTACACAGAGAATGGTTTTATCTCGTTTAAACCTAATGGGCAAAAATTAGGTGCTGAAAAATAGAAATTCCATGAAAATTCACTAGGTGGGCAAAGAGAGTATAATGCAGACCAGAAACAATATTTAAAGCAAAACAAAATGCCATTGAAAAAATATCAGGTAGTCAGCAAAGATGCCTTTTCTTCTTATTGGTAATTTAAAAAATAGTGAACCATTCAGGGTAAGCAGCTTTAGTAAGTGTCAAATATTCATGATTTTACTTTAGAAAGAAAATAATACACACGCATAGAATTTTTTTTTTCCTCTCCTCACATCATACACTTTGGAAGAAAAACATTGTTATCCTGTTCTAAATACAAAAAAAACCCATGCATGACAAGTGAATGGTAGCAGCTCTCTGATTCTCTGCCTGCAGACTGAAGAGCAGCTCCCATCACCCCCAGCTCCCAGGGCTCCCATCAATCACAGAAGTGCAAATTTAGCATCAAACCCAGATTTAAAACTCCATTGTCCAATCTGAAAATACTTATAAGGTACATTTTTGTCTGGTTAACAGAGTTTGAAACTCACAGCAAATCTCAAATAACTGCATTTACAAAGGGGAAATATTGATTTGCTTTTCATTAGGAAATAAAAATAATTCAGTCTGTGGGGTAACAGAATTGGGGGTTTAGCTTCCCAAAGCTGAGGGTGTGAGATTACAATGGACAAGGACATTGTGTTTAATATTTTCCCCAACCTGAACATTGACATGTAATTTCCTGCATTTTCGAAGGGAAAGCTGACCTCAGAATTCCCTGAGGCAAGCCCACAGGAGAGGCCAGAGCTGGATCACCAGGTGGGAAGGTGGTTCTCTCAGGATTTGTGTTTCTGGCAGGAGAGCTGGATTTAATCCCAAGGGTTGTGTGCAGCAACACTTGCTGTAGTATTATTTTAATAGTATGGCCCAGAACATTCCAAAAACATGCTAAATTAGGGTAAAGTAATGAGGTGAGATATACTTGATTGACAATGAGTGAAAGAGAAGCTCTGTACCATTTAAAATACAGTAAGAACTGCAAAATGTTCAAAATGCACATAAAATATTGTTAAAGGAACAAAATATAATGAAAAAGTAGATTCTGATGTCAGCAGTGGGTTTTTTTGGCAGCTCATTTAGCACAAAGGGGCAAATCTGAAAACTCAGAACTGATAAAAATACCTGATGAACTTTAGCTGGGATTCAGCAGCTTTAACTTGCATGTCAAAGTCATCTGGATTTATACATTACATGGAGCAAGAAAACACTCCAAGGCCATCATAGCCAAATCAGGTTCCTTCTGCTTCTTTTCTTGAATGTTTAAATTTAATTTATTCACTACATATTTCTGTGTGGATATCACCAAACTACCCCACTTTGCCACCTGTAAATGATGACTCACAGTTTACAAAGCTCACCACACTTTTTCTGAAAATATAAATTCAGAAAAAGAGGGGATCTGTAGAAAAATAATAATTATCTTCATAAAAGCAAACTGCTCACCATAGAGACACAAAAGCTGCCTTGCCAGAATATAAGTGCATTACAAATTTTAAACAATATCACTGTCTTGAAATAGTGTTGTTGGAATCAGCCATTCTGGAGCTGAGACCCAAATCATTTAATGTGACCTTTAACTGGACATGATTATTGCTGTAGCAGGCTAATGTAAACTGGAGCCTCACTTCATTAGCACCAGGATTACAAGGGCCCAGGACTAAATGAGATGGTTAAAAAAATTGCAGCTCACAGGAATGGCCACACATCTCTTGCTCCATATTTTTTCTGTGCAATATTCCTCATTCCCTCATTCTCACCATTTTATCCATTCAGCTCATTGAAGGATTATCTCTGGTTTTATTACGAACAAGGTGCACTTGTAGAGTCATGGAATGGTTTGAGTTGGAAGGATCTTTAAATATCCTCCAGTGCCACCCCTGCCATGGCCAGGGACACCTTCCACCGTCCCAGGCTGCTCCAATGAATGACTCTCAAATCTTATTCCTTCAAAAAACAAAAACAAAAATCCCTGAGTGACTTTGAGACAGTTGGGCTATGGGGAAAAAATAACTTTCATCTCTAGTCATCATTTTTTCCTGACCCTTTTCCAAGCTTTATTTCACCAAGTAACACCACATTTGTAAAGACTGAAATGGGGAGAAATATTCTGCCCAGACCAGTGAGTCTTGCTGGATCAACGTGATTACGAAGGCTGGGTCCTTGTGTTGGGTTGACACGAGACAAATTAAAAGGCAATGGTAACAGTGTCGTTTTGCCCAGACCTTGCCATTCTCTTCAAATTGAAGTGAAAGGTCAGTGATGAAAGGTGTCTGAAAAATTCATGAACTCACTGGAAAGTGTCCTTGTAGTGAAACCCTTGAGAAGTCAAGGAGCAGGGAAAGCAAATTAACTCAAGAGCCCATTCTTTGGGCTGACTCTTACTTGATTTCATGAGGTCTGGAATTAGACCAAGGTCACACAGATCAACAGTTTCACTGCTGATACAAAAATCCACGAGGAGAACTTTCCCCATACTTTTCCCTACGAAATACCAAGGAGAGTTAAAAGATGACCTAAACTGTAAAACACCCATGGTCTCCTGAATGTTGTCACCACATCCCAGCTGAGGTTAGAGCACTCCAAAGAGTCCCAGCTAGTGGTTAATAATGAGATGTTGGGCATTCATGCTTGAAATTGTGGGTCATTTTTGATTAAACATCTTGCAGAGGAAATAAGGCATGGCATCTTCATGGTGAGTTTGTAGTGCAATATGAAAAGTGCATAAAAGCTCAGCTTGTTCGAGGTGATCTCCAGAGCTAAGAGGAAGCGACGGGGGAAAACCAGTTCAGCCAAACTGGGACTGAGCTGACTGCTCTTCAAAATTCACAGAGGACATTTCATTCAGAGAGCTGAGCTAAGCCTCCTGTAAAATGCTACTTAAGCTTAAGTTTCCTTGTGCAGTTTAGGTCCAAAAAGAGAACAAAAATTTTGTTTATTTCTGGAGCTACTAGAAGTTGAACACTTGAAAATGAAGGAATTTTAAAGATCTGTAGCTGCTATTGCACAGGAGTCCTGAGTATTTTTGTGGGTAGAGCTGGTTCTTTTCCTTTCTAGACATTTTTCACAGAAATATTTTGAGACTAAGAAAGATTTTTTTACTAAGGCACCAAATATCAGGTACTTCCCAGTCTCATTTCCTGACATTATTCATAATTCCTGAATGGCCCAAACAAATCAAGGTATTTCTTGGCATAAAATATTTCTCTCTACCCTGTTCAGCAATGTTTTTTTGTCTCTGATCATCGCTTTTTGCACATTAAATGTTAATCCCAGTTAGAACCAGTAGGCACTGGAGTACAGAGCAGTAGCAGACATATCCCTTGAGATAACACAATATTCATTATATAAAGGAGAATAATGTGGAGTTTTTTGGTCTGAAAACACAGCAACTTTAACATTTAAGATCCATAAAGAGTGACCAGAAGGCTGTCAAGTTTCTGCAGCAATACAGGTCATGGAAGATCAACAAATGATATTAAAATAACTTGCTTCCAATTTTTGACTAAGAACATTATTACTTCCACCTCCAGCTGAATGCAGATAAACAAAGTAATGAAAAGTATCTTTCAGCATTGCACAGTCAAAGCATTTACAATTCTAGGAACAAAAAACCACAAGAAAAATCATTAAATTGGATCAAAAGTAATAAATTCTGCTCTGGTCTTAGAGTCTTGAGGTGTCTAATGCTCTTTTTTTCCCTGCTCTTGTAGGAACAGGAGTATGCTTTCTTTTAAAAAACCTTTTTAAAGGGGGAAAAGAGGCAAAATATCTGTGTCAACCTGAAATTATTACACAGGACTTGCACAGGACTAGAAAATGAAGGAAAAAAGACAAATATCACAAATACCACTACGATTAACATGAGTAGCATTCACTCCAAAAGTGAAAGCCCTTGTTATTGCAGAAGGGCACTTGTACACATAAAAACGAGGAAAAACCACAATTAATATTACAATTAATAAAAATTAACTGATGTATTCTGCAAGGCCTTACTTCACTGCAAGGCTTGCAGCAAAAAAATGTTGTGTTCCCTTTATTTTCTGTATGATTTACACTTCATCTCTTCCTCCATCCCCCAGGAGTGTGGTGGGGCAGGAAGGATTTTCAGCACCCACCCTGGTCTCCAGCAGGGGCTGGCCATCCCCAGTCTCCATGAGATTTAGGGGTGTGGATGAAAGCCTGGCGTGGATCTTGGCCCTCACAGGAGGGTGACTGTGATGTGTTGATGGCCAGGATCACTGGATGGGCTACAAACCCCCTCAGGAGCCAGGGCTGGAGCTGAACCTGCATAATCAGCAGAGGAACATCCATGGCACCACTCAGACCATCTCAAATCCTTGTTTGGAGAACCCTTGGCAAGACACCTCCATTGTGCTGCTGACTCCCAATCAGTGCTTTTAAACCTCCACGTGTTTAACTCTGGCCAAGGAGGAATCTGCCAAGACCAAGATTGCTACAAATCTGCAAGTACAAGCTGTGACAGACCGTAAAAGATAATGACTAGTATTTGGCAGATTAATTTTAGCTGTCCTCAGCCTGTGCCTATGGTGTATTTTATGGAATTAATCTTTCAAGCAGTTTCATGTTTGTACAGCATTCCCAGCGTGTGTCATTGCAATCAAACCTCCTCAATGAACTGCATGAGCCCTGCCATGGGTGGGAGGTAACAGAGTCAGGTCCATCATGTCTGTTCTAGAGCCTGAATGCAGACAAAAACAACATAAACTTTGCAGATATTATTTCAAATAGTCATTTTTTTCTTATTATTCTATTCTTTCTCTGGTATCTTTACTTCTCCGAGAAGGAACCTCTAAATGAGAACTGTGCAGCTCTGAATTCTCATCCCCTCTGCAAGTTCCACAGGTTGGATTTGATGATCCTGGAGGTCTTTTCCAGCCTTAATGATTTTATGATGGATTTGGGGATTTCAGGAAGAAAACCGATCATGTTTATCCTGCCATGTTTAGGAATTTGTTAAAAAAACAAGGGACTGGATTTTCACCGTCAGATCTACCAAATCAATGTTTTGCATCCTATGAACAAAAAACTTAAATCGAGCCTGGAAAATGCATTTTAGTTTCAATTTTCTTAAAGCACAATGGCCCATTGATGAGAACTGGAGGCTTGCAAGTGTAGCACACCATTGTTCACAAAATGTCGCAAATGGAATTTAAAAAAAATCCATGACTTTACAAGGAACAAATGGCTTGAAATAGCTCAAAGAAGATTACACACGACCGAATTTATGCTTCAGGGTTTCTAATTGCTTCAGCTATCCCCAGTCCATCTTAGCTGAATAATATCATTTAAATATTTTAGGTAGTTTTCTTTAACAGACTCTTAGACTTAATGTTTCTGCCTTGCTTCAGGACAACATCTTTTAATTGCTTTAAATTATCAGCGATGTCTCCAGCATTTTCACTGAACATGGATTGATTTCAATTAACTTTCTCACGCTTTAGCATAAAAGCAGTCTTATTCAATTTGCCCTAATTAGATCACCAACCTCTTGGAGCTAAAGCAATGACAGTCATTAAAAGGTTGTACAGAGAGAGAGAATCAAGGTTGTTTACTGCATCGTTAGCCTTTTGTCATTTCCAAGCTGCAAGGAGGGTTTGTTCTTGTGTCCATATGAAGGATTTCAATTCAATCCCAGAATTTAGAACTTGGGGGATTTTACAGGAGCAAATTTTGTGTCAAAATCAGGATGGTGCTTTTGTAACTGTTGCATTGACGATGACCAAGCTTTCCACTGCAGCCAATAATTTACCTGCACAAGGCACTGTTTTCCCACTTTGCAATGCATTGAGAAGGATATTGGTAATTAATGGATATCAGTAATTAATGGACAGGTAGCTGTAATGTTCCTTCACTTTATATCTCCCTGGAAATTTTCTTTTTCCTTTAGTTCAAGCTGCATGCAGAACAGGACTGACAAAGAGCAGATTATTTGTACTCAGAAACTTCAGCTGGTTACTGAGGTTAACAGGCATGAGGCAGAAAATGGCACCTGGCTGCAGGCCAGCTCTCCAAAAAAGGACAGAAAGACATTCGAGAAATGTTCTTGCAATTAAAAACAAAAACAAGACCAAACTTTGCAGCCTTAGGTTGGGAAAAATGAGAAAAGAAAATAAAGGCTTATAGTAAATGGGTCTGAGGGATGATGAGACAGCACAGTCATTAAGCCTGGTACTCAGCTATGAAGAGAATTCTGCAGAAGTGCAAGTGCAAATATCCTCATGACAGTCATGGCTTTTTGCTTGCCTTTCAGAATCTACAAACACCCCAGAACCTGAAAACAAATCTATTACTTCTAGCAGAAAAGGCCAAAAGGTACAGAAAAAAGGGAGGAGTAAGACAGAGAGGAAGAGAGGACACTCTCAGTGTCCTCACAGGGTTGTCTAATCCCATAAAAATATTCACACACAGAATCTCAGAATGGTCTGGGTAGGAAGGGACCTTAAATCCCATCCAGAGCCACCCCTGTTGCCATGTCAGGGACACCTTGCACTGTCCCAGGCTGCTCCAAGCCCCAATGTCCAAGCTGGCCTTGGACACTGCCAGGGATCCAGGGGCAGCCACAGCTTCTCTGGGCACCCTGTGCCAGGGCCTGCCCACCCTGCCAGGGAACAATTCCTTCCCCAGATCCCATCCAGCCCTGCCCTCTGGCACTGGGAAGCCATTCCCTGTCTCCTGGCCCTGCAGCTCCTGAGGAATTGTCCCTCTCTGGTTTCCCTGCAGCCCCTGGAAGGAGCTCTGAGGTCTCCACACAACCTTCTCCTCTCCAAGCTGAGCAGCCCCAGCTCTCCCAGCCTGGCTCCACAGGGAGCTGCTCAATTCCCTCAGCACCTCCATGGCCTCATCTGGACCTCCAACAGCTCCATGTCCTTGTCATGTTGGGACATCAGAAGTGGATGCAGCAATCCAGGTGTCACCTGAGCAGAGCAGAGCAGAGCAGAGGCATGGGATCTCCTCCCTCCCCTGCTGCCCACACTGCATTTGAGGCAGAAGATACAAACAGGAGTTTGCTTGTTTTCTGGGGAGACTCAAAGAGCTGCAGCCCCTTTCCCTGCCATCAGCCCTGCCCAGGTCCGTGCTGCTCCACAGTGCTGCTCCTTCCGCAAACACTGTTTATGAAGGAGTCAGTCTCAGAGCACTCTGTGGGCTGCATCCAAAGTTAGCTTCAGAGCCAGGAAACTGGGTAGCTGCAGCCCTTGGAAAGAGTTCTCCTTCATTTTACCATGCAAATAAAAAAAAAAAAATCCACAAAAATTTAATCCCTTTAGCCATGGGAGACTGGGCCAAGCATCTTCTAAGACTGTAGAAGGATATAATGTAGTTTGGGCAAAGCTGGGATTGTTTTATATATTCCTCCTACGTGAAAATGCATCCATTAAGCCATAGCTCTAGAATTAGTTTATGTCTATTATAGACAATGCATGTTTCTTCACAACAGTTCTGTTTAATTAAATATTGCAATGATGCAAAATTACTGGGGTATAAATCTTAGTTTCATTGAAATCACTTGAAACATTATTACATTAATCTGCATCTAGAGTTCATAAAGGACTAAATTTTACACTCTCAAAGTCACAGGTAAGCAAAGGGAGCTAAAAAGCCATTTATCAATTTTCCTACATGAATGAATTAAACCCAGATTACACATTAATACATTTGAGTAAGTGGGAGCAAATATTTACCCATTATTTAGCCATAGTAGTCTGTTCTCAAATTCAATTTCTCCAGTGAAGCTCCTTCCTAGACTGAATCCTCCAGTGCTGGCACCTTGTGACCCTGCCAGAACAACAAAGTTATGGAGCACTAATTAGCAAAGCAGCTCTGCCAGGTTGTGATATTTCTGATGAAATCAAAGAGTTTTTTGTGAGTTTTGCAGCTCCCCCAGCTTGGCTGGTGATCCCAGCTGGAGTGGAGGCAACACTCCATGGCATAACTCAGCCCTGGCTCTTGGCTCCCACTTGGGGACCTGCAGTTCTGCAATCAGAAACAGGGAATGTCAGATCCAGGGTCAAAGATTTTAACTTTTGTTTGATGGGATTGGTCAGTGGAGCAAGAAAAGAGCACCTTGAAGCTGGCAGGAGTGCTTCAGGTGTGTATTTTAATCCATTTGAGAAAATCTTCTCGGGGATGAATCTCTGTGCTGAAAGATCTCTTTCAGAACAAACCATACAGGAAGGATCTTATTCTGGATTAAGTATTTCCAGGGAGAACATTATCCCTGTACCAGCATTCCTGTCACATGGAATAGAAGCATCACTAGCATTAGGTTCTGGTGCTCTTGTGGATGTGATGGGGTCTTAATGCACAGAGCTCATTGGAAAACTGAGCTTCTAATTGCTCTAAAATGTCTTAGTGAGTTACTTGGCCATTGGCCAAGGCAAAAAACTTATTATCAAAAATTTGGAATAATCTACTGAGGGGGTGACTAATGGACTATCTCACCTTTCGGGAGAGTTTGGGTTTTGGGAATTAACTTTGCATTGACCATGAACTGGCATAAGAGAGCCAAATGGACAGCAAAAAGTTTTAAAAATTTTCTCTCTCTATTTAATGAGGTACAGGAACATAAAGAATGCACATAGCAGGGGACATCAGTAACAAAAACAGTAGTCCAGGAGGAAAAAAGGGATGTAGTTCCTTCATTAAATCTTAACTATTGAGAGTTAAGCTAAAGCGTGTCATATTTTTCAAGTTAGCAAACATAATGAGCTTTGTTTTCCCCTGCATATTTGCAAGCATGCAAAGATAGCTGGGATGCTGCACTATCAGTATTACAACAGGAATAAATTCAATAAAATAATTTCAATGGGAAATTCAGGCACCTGGTGATGCTTTGCTGCCTCCCAACCTTCAGATGTATTTAAAGAGCTCTTTTTGAATGATTTACTATTTATCCCTAAAAATTTCAGTGTTTAACAATGTTCCAGGCTGAGGTGGAATTACTAATTTCTAATACCAGCAACATTCCTATTTCTCTCTTTACCCAAAGCTCCATGATTAGCCTTTTGCTCCTTAACTCTGTCAGAGATGACATCTTTATATAACAGGAAAAAGATATTCATCTACAATTTCCCAGTCCATTTAGGATCATTCCCTACAGGATATAGCTATTACTGCTTTATGTACTTGTATTTCATACACTAATTTCACTGTTTCTTTCAGATCACCATATTAAGCTTGGCCTGTGAGAACAATCTGGATCTATTGCTGTTTGTATTTCAGTCACCTGTAAAGGAGTTTTAGTGGACAGCTCAAAGAAGTGCCCATTCCCGAAAGATTTTATAGCCTGAATTACACTGAAAGAGTTCAGAGTGGATTAAATAATGATGTAATAGGGGAATTGGGCAGATCGCCACCAGGAAAATAGGCCCGTGTGCACACAGAGAGCTTTAGCTGCCTCAGTGCTGCCAGCTGCAGGGACCTGCTGGATTGAGGTGCGCCGTTGTACACCACGGAATTCTGAAATACTTCCCAAGAAGGGAAAGTTGACCTCAGCCCACCTGTGGGATGGAAAAGACAGAGAATTATTTGGCTCTTTATTTGTCATGTCCTTTGAGCTTCATTAGCACTTTCCAGTGTCAGTGTTCTGACATGTACAGCTGATTCTTTAACTTCAGAACATTTCAGCTGCACTATGGCACCGAAATAAGACAAATGCACAATGATTTGGGTTTGAAGGGAGCTTAAAGATCATCCCATTCTATCCCAGCCATGGCAGGGGCACCTTGCACTGTCCCAGGCTGCTCCAAGCCCCAATGTCCAAGCTGGCCTTGGACACTGCCAGGGATCCAGGGGCAGCCACAGCTTCTCTGGGCACCCTGTGCCAGGGCCTGCCCACCCTGCCAGGGAACAATTCCTTCCCAAGATCCCATCCAGCCCTGCCCTCTGGCACTGGGAAGCCATTCCCTGTCTCCTGGCCCTGCAGCTCCTGAGGAATTGTCCCTCTCTGGTTTCCCTGCAGCCCCTGGAAGGAGCTCTGAGGTCTCCACACAACCTTCTCTCCTCTCCAGGCTGAACAATCCCAGCTCTGCCAGCCTTTCCTCCCAGCACAGCTGCTCCATCCCTCTGCTCATCCTGCTGCCTCCTCTGCACTCTCTCCAGCAGCTCCAGCTCCTTGCTGTGCTGCCCAGGGCTGGGGCAGGTTGCTCTCACCTGAGCACAGAAGCTCAGATCTGCAGAGCACTGGAAGCACTCTGGTTTCTACAGCAGACACCCAATCCCATTGCATTAAAAGGAGACCAAAACAACTTAAGAGTTTTAAAATCATTTTTGGGTAAGGGCATGACTCTGCAAGTCACTGATACAAAAGTGTAAAGATGTCATTGAGTGTGTTCTTCTGCTTCTTGCTTGGCTAGGTTGGGTGCTTGTGTTTGTGACACAGTGATTATCTTTTAATTACCTTCAGAGTGGTAATCAAAACAAAGTGACTTACCAAGCGATCACATAACAGGGATAGCTTGGCACAATTAATTTGATTTCAAAGCAAAACAGCTTCCAGTGCATAGCAGAACAATGTGCCTGGGTTTTATTATGACCTTAGTTATAGCATAAAGTCATACTTTGTTGGTTTTTTTTTCTCTGAGTTTGAATTGAGGACTCAATTCAGTCCTTCTGCACGTTATATAAAAATTCTTACTCTAAGTCCAATATTCTTGCAGATTTTTGTGTAAACAAGGTTTGGACTTCTGTTAATGAAACATGACTGAGTGAAATGGTTTAACTCCTCTTTCTTTCACTGAACAGATGTGGCTGCAGAGGTACAGTTTGACTGAGACTGCCAACAAGCCAATTTCAGTTAGGGCAGACTGATAGAAAACAGAGGGTGTTTCCCTCCATCCATTAATTCCTTAATCTTTGCAATTGGAATTTGTGGAAGGTCTACCTCTCAAATGTAAAGATCAGTCCTTCTTCACCAAAGAGAAGAAAAACCTAAAAGTTTGGCCCTGAGGAACATGAATAAGCAATGTCTGTCCTCATTGTTTGACAACATTTCCAGATGTTTGTTGTCAATTACAGCAGCTTGATTTTGGGGAGGAATAGGACAAGTTCCTTTGTTTATGGTGACAGCACCAAAGTTCACAGTTGTTGACAGAGGTGCTGCTCTAAATTTCAAGCAACCTTCCTAGGTCAGAAGTCCCTTGTCAGAGAAATCTTCAGTCATCATCAGGGAGTAGAGAGAACTAAATAAATTAATTACCTTATACTGCTTTGAAGATTATGAGTGTTATACATGTGTTCAGTATCAGGAAATATTTTTTAATTCAAGAGAATTTACCATTAAATATGCTTTTGGTCTTCTAGCTCAGTAAGATTCTCTGTCTTATCTTTGCTATCAGAACGAAAGAGAAGAAGCATGGGCACAACCCAGATCTCTGGATCTGATGATCACAGGATCACAAGGTTGGAAAAGACCTCCAATAGCACTGAGTCCAAGCTGTGCCCAATCCCCACCTTGTCACCCAGCCCAGAGCACTGAGTGCCTCACCCAGGCATTCCTTGGACACCACCAGAGACAAATTTCATGGCTAATCCATGTTATTGTAAGGAGTAAGCCCAACTCTGGGTAAGGATCTTCCCAGCACCTGTAAATTTACTGAAGATGAATGCAGCTATAACAATCCAGTTGTTATGTCCTAGGGAAGAGAAAATAAATGTACTGTATCCAGTCTCTGCTGAGTGTCACAGCAAATCCCATGCACAGTAACACAGGCCTGTATCCAATCTTCTCACATTTTCCACCCCCAATTTATAGCAACTAGCTTGGCTCCTGAAATGGAATGGAAAACTCCCAGGAAAAGCCCGAGGACTGGTCTGCCATAGTGTGATTTAAGAAGCAGAAAATAAGAGAGGAAAGGTGAAAAGCAGAACACCAGAAAGAGCGGCTATTTCACAGAGCTGTACATGCAGCTCCCAGGCATCCCGCTGGGAGAGCTAGTGGGATTTCAACTGTGTTCGTGGATGGAATAGGTGAGAGAAGCTTTGGACAAGTTTCTGGGCAAATGTGCTTTTGTCTCCCTTACAGACATCAACGGATTTCTCGCAATAGAATTGTATTCTTCTGAGCTATAAAATTGAGGGGAATCTAAACAGAGGAGGATCCTGAAATGTTTCAGAGGCAGGAAATGAACTTAGATGAACCTGCTCAGCCTATAGGAAAGGTGTATTCAGTGCCAGTGGTGAAATTTCATTAATCAAAAATAACAGGAGCAATCAGAACCAACGACACTCAATGCCTTCCTTCAAAGCCTGCATTTCAATGAAAGCTGCCCTTAATGTACATTTTCTCTTCTGCAAGGTCACACAGTTTACAGTAGCAAATCTGATTTCAACTACTTTGTTTAAAACAAACCAACAATGCCCCACCTATCCTAAAAACTACATGAATACAGTATTTTAATTCACAATCGTAAATGGAGGATCTTTGCTGTTTTACCATTTTTTCCTGGCATTATTCCATGTAAGCCATTAAAATGGTTTAACACCAAGTTATGTAAAAATTTAATTAAGAAAACATTTTTTTTAGAGTAGAAATAATACAAGATTCATCTGTTTCTACTTTCCCCCCAGAAATGGTATTTTTGACATGCTTTATGTGCAGCCTGTAAAAACCCCAATGCATTATATCATTACTTCAAAATATTATCAATAATTATTGTCCCTCATAACCCTTCTTCTTTTTTATTCTAAACAATTCCCACTTGTCACTGCATAAAAAGGTGGAAGAATTCTGCCAACTTGGATTTTATACAGAAACAGTGGCAAATGATGCATTTCAACAACAAATGCAGCATGAATGACACGCTATGCTATGAACTGTTCTATTTCTCTCTCTCCCCCTATGCATATATTCTACTGAAATTTCTGCTCTCTCTTTTATCCCCCATCCAGCCTTACTGAGTGCGTTGGACCTTTGGGATATAACCATGGCCCTTTGGGGAAAAAAATAAACCATGCTATTTATGACATGATTTGTTACTATATTTTGCCCTGGAATATTGAAACCAATAAAAAGAAATGTGAACAACACCATTTGTTGAATAATTTTACAAATATTTTTAAACACGTTACAGAAAGAACAGAATTTTCAAAGTGGTCAGAAAAAAGGGAAAACACTTCAAATACTTTGTGTATGCAACTGACCCCTTCATGGCTATCTTAATCTATTGAGTCATCTATCTATCTATCTATCTATCATCTATCTATCTATCTATCTATCTATCATCTACCTATCTATCCTTGTGTATTTTAATGTCTTAATTATGAGAGTTGAGCTTAGAAAGACTTCCCCTGTCCTGTGACACAGGGCTGAGCACCTCTAATCCATTTCAGAGCAAACCAAGCTAGTCGAACTTTGAAACCCAGTCAGATGAAAGGTGGAAACCCCCCGTTAAGCACTGCAAATTGTTCCAAAAATGAGGCCCTGGTTGAATCTTAGTTGATTCAGCAATTTTGTTCACTTACTCCTGATTCTAATGACTTTTGAGGATGATGAGGCAAAGGGAATGACTTCCCCTGGCATCCCCTCCATCATTGCTGCTGCATTCCAATGCTGCTTGGGGAGGTCATCCTGCTGAATGGGTGAACAAAAGAACTGTAAAAGTTTATTGGAAGAGATCTCCTGCCAGCTCCCTGAGCAGCTGGAAGAACTCAGACACTCACAAAGCAAAATGGGAATTTTTGTGTTTGCACATGTTCAGTTAAAAACTCAGGCTCGAATTTTAAACTGTATATATTGGGTTTATGTATATTTTCACTGTACATGTATTTATGAAAGGCATTTATGAATGATTTTTACAATCTCACAGTCCCTTTCAATATCATCTTGTTCCTTTTGGCAATTCAACATATTTTATTTATCCTAACCTCCGGCACTCTTCTTTTTATTGTCCACCTTTATACTTTTTTATCAGGTCTTTTTACACTTGCCTGACTTTATTCTTTAATCTTCCTACCTCACCTTTGGTCCAGATATTTTACACCTTATAGATGTCTATTTCCAGCACTTTATTTTTCATCTCCATTGGATCATTTTTTTCCTCATAGTATATTCACTGCCAGATGAAAGACCTTCATTTATCTTTCAACACTTTCCGTTTCCTTTCCATGTCTTCCTAACATTGATTTTTCTCACCTTCTCCTAAGAGAAGATCAGCTGATACTCCATCAACCTTTCCTTCTATTTTGTTTCCTTTGAGTCCAAATGCAAACTCAACCTAACTATGGTAAGTAATTAAACTTTTGAACTTTATTTTCATTACTAACAGGATATGGAGAGCAGCCTTTTGAATTAATTCATTCCTAAATTAAAGAGACAAAGTACAATAAATTTTCATTGTTGTTTAGCAAATTACTTGTATTAATGATCAACACAAAAATGTTGATAGAATTAAAGACAGAATGAGTCACATTTGCATTTGTGATTTGCAGAGCCCTGACAGTCACTAACAGGTATGTACAAGACTAAATAAAAAAACTGGAAGACATTTTTGAACAAAAGTTTCTGGAAGTTTAGACAAGCCTTTTGGAAGGCTAGTTTGGAGTTTCTTTCACTTTAAAGCCCTCTGGATTAACCATGAGGGAAAGATATTTTAAAAGTTGTGTTTTAATAGCACACAGATAGAACAGCTTAACTTCTGGGGTAATTTTGCTATCTGCGCAGAAATCCTTGTCTCCATACATACAACTATTAAAAGATCATAACTAAGAGAGGGTCAGTCATTTGCCGATGTTCAGGATTTTTTCAGGAGGCCACTGCAGTTGTGTTACAACCCATCACTTCTTTGTCAGCTCCAATTCACTAGTGAGAGTAAATAAAAAATATATCTTTTGGGCAGCACTTGTTGACAACACAAACCAACCCATCCAGCCCTGCCAGACTGGACAGACCCAACAACCAAAATGGGCAGAACACACTTGGTCATCAGGATGATGTAGAAAATACAGAAGGACATATTTGGAGGACAGCATTTATCAAAGAATAAATCATTCCACATTCCAAAAGATGTTGAAGGTGACAACATGGTTAACAGGCTGCAAATCTTGATTGATTTTTGCTAGTGTTCCCCTTGTCTAAGTTTATTCCTTTTGTTTTCTGGGATGGTGATGATGTGGCAGTGGAGTATAAAGCTTTTCTGGTGATAATACTGATGACAGGGAAGTGGCATGGAACAGCACAGCAAAATCAGAGCTAGGAAAAAATCAAGAAGCTTCCTAGAGGATGCTCAGCCTGCCATAAATGTTTTGTTTTATAGTATTTCCAGTTTTTGTTAATTTTGGGCCATCATCGAGGATTCATCAATGCTGGTGGAAACAGAAGCATGAGCCATAGGGAAATTTAGATACACCTTCATTGAGATCTCAGGAGTGTTGTTCAATTCTGAACCCACAGATGTATTAAAAAGTTAAGCCATGTTGGAAGAGATTATTTACCTTCTACATTAAAGTATTAAGGTTATACATTTCATTTTATCAACATATTATCAGCACCATGTTATCACCATATTATTCAGTCACCCAGTTTGACTTGATCCTTCGGGAAATCTTACTATTCTATGAGGTTTCCTTTAGTCTGAGGAATTTTCTGTTATCAGCAACATTCACCAAGCCATGCACCAAATCAATAAGAAATATACTGCAGAATGTCAGGCCTGATGTTGTTACCCAGGGCAGCCACTACTAACTGCTTTCCACTCTCAGAAAATTTATCTGCAGTTTCCAGGAAAGTGTGTCTTTTCCAGCAGGTCGCCTGCCTGCTATGTCATATTGAGATAACTCAATGCAAGTCACATAATGACATCATGTAACTTTATATCATTTGACATGGCTGAGGCAACCTAACATAAAATATCACAGTATAAAGCATCAGCTGGAAAATTTAAACATTGGTGGGATTTTTTTCCCCTCAAAAGGAATAGGAGGGAAAAAAAAATTTCAAACCCATAATATTTATTTTTTCAACCCTCGCCTTTGAAGGGGAAAAAGGAGAAAAAAAAAAAAAGAAAAATATAGCTTGTCTAAGGTATTGATTTTTATATGTGTAACTAACACTGAATTGACAGTGTCTTCACTAAAACCTGAATCTAGAAGCTTCTTGGGAAATGGGCTGTTGTCCTGATCAGAGTGAGAGCTGAGCAAACTGCCAAGGCTGCATTTTAAAAGAGCAGATGTGCATTGCAACATTAGATTGAACCTGGATATGTGCTGCTCCACCTATGTACAAGGTATTCTGATCTGTGTGCATTTCCCTGTGCTGGTAATTTCCTAGGACATGAGTTAAAATAGTGCTAAAGTGCTAAAATAGTGCTAAAGAATAAAGAATGGTGCTAAAGAATAAAGAATAGTGCTAAAACAGTGCCAAAGAAACAGATATTTTGGTAGCTGCATTTACTTGCATCAGTATAAAATTAGTAATTGCATTCTGATGCAACAAATGCCACATTGCAATTCTCTTTATTTCCCTGTCTAAAAAGAGGATGAGAACTACAAAGTAGATTTTAAATAATATGGCTCATCCACATTTCTCCTTCCTGCAGTCACTTTGGTTTGAAAAACTGCAATTTTATCCTTGTGCTGAGCTATCAGAAGATAAAAAAAAAAAAAGAGTCTGTTTTCAGTTACTTTCAAAACAATGAATTCAGCATTCAGAGACGGAACTAATTTAGTGGAGACAAGGAATATTGTGACTGTGCAGAGAAAGGTGATATAGGAGGGAAGTTGAGACTGATACGAGCTGAAACAATGAAATGTGACTACAAGGAGGGTTTATAAAAATAATAATAACCAGAGTCAGCTGAAGGGGAGGCAGGAGCTGCCATGGACATTCCCACCTGGCTCGCTGGCTAATGGCATTGACTGCTGCAGTGAGGTGCCAAGGCACACTGATTTGGGTGATCAGAACTGACAGGGAACACCAACAGCAGCAGCAGATCCACCACAAAGTACATTCATAATACATACACAGGTATTGGATGGAGCTAAGGATACCAAGGAAAAAAGGATTAAAAAAACCTGCAGGAGCTGAAAGCTCTGTCTAAAACTGAAGGACACAGACTGGACTGTTTGGGTTTGGACCTCCTGTTGGTTACAGCAACACAAGTACATATTTACTTAGTTTGAAAATAAATGCTGGCTCTTCTTTTATGTCTCAGTCTTTGGTTCCATAAGGACATGTTAAAATATGATTAGATCTCTTCAGTATTATTTTTTTCTTGAATATAGATATACTTGAATGAGAGGCAATCAAAGGCCTGAGGAAAAGCCTCTGGAGCTTTAAATAGAGAGTGGCACAGGATGAGCCCCTGGGGGCCTTCCAGCCTCACCCACCCTGAGATTCTGGGATCCATGTGTTGTCTACAGCGATTTTGGACAGTGAGGGGTAGAGGAGGCAACATAACAGGGTCAGGAAATCAGTCTGCAGCCACGGGAAGGAATGTGATGGTGGTGTGAATAACAGCAATTAACACAGCAAAACAGGACCATCAGCTGCTGGCATGCAGGTGCACACTGCCCTGCACTGGGCATAGGTGAATCCGTAATCTTGATTTTTATCCCGTTTCCAGGAGCAAAAAGGCAAGTTTAAAAACTGAAGCTTGAATGCAAGGACATAATTTTGTATTTTTCTCTGGGGAAGCAGACAGTTCCCCTTGAGATGTGTGATGAAGCAGAGATTCTGAACTGGCATAGAAAGCCAGTCAGGCTCAGCCAATACCATTTTTCTACTCTTTGACAGCCAAGATGTGCATCTGAACAGGACTTGTACTACAAGGAAAAGGGAGTTTTGGATCTGACAGCTCCTGGATGTACTGGGAGAGAGGACATTATGTCTCTACATGTGGAAATGGAGTCACTTTCAACAACAGCTTGGAAATTAATAGTGAATTAATTGTTCCAGCATGTACCTGATGCCTATGACAGTAGCCACAATTGCTACCTGATTTCTGCTGTGCCAGAGAGCAAATCTCTAAAATGTCAATCCATAGAATCCCAGAATCCTAAAATGGGCTGGAAAGGTTCTTAAGGACCATCTTGTTCCACCCCAGCCTTGGCAGGGACACCTTGCACTGTCCCAGGCTGCTCCAAGCCCCAATGTCCAAGCTGGCCTTGGACACTGCCAGGGATCCAGGGGCAGCCACAGCTTCTCTGGGCACCCTGTGCCAGGGCCTGCCCACCCTGCCAGGGAACAATTCCTTCCCATGATCCCATCCAGCCCTGCCCTCTGGCACTGGGAAGCCATTCCCTGTCTCCTGGCCCTGCAGCCCTTGGCAATTGTCTCTCTCCAGCTTTCCTGCAGCTCCTTCAGGCACCAAAAGGCCACAGTGAGGTCACCCCAAAGCTTCTCTCCAGGCTGAACAATCCCAGCTCTGCCAGCCTTTCCTCCCAGCACAGCTGCTCCATCCCTCTGCTCATCCTGCTGCCTCCTCTGCACTCTCTCCAGCAGCTCCAGCTCCTTGCTGTGCTGCCCAGGGCTGGGGCAGCTCTGCAGCTTTGCTCTCACCTGAGGGGCGCAGGGGCTGTGGCAGGACGCTCCCCCCACCGCCTTCTCTGTCTCCCTGATCCGTTCCAGGAGATGGATGGCTCAGATTAAGTTGATAGCTTAATCCAGGCTATCTAGTAGTGGCGCCTGGAAGTCTAAGGTGAAATACAGAGAGAATGTGAAACATTTTTAGTGACCACAAATGCACACTTTTTCCTATAAAAACACCACAAAATCTCAGTCATGGTAGAAGCTTTTCTGCATGGACGTTGGAGTGTGAGGGAAAGTCTTCTCCCCAGGGTCTGGACACAGCCCTGTGGTAACTTCTTGCAAGATTGAAGGAGGATTCTAATGCATCCCAGCTCCAAAATTGGATTTGGTAAGATCATTGGTTTCCTAAATTGTATTATTCCAGCTAACCTATAGGTACCTTTCTTAATTTGCATTATAGTTCAAGCAAGCATTTCTTAACTTGCCTTTTTAACTATTTTTATAGTTCAAGCAAGAATCTACCCCATAATTGCATTTTAGCTATTATAGTGTTGCAATTATGCATTCATTGTGTGTGTATGTATGTCAATCTGTTCTATGTTTGTATGTTT
This sequence comes from Grantiella picta, assembly GCA_013397955.1. NCBI lineage: Eukaryota > Metazoa > Chordata > Aves > Passeriformes > Meliphagidae > Grantiella > Grantiella picta. Next base: position 914,951 of record VZRM01005237.1, read on the forward strand.
GTTATTTTCTGTGTCTAATAAATGGTATTTTTAGACTAATCAGCCAAATATCAAAGATCCTTACGAACGAGATCTAGTCTTGGGGAGCTAGCTACCCTACTCTCTTGCTAGAAGCCTGGCAAACTGCAGAAACTCACAAGGCTTCTGTCTCCCATGCAAGACAGGGGCAGAATCCACTTGTAATTTAGTTTTATCAGACACCTCTGGAAGCAGCTCCAGCAGTTTTTCCCAGTGCTAAAACCAGAAATTTCTCTGGTCCCAGAAAACACCTGGGTAGCAGCTGTAAAGGTTGACAGCAGTAAAAGGTGTCCCCTCCAATGTGGGACAAATTAAAGAAAAAGTCATTATTGGATGCACAGCTGGGAGAGACTCCTGTCAAATGCAGCAGGGACTGGAGCAGCTTCCAAAATCACTCAAGCTTGGAGCGTTCAATTAGACTCTGCGTTTGAGGTCAAGTGTGGCTGAGCAGTGGGGAAAGGAACTAGCTGCAGGAAAGGAGCTGTCAGTGCATCCACAAAAAGCATTTTGGGAGAAACCTGCATGTTCATCTGCATGACTACACATTGTGACTGCCACATACAAGATTCTATAACGGGTTAGAGGGGGTTTTCTCCAAATGCCAAAAATGTTTTGGAGAGGAGAGTGAGAGCTCTTGTAAATGCTAGTAAATATTTCAGCAGAGTAAGCAGGGTTGAAAGAATAAAATGATTTAGCTTGTTTTCTCACAGTTTCATTAAAAAATGTTAAAGGAATGCAGACATCTACTTCCTTGAATCATTCTGCAAATATAAATTCCAAATTACTTATTTACTATGAAACAAACACACAGCAAAGAATTTTTCAAGGGAAAAGAAAGAAAAACCTATCATTGTAATGCATACTGAAACAGAAGATCTGTGATAGGGTTCATCTTCACAAGACAAAATAGTTTTCATTAATTCACAAAGCATTTTACATTGCATTCTCACTTAATAAATGTTAAATTAAAAATAAGTAGTTTGTGTTCATAGCTATAATCTATTTTTGAATTATTTTCCATTCAGGCTGTTACGCTTTGCAAAAAGAAAGCAAAATTGAAATATCTTTAAAAACCACAGGCTTAAATTTGTGAGTTTCCTTATTAATATAGTGAAGCACAGGAGCTGTAGTTAGGAAGAGCCACTGAAAAAAAATTTTCTAGATTTAAGACCTTTTCCAGCCTCCCTTTGTGAATTTTTTGTTCCTAACCCAAAAGCCTTGCACAGTCAGTGCTCACTCCCTTGGCAGGAGGCAACAAACAAAGCAGGTTCACAGCTCATCCTCACCTCTTCCTCATAGCATATATATTTCATTTGGTTTTGGAATAATCCCTTTCATGGAAAAGGATATTTCTCTCGTGGAGGATCAACCATTAATGTCAAGTAGATGCAAGTTTATTGTGACAAGGTTTGCAAAACTCTGTGATAGGTAGCAAAGCTTTCAGGTGCACCAGTGATGTCTTGTCTGTACAATATTTTTCCTTTAATTCTGACAGGAGTGTACAAATGTGTGCTGCAGCCTCATTTTTCAAAAAGGTGGTTTTTCCCCTTTTTTTCCCCCTGAATACAGAAACCCTCTCTGTCATTAAAAATGTAAAGGCCCTTCTGTTTTTCTCAGCTGAAGAAGAAAATGAAAGGAAATTCTTTTGTGGCAACCTGGTGGAGCAAAGAGTCTTCCAGTTAAGGAGCTGCCAAAATACATGAGATTAAAGCAGATGCATCTTGACACAACTTGTCATTAAAAATATATGTGGACAATAGGAGAACACGGCAGAACCTGAACATGGTCTATACATGCAACTTATTGAAATTAGTCCCACAACACCTGTCAAATATTCTTTTTATCCTTCTTTTGATTCAAATTGAAAGAGTTTCCTATTGTTTTGGGGGAAAAGATGAAAGAAAAACAAAAGGAGAGGATAAAACTTGTTTTTACAAAAAGACTTCAGAAACGTAAGAAGAATTGAATAATTATGGTGCAATAAGGAAAGAGAAGAGGAAGCAAAAGGAGCTGTGCAAAGAGCATTCAGGTCCCTGGTAGTGGAGGGTTGGAGAGATCTCCCATTTCTAAATTATACTGAGCTCAATCAGGCACAGACTGAACCAAAATCTTTCTCTTGCTTAGAAAACACAGAATAATGAAAAGCAAATTTTACCCTGATGAACAGTGGAAAGAAATGGAAATACCCAAAATGTCAAGGGTAGAAGACAATGAATTACCTGGGGTTCAGAGATGCCCTGGGACACACTGCAGGCCTGTTAGGCACAAACAGGACTGGGGAGCCATCAGCTGAAAATGCCCAGTTTGCCTCTGCTCTGTTGCAGGATCTTCTCCTAAGAAGCCAGGAAGATGCCTGGGAAAACAGACCATCTGTCAATAATACACTGAGGCACTTCATGCCCTCCAATCCGTTATTGCAAAGTGTAAATTTTGGGTTAAAGTGTAAATTTGGGGTTAAATAACATTATTTTTATTGTGATACTCCATATTTATAGCAAAAAGAAGTTTCTGGATTTGTCAATTGTCCTAAAAGCAGAGAGACTCATTTTTCTTGGGGGACTTGGTGGTGTCTGGTTTTTGAGATCACGTCATGGTAGTCATTGCTGGGGATGAAACACACTGTGCTTGTCTGAACAATGACTAGGGTAAAAGTACCACATTTGTTTATATTTACATTATAATGAAGCTGCTCCCTGAGTGCATTCAAAGTCAAATCCAAATATCTCAGTGACTACAATACTTTTTATTGCCTTTCACTCCAAGAAAGGGAGCAGAATTCCTGAAGCTGTCAGAGAGAGAACTCCTTGATGTATCACAAGCAGGAATATCCCAGCTCTAAGATAGATATCAGAAAATTACTAGAAATAATTGAAATTGAAGGTAACAAGAGGACAAATCCCATAACTTCTTTATAATGACACAAAGATCCTTTTTTAGTGGGGTAACTCCCAGTCAGTACAGGAAACACATGGAAGAATTTTAATAGGTATTTGGATTTTCCTAATTGTGTTCTATATTTGCTAACATAAGATAAACATGATTATCATACAGTGTAACTTTTGTTATCCAGCATTATCAAATTAGTGACTCATTTGTAATGTAAATAAGTATTATTAGTTTTAAATATGCAAGATTTACACAGCTAATGAAATGACTGTGAAAACATTGTCTTAGGGCAGTTAAAAGCTATGTTACATTTAGCAAAACTGTGAACATGAATATTTATTCTTTCACAACAGAAAGAATAACCAACTTCTTGTGAATATAAAATAATAAAGCAAATAGCGAAGAACATGTATAATCAATAATCATTCTGGGATTAATTTGTGTAAAAGTGCCCTTTTCACCTTCTGTTTGCAGTACATTTTGAGCCTAATGGATTAAGTTCACTCCATTAATCAGCATCACAGTATTTGGCAAAAGGGAGAGTTCATAAAAATGTATGGCAAACAACTGAAGATTTTTCATAAGGAAGCAGCTTTTGTGAAGTAACAGAAGATTTTAAATAATTAATTAAGTCCTAGTCATAAGTCTAAAGCTCTTTTCTAACAGCAAAGAAAACCTTCAAGGATAGAAGACACTCTTTACTTCACCAGGGTGCAGAAGAAATGGTGAAGAAAAATATTTCCCCAATATTTTGAAGATGTGATGACCAAACACCAGCATCATACCTCATCTTTTTACTCTTTTTAAATTTTTTTCCCGTCCAGTCTGTCTTCCAATTTTGGATTAAAAATGTCTACATTCTTCAGAGTTATTTATGGTGTGTTGAACTTATATCAATCTGGTAAAGCAGAGCAACAGAGAAAAGCAGCTCTTAACACCTGGGAAAATGTTTAGGGTGAACTCATTCTTGGTGAGTTTCCTCAGACCTGCAGATACTCAAGGTATGTTTTGTCCTGAGTGCTCAGAGGGTTAATTGACCTGCAGAAAAATTGCACTGACCAAGTTGGCCAGAATTCTGTGGAACGTTAATTTTTAATTAATTATTAAAAGAGAATACTCTGAGTAATTAGGATACAGTTGGCTTTTACAATTTGTGTGAGTAGCAACAATTCTTATATTCAAAATATATTTTACATACAAAATGAGATTTGACAGCAATGGACAAACTCTTCCTATTTCCCTGTTTATTTTTACACATGAATTTCTTTGCAGTGCCACGTGCCAGGTACTGTTCCCAAAAATGGGACATAGTCCAATATCTTGGCTTATTAATTGCAAGCTTCCATTGATTTGAATACAGCATTCTTATCTCTGAATTATACTTTTTACTTATTTGCTCCACGTCCGCTATATCTGAACTGAAATATTTGAAATATTTCTCAATGTTCAAAGCTATTTTACAATATTCCTATTTTTCACAAACAGTTCCAGCTTGACAGGTTTTGAGCTAATATGGCAGGTGTTTGTATAAAGCCCAAAAAAACCTCACAAAGCTCATAGGAACCTTTTCTTTGCAGTGATCTAACCAGTGATATTCAGCTCCAGACTTTAATTAATTAAATGAAAGTCAGGCACTCAGCAGCTTGGAGAATCTAAACTACTGTGCTGCTTCTCCCTTATCTTTTGAGTTCGAGATAAACACCATCCATTCTTCCTCCGAGGCAGACTGCAAGGCACAGTTTGTTCATATCTCCAAAGGATCTTGAATTCATTAGGTGGGAAGAGCTGCAGAAGTGCAGTTTGAAAGCCCAGAGTGCCCCAAGGTGGGAGGGAGCAGTGCCAGCTTGGTCAGATGTGCCCAAATCTCTCGTGTGGTGAGAGGGGAGCCAACTCACAGTGCTTTGCTCCCTGAACAAACACACAGAAACAGAGCCAGGTGCCTCCAGCCACACTTTTTGGGATGGAAACGCTGACTTAGGGGAAAGAGAAGTGAAACCATTGCCATTGTGTGCTGATAATCCATCAAGCAGGGCCAGATGACAGTAAGAGCCTTTGGACCAGTAAGAAGGTTATTCTGAGCCACATCTTAAGTACTGTCAGAAAGAAATGGGCTTTTTTTCTCCCTTCTCCCTTGCCAATCACATGAACCATCAAGTCCTCTGGCATTTCAGAATTAGCAAGTGCAGTGCAGAGTTATGAAAACAAATTATTCCCCCAGTCCCATTTCTCATGGGCTAATTAGAATTATTTGACCCCAAAACTACATGGGTTTTGATCAGATAATGGACTTCAATTAACAGGAAATCGTTAGAAGTGCTGCATGAAGTGAATTCATTAGCAAAATAATTTTTTTGCTATCAGTTCTGTAGGTATTTTGAAGATGCATAAACCAGTTCAATCATGGTTTTCCAAAGTCAGTGTCAAACTGGCAGAGAGTGGGTTTACATGGGATCTTGGAAAGGAATTGTTCCCTGGCAGGGTGGGCAGGCCCTGGCACAGGGTGCCCAGAGAAGCTGTGGCTGCCCCTGGATCCCTGGCAGTGTCCAAGGCCAGCTTGGACATTGGGGCTTGGAGCAGCCTGGGACAGTGCAAGGTGTCCCTGCCAGGGCTGGGGTGGCACTGCATGGCATTTAAGTTGCCTCCCAACTCCAACCACTCTGGGATTCTATAAACCTTATTTCAGGCAGAGACCATGGACTGCACCTTCTCCTGCTGTGATCCACAAGGATTTTGCCCTCTTGCTCCATGAGAGGAGCACCAGAATTCCTCACACACTCTGCTGCAGTGCTGTGAACAGACCAACCCATTGTGACACAGTGAAGGACAATTTTTATATTGGGCTAAACCTTTTCAAGGCACTCATAGCTGAGATCACTTCATGTCTGAGTGCACAAATTCTGCTGAAAGGCAGAGCAAGATGGTCAGACACCTAAAGTCTCTTCTTCCAGTACTTAAATCTAGGTGCAAATTTAATGTCTTTAAGTGGAGATCTATGTTTCCAGGGTGCAAGGGGAGTTTCACTCCTCATTTCGTAAGTCCCCATTGGGTGTATGATGGTGCTGGGCTTGGGGGAAGCACACCCAGTGTCTGCATAGGGTGAAAGGCTTATAACTCACAAATAATTACATTTTTTTTAATTGGGGCTGACCCCAGCAACCCCAGTGGAAGACCTGCCCTTTGTTAAGACAAGAGTTGACAAACAGCTTTGCACCATTAGCTCAGAGACACTGTCTTTAATTAATGAAATTCTAGGTTCTTCTAAAAGCTCTGATTTACCACAGTCTCACTGCCTTATTGACAGCTATGAGCTTCATATAACTGGGTGGATTTCATATATTTCTATATATCAATAATCTTGAATTTCAATACTTTTACCTTTGTCCAATTCCTGTTTCAGAACTAAATGTCAAAACCAATGTAGAAGGCTGGACACTCATCACTGCAATGCTTGGAGCATTAATATCTCTGCTGATGATTGCAATGGGGGCACCATCTGTCTGCAAGTTCTAAAGGAGGGAGGGGAAAAGAAACAAAAATTAAAAAAGAAGAAGAAAAAAAGACAGCACTCCATGGTGTTTCAAAATAATTTGGTGTCATGACTTGTGTCATGTATCTGTAAAGTTGCACAATGAAATGAGGGTAATAATAACACCCTGGAAAAATGAAGTGTTCTTCCTGAATGAGCCAGGGACTGAAAATATTTATGCACAATCAGCAGGTGTCCTTTACATTCCTCATAAATATCAGAATTACTACAAGACCTTCCTTCCCTAAACTAAAAATATAGCAAACAACTTCCATTATAAGCCCCAAAAATCTGAGCAATAGAGCTGAAACTTTCAATAGAAGAGAGGCAGAAAGATAAATGGAAACATAAAAGAATATAGATCTGTGCTGCACCTGTTTGACCTTAAGGCATAACTCCTGCTCCTTCAGGGGAGAGTAGATAGCAGCACAGAAATAAAAAGTAAAAGCTGACTTTAAGCTCACCTTAAGAAGACTCTCTCTTTCTCTCTCTCTGGCAAAGTTCCTTTTTTGCATATTATAATATGTGAGACAATTCCAGTTGGATTTATCTGTGTATTTTTAACTCAGACGTAAAATTTTGCTTCAGGCTGAAACTTGGCATACCAGATCTCAGCCCAAGAGCAACTTTTAAAAAAACCCAGAATGTGAAGGGAGGCAGAATCCTTAACCTTCAAGACTGCAAAGCAGCAGCATATTTAAAGTAATACAGAATAGGAACAAATCCCCGTTTTCCCCCTTAGAGCTGCTGGACATCCCTTGTATGGGCAGTATGGAAGTATGGACAGAAGCACATTTGTGAAGATAATAGGCATTATTTCTTAGTTGAAATGCAGTTTTCATTATTACCAATATCTAGTGTCACAGAGGGGACATTAAAAGGTAGATTGAAACCTCCCAGGGAGGTTTGCAGTCCCCATCCCTGGCGGTGTCCAAGGAACACCTGGAGTGGCACTCAGAGCTCTGGGCTGGGGACAAGGTGGGCATCAAGGCTGGATTTATGGAAGACGAGGCTAAGAATGAAAATAATCAGACATTCCAGTCAACCTTGTTGGTTGATGGAACTTTGCACTATCTAAAGTGGCTGAATACTCAGTGCAGCAGGGGTCCAAATGCTGGGAAGCTGAGCAGAATGCAGCAGTAGATTTGGAAAAGTTGTTTAAAAAGATGAAAAGCCTTCTGAAGATGTACGCCACCAGCATTTTCAATTTCTTCATTCTGAAAACATTATGAACTACTGTATTAAAATTGTAGACTCTTACTGGGATGGATTTATCAGGGTTGATCAATCAACCTTGCTGGACAATGCCTTTTGGAAAATGGGAGATTTTCTAGCAACGGATCTGTATGGATGTGTGCACATAAGAGGATGTCAGCATAAACTGCCAAACACTGTTATTTACTGAACAATCGCTCTGCTGTAATGTTGACTAAAAATACCTAAGAAAAAAAAATTGGGAAAACAAGAGGTTCTGTGTGGGAGGAGAGAAAAATGGAAAAGCGTAGGTGTGATTTGTTCAATATAAAATTTGTTCCTTTTTCCACATCAAAAATGTAAGGAGAGTACCTGGAGAACCACAGTGCATCTTGAGGGGGATGAAGAGCCTGTTCCAGGTGGCTGTGAGCTGGGTGTGTGGAACCATGGAACCATTCCTGCTGGAATATTGGCCCCAGAGGCAGGCACTGGAATTGGTGCAAATTCACTAGGTGTGCAGCTCCCAGGGCTCGCAGCCACACTGCAGCAAAAGTGGATCAGTGCAGGGAGAGGCAAGGCATTTAAATAGTCATCCAGGAGGGAAAACAACTTGGAATTGCTGAGGGCAAAGCAACCTCATGGCTTTGGCCCTGTTGTGCTCCCATATCCCCCCAGCTCAGACTGTGAACCTCATATTCCAGTCATCATTCCCCAAAAAACCCTCCAGAATCACTCCCCCATTCACATGTGAAGCTGAAGTAAACTTGTGAATTAATACACACATTTATATCGTACATGTACATAAATAAAATATATGTACAGTTGTAAGGTTTACAATGCTTTTTTTCTGGGAGAATTCCAGAACAGTTTTTGTAATTGAAAGAAAAGGCTGGAAAGCATATGCATACTCCATGTTTTATGACATGTTTTGGATAAATGAAAGGCGAAATAAAAATGTAACTCTGAATTATAAAGGAAAGTGGAACTTAATTGTACAGCTCTATCAAGACATTGCTGAACTGTATTTAATTGTTAAAGATGGAGAAAAAAGTACTTTTCAAGGAACAAGGAAAAAGAAAGGGAATACAATAGAAGATAAAAACCAAATAAATATTTGAGGAACCCAGACAGCATTTTCATGGTAGAATTCTTCACTAATTTTTCTTTATGGTATATCATACTTAGAAACTTGCTTAGATAAACCTAATCAATCTTACGTTCACCTGTCATTCAGAAAACAGAGATAATCTCACCATTGCTTTGGCCTTACACTGCTTGTAGCTTCTCAGGTTCTGTATCTCTTGCTGAAATGTGTTAACTTGGCCCCAGGTCAGTCAGAGGACTAAGACCCTAGAGCCAGATTTGACAGCTTTGGAGACTAACAATGGGATTTACAGACCATTGCTCACCACAGGAATATTAGTAAGGCCATAGCTGCAGGATTTCATCAGGAAGGGTTCATTATGCTGCATCTCCCCACACTTCATCTTTGTGTCATCTTAGCAGGGCTGGGGGACACAGAATCCCAGGGTGGGTGAGGCTGGCATGCCCCCAGGGCTCCTCTGGTGCCACCTCCCTGCTCCAGCAGGGCAGCCCAGAGCACAGGGCACAGCAGTGTCCATGTGGCTCTGCAATATCCCCAGGGAGGAGACTGCCGAGCTCTGGGCACAATGTGCTCAGGGCTGGCACTGCCCAGGGAAGAAGTTGTGCCTCCTGTGCAGGGGGAGCTCCCTGGGCTCAGTCCCTGCCCTTCCTCTGGTGCCATCGCTGTCCCCGGAGCAGAGCCTGGCCTGCTCTGAGCTCCCTGCAGCCAGGGATGGCCAGGGATAGCCAGGGATAGCCAGGGCCAGTCAGGGACAGCCAGGGATAGCCAGGGATAGCCAGGGACAGCCAGGGCCAGCCAGGACAGCCAGGGCTGAGGGCTCCTCCCAGCTGGGCTCTGTGCAGCCTGAGCAGCCCCAGCTCCCTCAGCTCACTCTGGAAGCTGATCCCTTCCAAATTCTGGACTCTGACTGGAAGCTGATCCCATTCAAAACCAATCCAGAAAAATGAGTGATGAGTTTTACACCAGGATCTCAAACCAGCCCAACAGCAAAGGCTTTCAGGGTGGTTCAAGGGAGAGAAAAGTCAGACAGGATCATGCAGAGGGTGGGACCATGGCAATTCTGAATTAGATTAGATTTATATTTCTTAAACTCCCTTGCAAGCCAGCTCCCATGTCAGATTCAATGAGCACGTTCAGCTCTCTGCCTCGTGCACAGCTACTATTGAATTCTGCCAAGACACAATGGCCAGTTCTTATTAGAAATGGCAGGCAGAGAAGGATGAGGAGGAAATTAAAGATGCACATTCACAAGGGACAGGGGATAGATTAACACATTTACATTTCTTGGCTTTTTAATCAAGTAAACAAATTTTCTCCAGAAACCCATATGAAATAGTATCAATACTCATGCAAATACTTTTATCAGCAATATCACAGTGTATTCTTGCACCATTGTGTGGTTGCACCCTTGCATTAATCTTTAATGAAAATTAAGAAATTTAATATTTATTTCAGAATTAGGATGCTTGAAGAACATGAAAGAATTTTTAAGTATTATTTAGCTTGTTAAATTGGATGTCCAAGCTAATAAGTCCCAGGTTAGTTTTTCACAGGAGAATGAGGCACCTCTTAAAATGATGTGCATATTTTGTCATAAAAATGGCCACCGAATTTCCAGCTACCAAAAAATATCCTGAAGGATTTCTCATTTGTTCTAATTTTGTATCTGCAAGATTTTTGTCTTTAAGGTCCCTGCCAACCCAAACCATTCTACGACTCTATGAAGTTCCACTAAAGTACTTTAAAAAAAAGTGAGACAAAATCAACTAAAAATAAGTGACTTTTATATGCTTTGATATATGTGGTTTAGGCATAGATCCATATGTTCCCTCCCACAGGTAAAGAACTGTGGTAATTAAAACAACCAAAAAAACCCTCTTCAGGTCACTGCAGTCATACAAAATTAATTTGGCAAAGTTCTGTTAAAGGACAAGTTCACTCTGTGCTCTGCATTATGAAGCATCCACAGTAAACCAAAAACTAATAGAATTTTATAAGCCTTGAGCACATAAACTGTACTTTGTTTTTGCCTAAAGCATCTTAAATTTACCATCTTGGAGCAAAAGACATGATCAATAAATACCTGTAAGAACTCCAAAAGGAGTTTTGTGTAGTGCAGCAGGAAGCTGAGGGGAAGATCAATGGATAAACATCAATGTACCTGGAAGCAGAACTGATTTAAAGGGACAAGAACCAGCAGCAGCCAGAGGATGCTCTCGATCTCCATCAGGAACCCAATGTGTCCCAAACGTGAAAACACCTTCCTGGGACATGAGAGCAGGGCAAATACCTGAGGTGAGACATCCTGCTCTTGCCAGGGGGATAAACTGTCATAAATTACCCAGCACTGACTGCAGGGAACAACAGGGAGTTATTGCCAAGCAGCTGATGTGGAATGAGATCTCTCCCCAACTCACCCCAGAATTCACCTTGTTCAAAGCCACAGAGCAGACCCAGCACCTTGCACAGATATCTGCAAGGTCAATCCATTTCCCTAAATATTCTAACAAGCTGTGAGAAAATAAGACTTTTTAACATGACTACAAGGTGAAAATGAAGGATGGACTTGCTGTGATGGGAAAAGATTGCCTTCTTCCCTGCTACTGAGCCCCAGACTGTTTTAAAGGAAAATGAGTGTGTTCTTTTTCATAATACATTAAATAATAAACTCATACATAATGCATTACATAAGAAAACCACATTAATAATAAACAATCAAACAAAACCAATGGCATCCAAATTGGCTAGTGGCATCCTGATTAGGGCAGTGATATTCCCCTGTGCTGACCATGGTGAGCTTCTCCAGGGCTGTGTCCATTCTGGGTCCCTCATGGCCAGGGGTTCACTGAGGGGCTGGAGTGTGTCCAGGGAAGGGGACGGAGCTGGGAAGGGCTGGAGAATTCCTGAGGAAGCTGGGAAAGGAGCTGAGCCTGGAGCAAAGGAGGCTCAGGGGAACCTTGTGGCTCTGCACAACTGCTGCCAGGAGGGGACAGCCGGGGGGTCAGGCTGTGCTCCAGGGAACAGGGACAGCAGGAGAGGGAACAGCCTCAGGCTGGCCAGGGGAGGCTCAGCTTGGCCAGCAGCAGGAATTTCTGCATGGAAAGGGTGTTCAGCCTTGGCAGGAGCTGCCCAGGGAGGTTTGCAGTCCCCATCCCTGCAGGTGTCCCAGGAAGGCCTGGCTGTGGCACTCAGGGCTCTGGGCTGGGGACAAGGTGGCATTGGGCACAGCTGGCACTCCATGGGCTGGCAGGGATTTTCCAACCCCAGTGATTCTGGGACTCTGTGAAAGCTGAAACACATTGTGACTCCATCTGACCTTCTTACTATTGCTTTTATAAATCAGGAGCAATGTCACTGCTCTCCACAGAAAGACACCAAGACTGGTCAAAAAAAAGCAGATTTAGCAAAACCATGTGCAGTTTGGCTCTGTCTTTATCTTTCATGGGGATTGTGTTCATTTACCCTGTTAGCTGAACAAAAACCTCAGAGCACAGCAACTAGGGAAAGAGTGAACCAGTAAACTTCAGATTAGGGAACTCACTGTTATTTTGGCATCTCTATCTGAGTAGTGCAGTCCTTGTTTTCCCCTCAGTTGACAAGTCCAACATACAAATCCATATTCTAATTTCTTTCATGTCAGGAATGATTAAGGAGCATGTTACAAGTACACCAGGTTTATAGGGACTAACTGGCTCCAAATCTGTCCCTGAAGAAGTGACTTACACAACTGGGTGTTACTTGTATCAACAGATTTTCTGCTGCAAGTTCCTAAGAATTTCCAAATTATATAAACGACAATTAATGCAGGGAAATTACTGAAATCATAAATAAAAAGCAACGCAAACAGCTGGAATCCTCACATATCCCACTTCTTGCATCAAAACAACACTCAGCAAATTGGTACCTGGCAATTTCTGTGTTGCTTATATGGCAATTAATAACCAACTTCAAAACATTTAAAATGATTGGGTTTATTAGTAAAGGTAAAGCTATTACAAGTATCAACACACTTTGCATTAAAATTTTGGATGCATTTCTCTTCAGAAAACATGGAAGAAACTTTCTTTACCGATTATACTGTTTTTTTCCAATGTACATCATACCTAGCCATGTGTCCAATATTCCTAGCCTTTCATTAATTTGCCTGGTATGAATATCACATTTAGAGGCTCACAGATCCTCAGATCTCACTTTTTTAGCAAATTCCCGTCACAGTTGCCACCCTTCATTTCTCAGGTAATTAGGCAGATTTAAAGCAAGTTACAGCATCAGCCACTCTCATTTTCTCTCAGCTAAATGCCTAAACAACCATTTATCACAAGCCCTTTTTGCTGCCTCTTCCTGCATCTCCTCATCCCATGGGGCTGGCTGAGCCAAAGAGGCTGCAGAGCACGGAAAATGAAGCTCAGACTTCCATAAATCAGAAGGGTCAGAGTGCTGAGGGCTGGGGCAGCACATGAGAACACAGACGTGGGAATGGTTTATTGAAGCTAAAAAAATCACCTGTAAGTGATTCATAGCTCATATGTGTCTACATATTTCTGGTTTGCTCCTATTCACATCAGAAGTACTGCAGATTGAGAGGGGAAAAAACCCCAAACCCAAACTACTCATGGCTGCAGTGTTAACTGAGCTAAAAAAACATCAGAGGCTTTCAAAAAAAATCAGTATAAAATAAGTTTTAGTAGGCCCTGGCTTTTGTGACAGCCTGAGAAGAGCTTTAAGTGCATACAAGAGCCTCCATCAATCCATTAGGGTCTGCAGGGTCAGAGGAAAGAATTTTGAGCCCAGAGCTCAGTGAGTTCTTGCTTAGGATGTCAATTAAAGGTTCTGAATTTCCTTAGCTCTCTCCTGCACTCGCCAAACCCCCAAACACAGTTTGTCTTGGTTTCATCTTACTCTTAATTAACCTGACTGCATCCATGATATTCCAGATGATCTGTCATGAAAATTGCTCATTATTGCTTTTTATCAATTTCTCTTGTAGATAAAAAGAAATTTAAAACTGCCACTTGGAGGGAAAAAAAAACCAAACCAAAAACCAAACATCAAATTTTCTGGCCAATTTCCCTCTGTTTCAACACTGTGAACACATATATTTTCAACTATTTCTTATAACATAACAAGTACAATTCATCATAAAGGCACATCTTGTTGTTCAAGATTTTTGTGGGTTTACAAGGAGGAACACAGTCCAGAATTTTTTATAATCATGAAAATCAGCCTTCAGAAAAGATTTCTGATCACAACATCAAAGTTCCACATAAATCTTAGTGGCTGCTTCAATTCAAACCACTCCAGCCAAAAAGAGAAATTAATTGTTTTAGAGGAGCATTACAGATAAGATAAATGAATGGTCATTTCCATGTTTTTTCCCATACTTTAATCACTTATCTTGGGATGAGTAATCTAGTAGACAGAATAAAGAAGAAAACAAAAATCTTCTCTCTCATTTTGCATAAATGAATTGAGAGGCAGAGGAAACATTGTTGTGATATTTGAAGTATGTGCCTGTAGGAGCTGATTCTACTCCAATTATTGGGACATGTTAAAAGCAAAGGCAACAACTCATTTCAGCAGGAAGCAGAAATACCTACTACTGGAGACTTTACTCAAAAGACCAATTTTATGCTAGGAATTATTTAAATTAAGGATAAAAATATATGTAAGACATTCTTCCTAAAAGCTACATTTATCATTTGGAATCCCAGAGCAAAATATCCCTCAAGGAGGAGGCACTAAAAGCAGACAAGTTGCAGCTCATGGAGCTCCAGCAAAGTCGTATCTACAAGATTTCCTGAATAATTGAAGAGGCAAAAATGAAGTAAAAAGTGTTTTGAAGGGACTTTTTAATGTCTAATCAATTCTATGTGTTTTAACTGAATCTATACTGTTTCCCAAATCTGTCACTTTTTGGAAATAACAGGGTTTTTTACTACAATGCCAGCAGTGAAAGTTATAAATATGTCTGTATCATCATCACAATACTTTTTTTATCCCTAGGTGAAAAAAAGGGAATATAGAATTCCCATTCACTTCTTACCAACAATGGAAAGAATCCTGAGAGTGTCGTTCAGATTTACACAAACCACACTGCACTCATTCCTAAGGAATTGTTTCCCTCCAGATTTCATCTAATGCACTCTCTATAAACCTCTGAGGAACATGGTTTATGAGCACCAGGAAAATAAACAGGATTTGAAAGATCTGACATTAAAAAGAAAAAAAAATAGGAAAGTGACAAGATTAATGGACTGTACTGGATGATAAATTTCAGAGAATAATCCTTTAATGTGAGGATAAAGTCAAAATTACCTAATAAATCCTTTTCCAGCTATGATATATTAGTAGAAAAGTATTTCTGAAAAAAAAAAAAATGTTCACAGTGTGGGACCTCAACATGGAGCTTCATATAAATGGCTGGAGAAGCAGTAGGACTTCTGATTAATTCTTCTGGTCTGGTGGACTTTCCAAATTAAGGATGGTTATCTACGCTAAAGGATGAAGAGTGTGGCTGGATCCTATATGCATTGCCAAAAAAAAAAAAGACACTTGTAAAGTCTATCATGTGTAGAAAAATTCAAGGTAAACAATTCAAAACTACACTTCACATATATTTTTCTTACATGGAAAGGACTAGAACAAAATGGTTTAAGAGCACTGAACTCTATATCATTAAACCTAATACTTTTTTAGAATGATTGCTTTAAATATCTTGAAATTAACTCAGCACTCTAATAAAAAATCTGTATTCAGAAAAGCAAGCAAAGTGAGTCAGTAGCTACATAGGAGCTGCATATTTGATGAGGAAAGGAAAACTGAGGCAGAAGGGATTTACAAAAATAATGTGCCAACTTTGTATTAAATGTTCCTCAAACTTGTCTTTTAGCTGGGAAGCTGACGAAATCATATCAGCCAACATTATGGCCCTGCAAATTCCATTATTAAAAAACTCTGCAATAATTCTTTGCCATATTTTGTTAAAAGCTTACAGCCCCACCCCAGCATAATGTCTGAGAAAATGTATATAGGGTGACTAATATTACAATGTCTTAAAAATATTAGCTTGCAGGACAAATATGTACTTTTGGATAAACAGCACCTGACCTTCCAGCAGCCATTCTTCTAAATGTTACAGGCCTGCTAATAGTTTCAATTAAATAAAAATTAAAGCTGAGAAAATATCACAAAAGGGTAATCTAATATTTGATCATTAATGTGCTTATGTAAAGTGATATTTACAACAGCATTTGGAGATCCAGGCAATTTTCCGGAAAAAAAAAAAAAAAGGGAAAAAAAAAGAGCTTTAATAACTTCGAGTCCACTGCACTTTTGTGTCCTGAATGTTCTCCTCAGAAGCACTGGAAGGGTCATCAAGAGCAGCTCCTCAGCACTGAAGGTGCAACTTTCTTAGAGAGATGATTGATGAGGACCTATGTGCCTGGACAAGGGGGGATGGATTCCCACTGACAGAAAATGGGTTTAGATGGGATCTGGGGAAGGAATTCCTCCCTGGCAGGGTGGGCAGGCCCTGGCACAGGGTGCCCAGAGAAGCTGTGGCTGCCCCTGGATCCCTGGCAGTGTCCAAGGCCAGCTTGGACACTGGGGCTTGGAGCAGCCTGGGACACTGCAAGGTGTCCCTGCCAGGGCAACAGGGGTGGAATGAAATGATCTTTAATGTCCCTTCCCACCCAAACCATTCCATGGTTCTTACAGACCAACCAACCCTTCATCTTCAGGTCAGACTGAATCGCCATTTCTGCCTTACACTGCACAGAACTTAACGTAGGACAGGAATTTACCACAAAATTGATGTTGGCATTAGCAAAACAAGTGCTTTCAGAGTTTTTAAGGAGCCTGTTATTTGTTTCCATTCATAAAAGAGGTTTCCCAGCATTGTTACCATTTCCCCAATCCTGAGGTGAGCCATACTCACAACCCATCAAAACCTCCAGAGCCAGAAATTGCACTTATTCCTGTTCATGGCAACTGGGAATAACTTCCATGGACTAGCTGGTCATCCTCCAGCTCCTGCCATTCGGGATGACTGTGTTAGAAAGGGGAAAAAGTGGATAGCAAGTTGGTAAAGCTGACTGGCACCCACCCAGAGCTGCCCATCTCTGCTCTCCTGTGTGGACTGAGGAGGGAGGAGCACAGGGACAGCAGTGTCCCTTGAGACAGAGAGCTGCCCAGAGCCTGGGACAAGCAAAGGGCAAGAAGAGACACTTAAACAATGACAGAAATGTCTGGAACTGCAGTGCTTGCAGGAACTCCACATTTCCTTTGTTTAAATAGATCCCAGCCCAGCCAGATGGTTTGGGGTTTTATCTGCCCCATACAGAAAAGGTTGTCTAAAACTCAACTATATTATTTTTATTTTATTTATTTTATTTATTTATTTATTATATTTTTATTTATTATATTAAAATATATTTATAATATATTTATAATTATAATATAAATATTATATTATAGNTCATTCTATTCCTTAGAATTGTCTTTTGATTGGAGATAAAGCCCAGTTTCTCAGATGAGGATATTTTTACTTCAATCTTTCCTAGAAAATATAAACTTAACCTTATTAAAATTTTTAAAAACATGTTAAAATAAGCCATTGTTCCACTGACATCCAAATAAATCCCAGAGAGGGCAACCTTGATCTCTTTGCATGTTGAAGACAATGATAAACCAACATCTATTTAATTCTTGTAGCTCACAGAGTTTCTGGTGTTCATAATAAACTCAGCAGAGTTTCTCCCTATATCCTATTAATTGGTGAGCAGCCAGATGTTGTGTTCTGCTGGAAAACAGAACATGCTGGCAACATGGACATTTGTTTCAGAAATCAACATTGCAATGAGAAGGAAATGAGCTAATTAGACAGCAAGATATTAATTAAAGACACCCAGCTGAGAAAGCAGAGGTTTTCTCACTGCCAATACATCGATGTTAAGACAGAGGATTGCAGTTTCTGTGTGGAGCTTTCATTAAGTAAATAAAAATGTTATCATTTAATATTGCCTTTTTGGAAATAGTAATAAAGTCTAGATAAAATCAGAATTTCCTTGTTTTTCACACAGCATTGTTGTTCACATCAAGTAAGAGCACACATTGAGTTACTAAATATTTCCTCCACTAAATTCTCTGAATTATCTGAAATTAATTTTCATACCACCTGATGGAGCAATTTTCAGACATGGCCACTTGCCATTTAGCTTTAAATAAAAAGTGCAGGATTTCTCCCAAGTCTTCAAAACCTGTGATGGTAGGATAGAAGAAAGGAAGCAATTCTCACTAATTGTTACTGTTAATTATTACTAAATTCTCTTGGAAAGTAGTTGGCGGCATTTGATCCTCTTACAGTCAGTGGTAAATCACTAACAGTGGTCAGAGGGAGCTTAAGTTGCTTGGAACAGGAAACAGATACTAAAGGGGGTTGCAACAGCAAAAAATTCTAAATATAACAAACATAACTCTGAGGATTTGGTTATTTTTATTTTTGCTCTTACTTTTTCTAATTACCTACATCCTTCTCCATTTTCCCAAATTCCTACTATGATTGCCTAATATTTCCGTCACACTCTCTTCCTCTGCTTTCAATGCTCTCTTCTTTACACTTCTGAATTTCTCGTTCTTTTTGATGATGATTTTCTTTGATTAGATTAATTTGAGAAATTAAGGCCCCACTGCAACACTGTTGCTTTACATAATATACCTGTGTCTTACTGCCATAAGATACATTTCCTATTAAAAAATCCTTCTGAGAAGATTCTAATGTTTCTTTCTCATGGATCAGTTTAATATGAAATATTTTTCTGAGATTAATTTTATGCATCATTTAGAGGAGCTAAATCCCAAGCAAGACAGCCTTTAGCTTAATTATTCTAAATCATTCCATAACTTTTATATAACATAATAAATGTGGACTTTATTTGCTTCTGGGGAAACAGTTAAATTTTGCATGCATTCATAACTAACCAAAGTACAAAGTAATTAAAGCTTTTCAGTGCTTTCTGATAAGCATTACCATGACATAGCAATTAAGCCCTCAAAATATCACAAAGAAGATGCATGAAATTATAGTCTTTTAAAATCAGTATTAGAATAGGGAAGCTGTGTGAGTTTTTGCAGTACACACATGTGTATCTCAGGTGATGCTTGGAAGTGAATGTACCCAAGTTTAACAAAAGGAACTGCTGGAGTCTGGCTCTTAAGGCTTTCCCAAGTTCATACACAACATCGTTGGGAATAGATGGGAATCTCTCCTCTCCTCTCCTCTCCTCTCC
>VZRM01005237.1:934141-1051376 GCA_013397955.1 Grantiella picta
ATCCTCCTCTCCTCTCCTCTCCTCTCCTCTTCTCTCCTACTACCCATTCAAAATGCCCTCTTTATTGTCCTCACACACCCAGGTGCTGCCTGGAGAATGGCTAAGGAATGTCTGGAGCAGCCTGGAAGCTCAGGCTGGGTGGATGGGTGACATCTCACATGGCATCTGCCTGGATGGAAGCTCCAGGAATGCTGTGGCACTGCCACTGCTGCATCTCACTGCAACTGAGCAAGAACAGGCTGTAAGGAGCAAACCTGCTCACTCCTTTAATTTCTCCTTGCCATACTCTGTGACTGGAAAACATTTTTCCCATTATCTGAGTTTATTATTTAAAAAAAAAATTTGAATTGTTATGAATCATGTAAAAACTATTTAAAAATCTCATCTAAAATGCTAAAATTTAGTTGGCAAAGACAATGACCAAGGAATTCTTGGTAAAAAACAGAATTCGCAGCATGCTTGTTCACCAGCATCCTTTCTTCCAGCGGCTGAGCACAGTAGCCAATGTGCCATTAATTCCATCAAAGCTCAGACTATTCCCAGGCTTTAGGAAAAAGGCAGCTTATCTCTGAGTCAGAATTAGCTTATCTTTACATTTTATTTCAGTAGCTCCCTTGCTGCTGCACCAAATGCACCTGATAAATATTGTGGTAAGAGTCTAACAATATGGGACATGGAATTTAAAGTTCCTGATTCCATGTCTCTAACTGGGACACCTTGCACTGTCCCAGGCTGCTCCAAGCCCCAGTGTCCAAGCTGGCCTTGGACACTGCCAGGGATCCAGGGGCAGCCACAGCTTCTCTGGGCACCCTGTGCCAGGGCCTGCCCACTCTNGGACACCTTGCACTAGAGGAGGAATTCATCCTTCTCTTATCAATTTTATGGCTTCCTCTGGACTCACTCTAACAGTTCCATGCCCTCATTTTGTTGAGGGCACCAGAAGTGTCTGTGGTGCGCCAGATGGGTCTCATGAGAGCAATATTCAATCATAAATATATTATTTATTCACTCCATTTTATTGCATTTGCAATAGTCACTGTCACCAGGCAGCACTGCTGAAGGGTGGTTCAGGAAAGTGGTCAGTTTGCCATCCCTCCGGAAGACTTCAACTCCCCCTGCTCCTTTTCAAGATATGCAGACAGTTTAAGTCCTCCTTTCACCCCTTTCCTGAAAGGTTTTTTTCCCACCTCCACACACTCCCCACTCCTTTTAACATTGAAAAAATAAAATAAAAGAACAAAGCAGCCCCCACCAGTCTGGGCTGAGATCCCACATGTTTAGTACCAGCAGTGTGCACAGCAGAGGAAGAACAAGCAGATTAAATGCAATTCTTTCCCAAGTTTAAGGCTAACAGACCTTTAGCATTTACAGAATGCTTCCAAGTCACTAACCCTGAAGGATTACTGGGATGGAAAATATCACCCTGCTGCTCTCAGTACTGCCCTGCTGAATAAAAGACGTGCACTGAGGATGGTTTGTTCTCATTTCAACATGAAAACAAAACCAGAGACATTACCACAAGTACTAGTAAATAAAAGTGTTATCCAGGCAGGAAATCCACATGAATTCAAAGAGGTTTGGTGTTGAGATTCTCCCAATTTAAGTGTCAGAAATGTCTATAAATACCTCTGATGCAGGAAGTTGGACCTTCTGAAAATGATGTATTACAGACATTCTTCTTTTTATCGTCAGTGGGAATGTTTTTGAATCAGAATGCCATTCTATGCATGCCCTTCATTTTCACAGAGCTGCAAGAATTTTCTGTATCACCTGTTTTAAGAAAAGAGAATGCTAGTGCTGTGCAAGTTTGATGTATTTTTTGGCCAATGGAAACACAAAACCCTGGAAAGGTCACCCATTTCAGCTCTTCCCCACACAATTAACAATGAGGGAAAGAGAACAGCAGTAAACAAGGAAGATAAGTAAAATTTCCAGCAATGCATTTATGGAATATTGAAAAGGT
This sequence comes from Grantiella picta, assembly GCA_013397955.1. Lineage (NCBI taxonomy): Eukaryota > Metazoa > Chordata > Aves > Passeriformes > Meliphagidae > Grantiella > Grantiella picta. Next base: position 936,105 of record VZRM01005237.1, read on the forward strand.
CACAGTGTATAGTGTATTCCCCTAATTCTTTGAATATATGAGGCTTTAAAATTCCAGCTCTCACTGAAGGTGGTAATGAGAGCAGAACAGAAATGTGAAGCTATTATTTTGACAGTTATTGTAATGACAAAATGAAATGTTATAAACTTAATGGACTCCAAGGGAATCTGTCACCTTCTATACTGATCTGTATTTATAAAAGTAACAATAATCATAATGCACATATATGGAGGCAGTTATATTCTATAGATTCTGTAGACAAAAAATAGGGTTGCAGAAATGCTTTGCCTTTAATTCTAACTTTTAAAATAAAATGCAATAGAACAAGTAACCTTAAAAATACAGAAAATTGTTTCTTTCTTTCCATTCTCTGCCACCACCAGTGAGAATTCAGACACTGTGAGCTAGGACAGAAGGAGTTTTCTGTGCCTTCAAATGAATAAATTATTTAGATGATGCTCAATTCTGCAGCAAATTTGAAAATTAGACAAATTTCATAATATTTTTAGAATAATAACTAATTCAACACTGACAATGAACTGATTTCTTGGCCTCAGCCGGGGCCAGGAGAAGACTTTTAATTTCATTTTAATGCACACAGTTAACACTGCAATAACTATCAATACTCGAGAGAAATGAAAAAAAAAGAAGACTGTAATTTGAATTTAGTAGCTGGCTTCTAATGTTATAATAAAGCAGGTATTGTAGGAATATTTGGCTGTGATTAGCTAAATAGAATACTTTTTAAAAATTCTTAGAACTACTTCTGTCTTTATTAAATTGATTGGGAAAATGATGTGACCAACAGGAGAGAGTTGAGATCATTAAAGTACAATGACCTTTTTAGTTCTGTTCATGATCACACTGCTTTTATTTTCTGACAGGGCAACCCCTGAGCTAAAATCCTGGGAAACTTGGCTTCAAGTCCAAATTCAAAGTATAATTGAAAAGCCCTGCACAGGTCACCTTCCTGTGTTTGATTTAAGCCAACTCAAATCAATCATTCCATCAGTTATGCTCTTTTCTCTAAGTATGAATGACAAAAATATATAATCCTTAATTACCTTCAGTAAAGGCAAACAAGTCTATTTATATTTTCCCTATTGTTCCCCGCTGCCTTGTTGTAGGGATGCACAAGTGAATTCGTTTTAAAGGAAGTTTAAGGAATTTCCCCACCCTAGCTGAATACCTGATTAGATCACAGTATTCTCTAATTTATTGTGTCTTAATCTGCCTTCTTTCTGCAGCAAATTTTTGGGCCTTAAACCAGTGTTACTCAAAGAATCCTTTTTATTATTTCATTTCTGAACTTACAAATGGGAGCTAATTTGATTAAGCGTTTGTTCATATTACATTTCTGTCTCTAAATCAATTAGAATCTTGTTTCTGCTGAGGATATCTAATTTTCCCCTCTGCTTGCTACAACTTAAAATTCATATTCCACTTCCATTCTCAGTTTTTATCTAAAATTGCTGTTCCTGCAAACATTCTTGGCTTGTGTCCTCACTTGCTCAGAAGTCTACATAAATCCAACACAAATGAATTTTTAAAACAGCCAAATAAATTCCTTGGACAACTCTGAATGGATATGTAAAAAAAATATATAATAAAACAGGCAGTATTAGTTCTGTAATATTTGGAATAATTCTAAGATCATTCATTTGTAAAACATGTTGATTCACCATATAAAAATTACCAGGGATTATCCTTTATTGAGATAAGGAGCCATAGCCTCTGAAACAAGGATAAAAGGCTGGGGAAGGTTTCTGTCTCTGTTTCTATGACAAATTTCTTCTGCAGTCATAAAGCAGAGCATTAATGGACACGTGCAAGGAAGCTTTTCCAATTTCTCCCTGCATTATATATGTCTTCAGTGTCATTAGTTCTTCTCTTGGATGAATATTAAAATTTAAACCAAAAGACTTCCTCCTCCTTTTAACCTTGAAGTTCTCCATTTTCGTTGTGTCGGTGGAGGAGCCTTTGGGGGAGCAGTGGGGATGAATTTTGGGGCTAAATGAGGAAGAGACAACTGCTGCAGTCCTGGTGGATTCCTGATCATCTCAGGGGACAAAGAACACCTCCTCCATGAGCAATCAATCCAAAGGAGAGAGAGGAGGAGCACAGCAGTGCCAGAGCACACAGTATGGCCAAGAAAAGTTCCTTTTCCACGCAAACTACTCCAAAGTTCTCTTTCTATCCAAGTCTACACAATAAGAATAGACACTGAAAGAATCAAGAATAAATTTATTTATTACTGTGAACAGCACGGTAAAGATCCCATATAATTAATAATACTGCTTCTTTTCTTTGTTTTTTCTTGTTTTTTTTTTTTTTTTAATAGAGACTTCTCAACTGCAAAGCCACACTGAGGGGTTTCAGACATAAATACTCCTTGACATATTAAGTACTGGGGAAAGCAATTCATGTCAGAGTAGCCACATAATTAATGTAGAAGGGTACAATAGGAAGGCCTCTATTTTTGGCTGCTTTCTAGCAGAGAATACACAGCCCACATTTGCTCTAAAATGTTAACATTATGTAAATCAACCATATTAATCCTAATTTCTATGCAGTCTTGTCAGTCCTAAAGGGTTTTTTTTCCCCTCTGTTTATTACTATCAGGGAAGGAACAATAGAAAATGAAGGTGTCTCCTGCCAAAAAATAGCAGCTACATTCCATGTTGCCCTGATTTGCCAGAGTTTTAACAGATCCACTTCCACAGCATGTCTCAGAGTATTCCTGCTGCACAGGCAGAACTTGGAACCCAAATTAAACAGTTCTGCATAAGTGGAAGTATTTCAGAACTATTTGTCCTCCACCTTCATCAAAAGCATCGCAGAAATGCTTCTTGTTACCACTGATTTGTAAATACTGCACATCCTTTAGATTAAAAACTTACAGAAATGTAGAAATCATTTTACCATACAGAACAGTGTTTTTTAAAGGTTTTTTGTTGTGAGCTTTCTAAAGTTTCTCTCAAGAATCTACTTATGATCATAGATGATGTCAGCAGGCAATAACCTCATGCACAAGTGGCATCATCCAAGACGAGGGAGAAAAGGTGCCTTTTACTGCCATCATTTCTGTGAATTAAAAAATTATAAATTCATCTCCACACTTATCCTTATAATGGAATGGAATTTGAAATGTAATAGTAAAATTTTAGGGATTTCCTTTGGCTTAAAAAAAAAAAAAGGTTAAAATAAATGTTTCAAACACCTACAATATTTCTTCTTTTTTCCTTCCCCCTCTTCCCCAGTGCAACTGGAGAGTCACACGGACTCTGTGGGTACCAGCAAGTGTCAAATATTAAAATAAACCAGCAAAAGGGTTTTATCCCTGTTACTTTTCTTCCCAGGCACGAAGGAAAGCTCCCACTTCAAGCAGGGCCAAGAAGGACTGATCTGTCCTGCTGCTCCCTCAGGATCTGTTTCATTCCTTTTGCCCAAGACCCTTAGGGTGCCCTTGGCACTAAAATAAGACACTGCTTAGTTATCCATTGGAGAACTCTTGCCAAACTCTTTTCTCTTTTCCCAGAGGAAATAAAAAGCTCAAAGATATATTTAGAAATGCTTGACTTAGCTTTGCTTATTAAATATTTATTTTGATAGAGATCACAATAATGTAAGTGAAGTTTGATTCTAGTCACAACTCCTGAACTTGGATAATGTTTGGCACTGTTTTTTATTTATTTAATGCACTAAGCAAATTATCTCCTCTTGCAGCTGTATTATTCTCCTTTTCTCAGAAAATCTGTGTCTAAAATATGCAGACACAGCAAGAGAAGGATCATCTTTGGATTGTGGAGACAAAAAACAAATATTATATTTTGTGCAATATCAACAGAAACAGTTACATTTCTGAACAGCAATGTAAGCACTGAACACTGACGAAAGAAAGTCAGAATTTATCAGTGGTATTGTTAGGTCATTGTGTCTGGATCTGATTTATGGATAGGACTTTCCCTTTTTACACCCCAAATTATTTAAGTTATATATAATTATTGAAAATTCACTACAAGGAATGACTGAAGTTTGAACACTGAACTGGAATAATTTACAGGTATAGTAGTAGAATATTAATGAGAAATGCAAGCTGTGACCAAAAAAAAAGGAATATTACTCTCTGGTATATTGGTTCCACATTTTAAGATTGCCAGTGCAAAACAAAACAAAACAAAACACCCCAAAAAAAGCAGTAGCAAGAGACATTACGTTGGTTGCCTGGAGTTCTATCATAGCAAAACATACTAACAGTGACATCATTTAAAAAAAATCAAATATTTGTTGCTTGTTTCACAAATGTTCCTTAGAAGTCCATTTGAAAAACTTTTTAAAGTCATGGGGAAGAAAAAAGCAGTCCTGGATACAAGCTCATGTAGATTTCAAAAAGGTGAACAATGATAATAAAACTATCCTACAAACAAGCCTTAATAGTTCATTAGCCTGAATAAGCTGATGCACTAAAAAATAAGTGCAAGGCTTATTTGTTTTTCACTACCTGTCGCTTTTTATAACCTGCACCAAGATGGAAATAAATGTGAGATTTCTAGAGGGCATTTGAAAAAAATCTCATTTGCCGTAGTGCCTTAAAACTGCCCAGTAAAATTACACTAATTAGATTTAACGGCATCAACCATGCTGGGATGGATGCAACTCCTAATTTAAATGAGGAGATTTGCCATAAACTTGGTTGTGTGTCTGCTGAGAGAGAGAAAGGGATCAAACCAGCCCTCAGCAGCCTCCAAACGCTAAGACCCTTTTTGAAATCGAAGCCCACGGAGTCACTGCTGTTGCTCACGTAGAACCAGAGGAAGATTTATGCTGCAAAAAGGCTCCAGAAATCATCCAGTGCAAGCAGAGGCAGCTTCAAAGGAGGATCATGGTACCCAGGGCCTTGGCCAGACAAGTTTTGAAAAGTTCCATGGATGGAGGTTTGCCGGAGCTGGCTGGGTTCTGCTCCAGGCAGCTCTCATGGTGACAAGGTTTCTCTGTGTCCAGCTGGAATTTTCTTTGCTGTGGCTGCCCCTGCGTCCCTGGCAGTGTTCAAGGCCAACTTGGATATTGGGGCTTGGAGCAGCCTGGGACAGTGCAAGGTGTCCCTGCCAGGGCTGGGGTGGCACTGGATGGGTTTAAGGTCCCTCCCAGCCCAAACCATTCCATGATTCTATCCACATGCAAGTTTGGCTTTGTTAAACTTCCTGATATCTATCAATCAATTACCCCGATTTGGGAAACTTGGCTAAAATTATTTCGTTTTCTCCTGCCATAAATCCCTTGCCACTCACTAAATTAGATTTCTTCAAAGACTCAGAAAAGGTTTGTGCAAAATCCTCTAAATCTTTAGCCGTGGCAGTGGGAGAGATTAGACATCTATTCCACACAGCTGACTGATAAGCAGTTTAAAATACTTCTCAAATATTCTGTTACCAGATTTGTTTGTTTGCTTTCAAATAACTTTCCTTTGGTTTATCATCTTTTAAAGCCTAAATTACAGTTGCTGCCTTGGCTATTAACAGCCCTAAATTTGTTTATCCAAACCACCAGGCATTGCTTTTAGCAGTACATAATAATTTCTGTCTCATTCTTCCTCTATTTGCTAAAAAGCTGCCTTATCCCACTGGGATTTAGCCAAACCATATCTGCAGCAGGAGAGTATTCCAGTTCTTCAACAATGTTTGATGCTCAAGGAATAGAAGCCAGGAAAAGTAAGAGAAGGTGTTGCCTTTAGGAATCACTATTTATGTATTTTGCCAAAAATAATGGTATCAGCGATGAAATTCAGTTAAACATTGCTATTCCTTTCCTGAACTGCAAGAACCCAGTAGGAATTCCAAGCTTTAAATGTTTCTTTGGATTTCTAAAGAAACTGGATGTGAACGCAGACTTCCTACACCACACCAGGCACGTCACACATGTTTTGGAGTACTGAGATCTCCTTTAGAGCCACATTTCCAGTGAGCTCAGAACATGACATTAATGTTTGAATATCAACCATTGCCAAAAGTTTTGGTCATATACATTAGTGACCCTTCATTCTTTTATTTTTTTTTTTAGTTGACAGCAGAAAAACTCTCCCTGCCCTAATTGTCATTTATCCTCATCCGTTTTAGTTACTGTAAAATGGAAAGGATACAGACTGCAGCTGTTTTCTTCTTTTCTTTTTGATTTTCACCAGAACTCCTTACACCACTAACATTCTCCATTTCTTTAGCATGCAAGTTTCCTGGAATTTGCCACTCCACTTTTGACTTTTGAATTTCATATGCTTATAAAATCTTATTTCCATTTCCTATGGAAAAAAAAAATCAATGGCCTTGTAAGAATTTTACATAAAACATCTACATTGCTCTAGTGAAAGATTAGAGACAAATACTTTTTTCAAGAATAGTAACAAAGGACCTGACAAGAATTATTCCAAGCCCAGGGACTCATGGGGGTTTCAGTGACCAGTAGGCAGGAGCTAAACTGAGGAATTCAAGTGTTTATGTTCACAGACCTTACATGAGGTTATGATGATCTTATTCTGCTTCCTTTGGGACTTCATGCATGGATTTGAATACATTTTCCTATCGTGTTGTCACAGCAGGGTTTACCAAAGCCTAGCTTTAGTGGTTCGTGTGTGCTTTGCTCAAGATTTATTGGATAACAGTACAATGACAGTAAGACTGTGGGTTGCCCCGGGAGTGTCTCCCAGAGAAGGCAATTCCTTGGGCATCTTTTCCTTGGGGAGTTACAGGACACTCCCAGAACCAGCCAAAGCAATGGCCAAAGTGTGGTTCATTCCCTCGGCTGGGAATCCTAATCTCAGTCTTGGGACAGCACATTAAGGAGTGGATTTTAGTTTGGACCTTCCGGAGATACGACAGCAAGTGAGCAGGGCAGAGAGGCCAGAGGTGCCCCTGGACAATTCCCAAACTCCAGGCTGCCTCTCCCTGCCACGATGCAGAGACTGTGTGCACTATCCATGGCATGTTAGACACATGAAAAGCAGTTCCTGTGTGTGCCTGGTGGAACAACCTTGGGTGTGCAGCCCCCATGGCTGGTGACAGCCACCTCATGGAGGTGCCCAGGGCAGTCCCACAAAGGTCACTCACTCTGCACATTCCAACTCACTGCCTTGCCTTTGCCTCCTAGCACAAAGCCAATTACTTCTGTTTTGCATGTCAGGATCTTCAGCAGCAGCACACAGCGGAAAGCAAAACATACTTAGGTGACACTTCCTTAACTCTAGGCAGAGCTGATTAATGAGGCAGGGCTGGAATTAACCTTTTTCTTCACGTCAAGAAGATTTCCCGAGTAGTGCAAAATTCCCCTTCTGATGCTGTTCATTCCCATTTAACTACTGCCAAGCATGCTGAAAGCTAACGCACTTCTTAGGCTGCACCAGCCATCCATCCATGTCTTATTATCCCTGGAAATATAATGAGATATGATTTGATATTAACGGCTGCAGATTTATCTGTTTAGATTGGAAATATGACTCCTGCTGCACTTCCAGCTAACTGGAAATACACCCAGTGACTTCAGCTGATGGAAATCAGAGGAACGTGGGTATCTTAAAGACAGCTTCATAACTTAAAAACATGACATTTAAAAACGTTTAGGGTTTGGATTAATACTGGAAGCACTGCTTCCTCCTGCTAGCAATGTTCCTCACACACACAGCCACAAAGAATTAAACCAGCTATCAGTATAAATAGCTGGTTAAAGAAATAAAAGTCCTCTCACAATTAGCAGGCAAGGAAACTTTTTCCAAGGACATTTAAATTGCTATCAATGTTTAAAAATCCCAAGACCAGTTGGTGGCATCCTGTGCATTTCCCTACTCTGTGGACAGTCCTGACTAGGCAGTATCACATACTGGACTAATAGAGCAGTCCAGCATATTTTTTTAAATATTCATTTTCTAGTTACATATAGATATAAAATTCAAACCATAGGGAAAATCTGGCTGCTGAAAGAAGCCAGAGGGAATCAGAACTCCATGGAGCTCCCAGGTCACCCAGCCTGCAGATTCTCTGTAGCTCTCTCTGTACCAAGGCAGACTCTTAAACTAATCAGCCACACACAGGAAGAGGTTATGTTATGAGTTGTGCATATGATACTTAATGTTAAAAAGATTCAAAGATTATTTGACCACAAAGGCAGAAAATAAAAATTAATTTGTTGGGGAAAAGAACACAAAAAAGTTCACTCTTTCCATCTGCTACAAAGATTTCCTGTCTAATCCTACAACCACAATTACAGGGTTTTTTACAAGTGTGTTGTTTGTTTTTTCACTTTTTTGTGTTGCTCGTTTACATAAATTTATGCATCCTCAGAACTGTGAATACCAATACTCACAACTTGTTATAACATCATAAAGTTTAATTTTTACTGACTTAGATTCAAACTACTGCTTCTCTTCCCGACTTTCAAACAGCTTAAGGAGAGCAAATGTGTCTTGGTGCACCTCCTTTCATCTACCTTGAGAATTTTCCTCTTGACTGAACCTGCCAGGCCTAGGTATTTTCAATTAATATACTCAGATCTCATTCCTGATTTTCTCTCAAAGATATTAACTTCCAGTTCCAAGGGAAACTCTCAGGTAAGAGCTCAGGTTGTCAGCAGCACCCAAGCCAAGGCAAAAAACCCACAAAACTGTTAATGCAATAATAACTACTCCCAAGGTCATTTAATGATGTTAAACCTGGTCAACCAGAGCATTTGAAGGACTGTGTTACTAAGGTATATTTCCCAAACAATATTTCGGTTTGTATATTTATTAAATATATACATTTCCCACAGGAATATAGCCCTGCTGGAGTTCAGGTACCAAGGGGGGAGTCCTGGAATTAATTTTGAATTTCAACACCACTGGAAATAGTAAGACTAGAACAAGAAACTCCTTTAGCTTTTCCAGTTGGAAATTCTTATTTCCTCTATGCAGCTTCAATGAGCCATTAGGAAAGGGGAAAAAAAAAACCAAACCAAAAACATTTCCTAAAAATCCTATTAAATATTTCTGGTTGCTATATTCTGAAATACATCGTTATAATTATGGACTTTTTCTTGAGCCATATGGGAAAGTGAATTGAAGACCTACTCAAAGAATAATATTTTATTCATTAAGGTAATAAGTTGCGTTTTTTCATCTAATTATTTAAAAGGCTGCTTACAAAACTTCCTCCAATGTACTGAAAATTATTTTTATAAGCTTAATATAGACTTATGTTAAAGTTTACATTAACAGAGCCAACATATAATGTGTTTTCCCTTGGAAAATGTTGTTACAATAAGTGTGGTTTATCAATAATATATCACAAGAACTCCACTGTGTCTTGATTTAAATTCTAAAACTCATTCATTATTGACCAGAACTGGGAGAAAAAAAGAAATATTTTGTTTGAAGCTGCATATGGCTACATTTAAACTAAATTTTAGATCTCTACATATTCAAATTGAATTGTTCATAACAACCCATTGTCCTGCTCTGAAGAGCAGGTCAGAATTCTTGACTTTAGGAACTGAATGCCTCAAATATCAGGGAGCATAAATCAAAAAAAGCATAACCGGAACAATCCCTGATTTTTATAGTGCTATGAAAAACCTGCAATTATGACCAGATAAATTATTTATATTTTAGGAATCTCATTTGATTTTTATTTCTTCTTTCTTGTGACAAAAAGTATGAAAAAATCTAATTTTTCTGTAGCACAAACCACATCAAAAGTACTTGCTGATTTTGCAAGTGCAATGTCTGATATGGCTATGGGTTCTTTTTTTTTTTCCCCAGAATTTAATTCTCTCAATTCTTCAGAATTTTATTCACCTGTCAGGAAGCACAGGGATGTTGCACTGGAGTCAATTAGCATTCAAATTTGGATCATCCCTCATTGTTCTCACCTAAACAGATCCCATCAGGGTGCTTGGGAAAAGTTTTTCTCGCTATTCTGAAGTTACTTAACTCAAAGATAAATGTATAAAAATCAGTGACTTTCTGGAAGTTCACACTTTGCTACTTTGTCTCTCTAACTCCATGATTTATCTCTCATTATTTACGTATTTTCTTTGCTTATAGAAAACAACTCTACCCATCCTATTTTGCTGCTAATCAGCAAACATTACCTCTAGGCAAAATAGGTGTTTTTTTCTAAATAATCTTTTTTTAAGTACAAATATTTTTATTCAGATATTGCAAAAGCAGGATGGGGAAGGGATTGGATTCTGCCCCACACATGGAGCACCCTTTAAACAGACTGAATATTGAGCGATTTTACATCATCAGCTCTGTTTGTCAGACCCAGATCATTTATTTCATGGCACTGGTTGAAGTGCATGTGTTGGTTTGACTTGTTAAAAAGTCAAACCATTGGATCAACTCCATCTTTAATTTGCTGTGCTGCTCTGTCCCAAAGGAAGTGAAAACAGGTGTTTCACAGAGAACTGCTGCATATCCTGGATGAACTGATATGGCCTCATTTGTTCTCTCTGAATATTCTGCAATACCAACTGGATAATATTTGACTTCAGAGGTGAAGATCAGTGTTAATTATAGAACAAATTTGGGAAGAGTTTTTAAACTTTACAGTTCTGGATAAATCTTAACCCCTCTCCCACTCTGGGTTCTTCCTGAGAAGAACCTGCATTTTATTTATTATTACATCATGAATACAAATATCAGGACTGGATCTAAGGAGAAAGTAAATTCTGTTTAACTCAAGCTAAAATGCAGTGTTAGAACATCAGTGATTAATAGCAATTAAGTAACAATCAATAGAAAGGACAACTAAAAGATGTCCAGAGAAAGTTAAATAATTCCTCATAAAACTTCTTTCTATTGCTGTTCATGCTGTTTTGTCCAAGTTCAGTAATTTTATAGGGAAAGGAAGTGCTAGGTAATGTGTAATTATATTTTCTGCATCTGTAACTGATGCACAAAACTGATCCTTTGTTACATCTTTAGGAGGTGTATAATACAATCCACTGGAGCAGTTGAAATTAAAAATGTATCTGCAAGGCTTAAGTACTCAAAGGAGAGCCCTAACGAAAACAAATCACAGTGCTGAACATTTAAAAAGTTGCAATTCCAGTGCCTTTTGCTCCTTGGATAAGCCAGGTCTGTGCAGCTGAGCCCCTGCCATCATTGCTGGACAGCACTCAACACCTCCGTGAGAGTTCTGAGGGAGGAAGTTGTAAATAACTTTGTTATTTATCCCTATTAAACATAAAGAAGTCCTGCTAGAAGTCCTGATAATTCTGCCGAATTATATATATAATTAAGAGCCTTTCTGGGGCTAATATTCTGCTGGGAGGATCAATACAGCCTCACTAGTGCTTGTTTGCTGCTGTGAAATTCCTGCTTTTTCCCCCCTTGGGCCCTTCCCTTGTTCCTATGGCATCCAGATGGATCTAGTGTTGCTCCTAACTGGGGGCAAAACACATCTCCACTGTCCAAGAGATTTTAATCTTCCCACAAACTTTTACCAGGTAGGTTAAACACATAAACGAAGTTCTATCAGCTCCCCAAAGAGCTGATGGTTGTTGGAATTTCACTGTTAGGATAAACACAGCCATGGCTCAGCTACTCTCCTGCACTGCTCTAAAGTCAGAGACTCTAGAGTTGGACTCTACTTTAAAGAAGAGAAATGAGTTCTTTCCCATGATCCATGTCATCCTGCAGCGCCTGGTGGTCACACAAGTCATGCTACGAAAGTTCAGCTCCAAAGGCAGCCTCAAGGACTGCCCAAGGACAGCCATTCCTCAGGTGACATCTAATTTATGAACATCTCCAGCTACAGGAGATTACTCCCATTTCACAAAATCAAAATCATCTGCTGACCCAGATCAATAATTCCCACCTTCCAGAGAAAGGCATTAGACTGATAACAGTTTGAAAACAGAAGCCCTTTCTGTATCCAAAAGGGCTACAGGGACAATTGAGAGGGACAATTCCTCAGGAGCTGCAGGGACAGGACAGGGGGAATGGATTGCCACTGACAGAGAGGAAATTCAGGTCAGATATTAGAAGGAAATTCCTCCCTGGCAGGGTGGGCAGGCCCTGGCGCAGGGTGCCCAGAGAAGCTGTGGCTGCCCCTGGATCCCTGGCAGTGTCCAAGGCCAGCTTGGACATTGGGGCTTGGAGCAGCCTGGGACAGTGCAAGGTGTCCCTGCCAGGGCTGGGGTGGAATTAAATGATCTTTAATGTCCCTTCCCACCCAACCCATTCTGGGATCGTATAACAGCTGTACAAAAGCAGATCTGTACTTACATGTAGTCCTTAATATATCTTTTGATTACTGCTCTAAATACATCCCAGTATTTGTGCTCTTTTTTCCTGCCAGCCTGATGCACTAAGTAATACTGTAAGTGTATAAAACAGCAGTAATAAAATCTGAAAGATATTTCTTGACTAGAAAAAACCCCAAACAAAACCCAACAGCATCCTCCAGATGCTGAGACTGTCTGAGCACCCAGGAGCAGAGCACAGCACCATGAATATTTTCAGTGCCCGGTACTTTTTTTGTGCACAGAACATGCTTACAGACAGTCAGGATGCAGCAGCTGAAAGAAGCCTTTGTCAAGGAGCATTCCAGGCTGCTTAAATCTGATCTGCCATTAATATTCTTTTGAAGCTGTATTATGAGCAGCTCAGTGAGACACATGTGAGAGAAGTTATTGCACAGGAAAGTTTGGCTTTTTACAGCACTGTCATCAAAATTTACTGGCATATTAAAGGTCCTAATTTTAAAATAAGTTTTCTGCCTTTTTTATGGTATGTGATATTTTATAGAGATTACATTCATGGAGGAATCTGGAAACACAGTAATTAACAACTCAAAGATCTTCTAAATGGCAAAGCTGTTCCATGGGCTGACCGAGAACATTAAAAAGTCATGAATGATGTCAGAGAACATATTCCCCAAGATTAAATTATTCCTGAAGGAAAGATTAAAGCAGTTTATGGCCCTCTATCTAGGACCAAAAATAATAATGAAAAAAAACCAACACAAGTAACCATGATAAAAATAAAAATGTACTGTGACACAGCAAGGAAGTAGATTTTAATATATTCCACCTTTGCTGACTAATATGGAAATTTATGATAAGTGGCAGTACAAGGGTTGGTTTCTCAATGTGTGAAAAAAGAAGCCAATGTTGTACATCTCTTGCTGTCTCCTCAGACCACACATCAGACCTTTATGTGAAAGAAAAGAAAGGAAGGGAAAAGAAGAAGGAAGAGCAATAGAAGCTCCATGATTCCCTTTTTCCCTCCTGGAACGAACTGCAGATTCCCTGGCCAAACCCAGCAGCAGCCTCACACAACTGGTGAGTTCCAAGATCCTTGGCAATCAATGGTCTGGCCATTAGAGGGGCAATAACTCATCCAGAAAACACACAAAGCCTTCCATAAAAGAAAGAAGCACAGATGCAGGACTATATGACAGACCAACACTACCTCATATTTGTTTTCTCCACAAATCTAATTATTGTCTCCTTCCAGGTGTTCCTTTTGCTGACTTGACTTTAACAAATCACTTCACTCTGTTGGTGCATGCTCACATGAATAAAAATCTCTGTTTTACTCCAGCAGAATCTTATTTGGGCAACGATAAATATTTACTGATACAGAATGCTGTGCAGTCCTTACAAATGAATGTGGATTTGTTTCAAATTTGGTGGCCATTTTCTATGGTCTCCTTGTTAGCTGAAAAACCAGTTAGGCTGTCTGATCTTTCTTAATCAATAAAAGAGTGAAGTAGCACTTAATAGCATTACGCCCAATGAAAGTCTTATAAGAAAGAAAAAAAAATATAGAAACCACCACATTTTACCTAAAACTTGCCAGGAATAAGTTACATTGATTGGAATGGAGAGGGAGGAGGGGTTTGCCAATGAAGTGATTCAGCACAAAGAAAGAGCAATTCACACCTCCCTTCCTCATTTGCACAGGTGAATTTATCTCGGTCTGCATCCCCTTTGTGTGGAGCACTAAAGGCACCCCCGGGAAATACCCTGTGAATCTCTATAAAATACCTTCACAGACATCCTCATGGCCCTGGGGGGAACAGCTTATTTTAGAGCAACTTCCCTCCTGTCCCTGAACCTCCAAAACACCGGAGAGGGTTTGAATTATTCCTCACCTGACAGCAAACAGAGCCGCTGTTTCCTCAAGCAGCAAATACTGAAACTTGGAAAATAGATAGCTGCTTATTTCTCCTCAGGAGCCCCGGTGTTTCCTCACCTGTCTCCTACTTTGGAATGAAGTTCTTAAAAAAAATCTTCCATTCCCTCTACTATAAACCCCTGAAATTTAAATGGGAATTTTAAGACTCCTCTATTTAATACAAGAACGTAAAATCTCTGCTAGTTCAAGGTTTTGTTCATGAAATAATCTCGCTAGGCTGAGGGAGAACTGATCATTCACCAGGAGAGCAAGGCAGGAGCTGGGCTCGGAGCAAGGGGAGCCGTCAGCTCCAGCCTGCTCCGGCATCTCATTTGAATCTGCATCTTTGTTCAGTCCCTTGGATGAGCTCAGCACAGCCACCAGTGAGTCTGGAGTGATTACTGACCAATCTTTCCCTTGAAGAGAAAAAGGTAGAGAGGGGAACAACTACGGGAGAACATTTTGCACTCCTGTATTTGTGCTGTGTGTTATAAATTCAAGGGTTAGTGATGTTAGAAAGGATTCTCCATCTCCATTTCCATGACGGTATTTGGTGTTTCTGCCCCCCTTTACTTGCATGGTGTTTCTGCACCTATTTGGAATGAACTTTTAAAAAGTCTTCCCTTCCCTCTGGTTTAAACACCCAAATTAAAACGGGAATTGTAAGTCTCCTTTCCAATCTTTTAATATAAAAAGGGTAAAAACTCAGAGACTACTTTGGATCACATCCTTCTTGATTGTCACAGAGCAGTAGTAGGTGGGCTACATTTTTCTTGGCTCCAGGAAGTGCAGAAGCTGAGATTTTGTTTAAATGCTGCAGAGGATGTAAGAATCATTATTCCGCTTCTGCCTCTTTTGTAGAGCTGGATTTAATTTTGCCCTTTTTTTCCTCTTACAGTTCCTATAAGAGGCAAATACTGTGAAATCCCAGCCAGGACTTCTCTTATTTGGGTCACTGCTCCTCTCTGGTGGTGGTCAAAACTTTGTTCTTCCATTAATCAGTCTTTATTTCCTCTCTGCCACCTTTCCTGTCTAAACATAACATATAACATATAACATAACATAACATAAAACATACAAAGTTTCAGCTTCAAGCGTACTGAAAAGAAGGAAAATCAGCAGCCATGCAGTTTTCTGTGCTCAGGTCCTTTTCCACACTGTGTCTTCCAAGCCCTGAGGAAAATGTGCGATGAGAAATATATTGCTTCTCTTCTGTGAGGAGATGTTGTAGCCATGATCACTGCATTAGGCACCAAAACCGTGTAGAAAGCAATGCCTTGGCACTGTGCTGGTGCTGGTGACAGTCACAAGAATAAGTGCCTTAATCTAGGCATTGTCAGGAGCATACACACTTCATAATAACTGCTTGCATACATTCTGGAAAACACTGCCAGTTCCCAAGACAAAACTTTGCTTATGCTCTACAAATTCATTTCTTCAGCTGCCTCTGAGGCACGTGTGTGTGTGGGTTCTATTCCTGATTTCCTCCCTCTTTAGCTCAGAGCTACAATCACTGAGATATATGCCTGCAAAGGACCAAAATGCAGCAGCTCCTTGTGAATCAACAAATGTGATGAACTGTGCTGCTGCTGCTGAGGTTATCATATTAAAGATCACAGTGGTTTATCTGGAACAGAACCAACTGGGAATGTTTAGAGCCCTGAAATCCTAACGGGAGGTGTGGGGAATCAGCACTGAACAACAGACGGTGCAGGGTTGTTAGCACACACATTGCTGATTGAGACAGAGGAACCCCAGCAGTTTGGAGTCAGTTTAAAGTCAGTTTGGATCTCTCCCAGCAGCAATTTCAGCACCATCTCCGCGGTAAATCAGCCAGCAAGGTGTGCTGCAGAGGAGCGAGAGGAAAGCAAAGCACTCAGTGCTGCTCCATCGGCCTGCTGAGCCTGGCAGCTCCCTGGGGATGCTTTTCCCTCATCTCTGAATGCATGAAGGGTTTTCCTCCGCAGAGGTGAGAGGTGCAAAGGTTCCCCAGCTGTTATTTGTGCCAAGCTCACCCCACAAGGCAGGCTCTGTGCAAGCTGAGCCTCTGGAACTTGGGAACAGGACCATTGTGGAAAATCGAGATGTGTGGGGTCTGGTCCAGCCCTGCGGGTGTTCCAGCTGGGAGAGACATCACAGCATCCTCTGCTCTGGGACTGGGAATCTCCTGGGCTTCAACATCAGTGATAAAACGGATTCCAGAATTTACCAAGCTGCACGGAAGAGGTGCAAGAGCACAGACATTGCAATGTTCCCAAAACATGACAACTCTGCACCTTCTGTTGTTCAGTGCAGATTCCCCACGCCTCCCATTAGGATTTCAGGACTCTGAACATTCCCAGTTGGTTGTTTTCCAGAGAAACCACTGTGATCTTTAATATGATAACCTCATAATTCAGCCTCCCTTCCCTGAGGGTCACCTCTATATGGTTTATTCTGTATTACACAATTTTCAAAAACAAGTACAAGAAAGCTTTGAATGAACAGTCAAAATAAGATATTTTCCTTTTCTTAAATATTTTATTTACAGGCTGTTTTTGTTCATTGTTCATAGCATGTGTTTTCCCTATTGTCTCTGCAAATATTTGTCTTTAAGTAGAGCAGTTAATTCATTTTGATTATACTCAAATCTCCACTTATCATCACACATATCTGATCAAATTAACATAAAGTGATGAATGATACTGCCATTAAATAAAATGAGCAAAACCCCTAACACTTGAATAGCCTTATTTGAGAAATATGGATATTTTAGGAAAAAAATGGTCTCAATTCTTCTCTTCTACTGTAAACCATTTAAGAGTTCCTATTCTATTGATGCGAGGTTATGCAGATGCTAAATCAGAATTTAACCATTTATGTGAAATAATTTATTTAAGTCCTGCTAAAACCTCAGACCCCTCAAGGGTTGAACTGGGATCTAGTGACAAAGCCAAAGATCAGCAAAAGATCTGTCCTATGCAGAGAGGTGAGATTAGGAAAAATACTCTTTATTTTCTTTTGGACACATTCTCCTCAAAGTGACTCAAGTTTCACTGAGATGAGACTTCCCCTCTACATTATAAACATTTAAAGTTTCATTTTCAGGTTGGTGAAAGGGACCCAGGTGCAGCTCCTGCATATTTCTGTTAAAGTTCATGAGATTCTCATGAGCCACTTCTCAAGCTTGCAATCCCAAACAGGTATGAGATAGAAACCCCATATTTTGTACCTCCAATTCCCTTCTGAGTCAAGATCTGGGTGGGAATCAGTCTGCCTGGGAGCAATGTCCAAAAGAGATGTGAGTGGAAAATATTTCTGGATTTGGTTTGAAAAGACTCTTATAATGATCAATCATATTATAACAGGATCTGCATAGCACTGAGAGGGTTTCCTGATGAAAATAATGAAATGTTAATCTGTGCTGTAAAATCAGACAATATTTGTTCTCCCTGTGAATGAAATTAGTACTGAAGAATTCAAGCTGTACTTATTTATCAAACTTACCACTTTTATCTAAACAATATAATGGATTTACAAGAATATGAAACCAAGCTTTATACTGTTGACATTAGCTACATAAAATTACTTTATTGGAATACATGATTATTGTATCTTTTCACACATTTTAACTGCAAGAGAGCTGTAAATGATGAGTTTCTTTCTGAAATTTTCCTATCTTTCCTAAATGACGGCACAGATCAAAATTTTTTTTAAAACCCTCAAACAATGAAAAGCAACCCCCAAACAAACAAAAACCCCAAACACAACAACCCTCCCCAAGTCTTCAGAGAATTTATAATGAGAGTTAAGATCCCCAAGGATATGCCAGACTCAAATGTTGTTACAGACACATTTTAACTGACCCAGAACAAGACTCCAAATTCTGTTCTGCACAGCTGGTGCAATGTAATATTCTTTTACTGCCAAGAAATATGTGTGAACGCAAAGAGAACGGGATGACTTATTAATATTGTTCCTCTAACATTTAGGCTTTTATGACGACATCCTGAAATTTCAATAAAGTATAATAAAAAGTTTTATTTTTGGCATATCACAGAATAGTAAATGTAAAAGGCTAACCTTAAGCAAAGGTAGAGGATGCAGATATTCTCATATCCCAGATTTCCTCCTGCTGGTATTCACAGGTGAGGATGCAGCCTAAAAATGTCGAATTCATCTACAGTGAGTTTTTATTTTGATTCTTTTTTTCTAAATCCAAAGCTAATGAAAATTTAGAAGTAGCTTCTACTCACCCCATATCCTTCTCCTAAAATATAAAAAGAGAGTAAAAGGCAATGTAGGACATAAAAAGGTTTGATTTTTCTTAGTTTTAACCAGTCTAACTCCAACCTTGGAAAGGAAAATTAAATGTGGCATTTAGAGGACCCTGTGCATTATGTTCAGGATGTGTTAGAGTTGCTTTGCAAGGCTGAGTTCAAGTTTTAAGAAAGCTCTAAATAAGAGATATAAAGCTAAACATATTTATCTTATAATTATTTAGAGTTTTGAAAGCCTGTCTTTGCTTCCTGCCTTGTCCACTGGAAATATTACAGAATCCTGGAATATCCTGAGTTGGAAGGGACCTACCAGGATCATCCAGTCCAACTCCTGGCTCTGCACAGACACCCCAACAATCCCACCCTGTGCGTCCCTAAAATCCAACAGGTTTGTTTTTATCAATTTTGATTTTAGATTTACTCTCAGGGTGATTTTTCATGGTTCATTGTAAAATTATACAATGGGTTGGGTTGGAAAGGACTTTGAAGGTCATTAAACTCCACTCCAGCCCTGTCAGGGACACCTTGCACTGTCCCAGGCTGCTCCAAGCCACAGTGTCCAAGCTGGCCTTGGACACTGCCAGGGATCCAGGGGCAGCCACAGCTTCTCTGGGCACCCTGTGCCAGGGCCTGCCCACCCTGCCAGGGAACAATTCCTTCCCAAGATCCCATCCAGCCCTGCCCTCTGGCACTGGGAAGCCATTCCCCCTTGTCCTGGCACTCCATGCTCTTGTAAAATTAAGTGACACTCACATCCAGGAGAGGAATTCGTCATTTTTCAAGAAAAAAAGGAAAAGAAATCCTTATGAATACTCCAGCAATTAAGACTCCCTAATTTCCCAGTGTACCACCACTGGCCATGAGGTACAAACAGGAGTCTGCGCCCAGGGAGATGCCGAATTCTCATGTGATTTGTTGAGTGTTACACATCTTAAAATTAGTGCTGGGGCCCAGTCCTACTTAAGGTAATGAGTTCTTTTTAAGTTATCTACTGCAATACCTACGTTGACCATTCACGCTGTGTTTTGTGTTTGGCACAAAAGCATTAAAAAACAATGCCTAAAGAAAGCCTCTGAATCATATCTGAGAGAGAGCATAAAGTTATGTAAAAAAACCCAGACAGCTTTTGGATTATGTTGCTACTTAAAATTAAGAAAACCAAGGAGTAAAATTAAAAAAAAAAAAACCAAAATATCACAAACACCTCTAATTGTTCAAGTATGCAACCACCAAAATATTGTAAAACTAAATAGATAACAAATTCGATTTTCCTAGCTTTCTCTCGTGGAGAAATGTATTTACTTTCTGTATGACATGTGTAGAACAACTGATTTATGAGTCTGGCTCTCAGTCTGGACAGATCCTGCTGAGTCACAGAATGGATTGGTCTGAAATGTAAAAGTGATGCTCATAATTCTGTGGGTGTGAACACATCACCCACGGAAAGGCTCTCCCTGCAATGGCCTCAGGAAATAAGCAAAAACCTGTAGGAATACTTCACCTATAAATCTGTTGGGTTTTTTTTCCAGTTTTCAATCCCAGGCTTGCCAGTCTTATCCCAGGGCAATCAGGATGTTCTGTCACTGATTTCTGCAGGGCTCCACACTGCTCCAGCACTTACAGATGTGGATCTTGCTCCTGGACCTTGGCCAGAGCTGCACCAAATGCAAATCTTCCCCTTCACTCTGCATTTCAACAGCTCAAAGTGCAAGAAGAGAAACTTTGCATTTGTGTCTCCAGCATGATGGTGTCTTCCCTCAGAAAAAATTGTCCCTGCGCTCTTGCACGTGTCTCTATGAAGTCTCCATACCTGCTGGGACTCAGAGGTTGTGCAGGAAAAATCAAAATATCTCTGCAAAATCAAAAGTAATGATAGAAGTATTTACATCAAGCGTTAGTTAATGATTTAAATAAGTAATGAGCCTAAAATAAAACTATTAAATCTTTCTAAGAGGTGCTTGGCTTCAGAGCTGTAAATGCCTGTGCACCTTGTAAAAAAGCAGGGAGGCAACATAAAAAGTGAGAAGGTTGTTTGGTCCTGGTTAGAAGCCTTATGCTGTATATTGTAAATTATACCATAAAACAGCAAATTTAAACTCCATTTTCCTCTGACTTCAGTGATGTTCTTTTCACAGTTCTGCTGAGGAGTACCTGAGACATTCACATGGTAAAATGAAGGTGTTGCAAGCTCTCCTTTCTCACCTTGGGAAGGAGGTGAACAAATTCTATTGATGATTCTCTGTGACATCTGTAGTGCATCACTGAAAATAACACTCCAAAAAGAAAGGGTTTCAAACCGGAATTCCTAAAAAACCAAATAATTAAAAAAAGCGAAAGAAAGAAAAAGAATCCCGAATGGTGAAGAGCATGGAATCTTGTTGAGGTCGTTGCAAGAATAATTTTTTCCATTATTATTTCTGCCTGCAAACCCTGAGCTCCTAACCAGTGTTTCACTAAAGAATACATTTGATAAGCATTAAATTCCAGTTGTTGTCACTAAATAATATTGACCCCATTGACTGCCTGTGAAAGTCAATGAAAAAATTCCCAATGATTCCTCTGAGAAATTCCTCAGCACTGTCCAAGCATAAAGGATGGCAAATTTAAATAAAGAAGCCATCAGCCTTGAGAGTTGCCAGACTTTGTCATTGTGCACTTAATTCAATCTCTATCCGTTAACTCTAAAATTGCTTCAGAACCTTTCACACACACTTCTGCCACGTGGGGAGTTTTTTAATATGTTTGGTTTTTAATTTGGAATATCCAATATAGTCAAAAATTCAAATATCTGTTATTGCTCCCACTAATTGGCTCATGACTCCAGTGGGGATTGGCGATGAAAGGAAGGAAAGAATTAGCAGCAGGAGGTTGTGGTTCAGGGCACAGCTCCAGATCCTTACATGTCTGAGACACCAAAAACTGCTAATTTTCTGTTATATCACTACCATGTTATTCTCATAATCACAACATGGGTCAGGGTTTCACCTCAATATTCTTTCTTAATCAGTTTGATTCTATGACAATGCAACATTATACTTAGTTTAACTGTCCATGATGCCTTTGAATGGGCCGTGGAAACAGAATAATTGTAAATACGGTTATTTCATATACAATTTTTTCCTCATCTCCTCCAGCTCCCTCCCCAAAGGACAGCCTCTGTCATCCAACTCAATGAGCTGCAAATATCCACTGGAAAGTGTTAGTTAACATCTGTTCCTTTGGGGATCCTTTTCTAGTGGCTGATGGCAGAGAAGCCTTGCATTTGCCAAAGCACATTTCCAGACACCAGCTTGTGATCTGAGACCTGGGAACTGATGGATGGAGCCATTTGTCTTGATAACAGAGCCTCTCCAAGCAGACAAAACCCAGCAAGGAGTTACCAGCCTAAATTCCATTTAGACTCATCTGTTGTTAAATAACTGTTGTGTTCCACAGAGATTTTAATTAATACAATCACTTACTAAGAACATATGAAAAGAAAAATAACAAAAAATCATTCAACCAAAGGGCTTTGTTGTTTATTTTATTGGTTTGGGGTTTTTTTGTTTGTTTGTTTGACATCCTGATTTTTATTTCACAGAATCACAAAATCAACTTGGTTGAAAAAGACCTTTGGGATCGTCAAGTCCAACCTATTTGTTTAGAAGGATGAGCAAGAAATGACCAAGACAAAACTCCTCCTGTGGCCCTGGCAGCAGGCAGAGATGGGAATGCCATTGCTCACGAGTGGAAACTGATGATTCCACAGATATGCAATGGGTTTTGAAAATTAAACTTTTCCACACTAATGAGGTAGCATTTAAATTGTTAGAATTGGTGGCCATGGAGTGGAAAGTAACCAGCTCCACCAAGAACCAACTGATCCAGCTGTGTTTAGAGCCTTCAGTGCTGCTTTCATTCTGTTCCTCAGCCATCAGTCTCTCATCAATCTGCTTCAATAACCCTCACTGACACTCTCCTGCTGCAGCGTGGGAGTAATACTACTTAATTCCTGTCTTTATGTTGTTGTTGGGAAACAGCGAAAAATGCTTTATCATGACAAATCTGATATTCTAAAATTTTCAGACAGACACAGTGCTCAGAGGTTCATTTGATCTTGATTAAATTCAGCTGGCAGGTGAATGAATGCTGCTAGGTTTACTGTTACAAATATTTGTGAGCCTGGGTGGAGCAGAACTGCAGAACCCTGAATACCCAGGATCCAGTTCATCTATGTGGTAACATTTAGAGGAATGATGAAAATATCCATTGCTTCGATTTCTTTGTAGGTATGTGGCTAGATATGTTGAAATATTGGAATTGAGTATGATTCTCATGTCATTCCTGTTGCTGGGAATACTCACAGGAATAATTCTAATATGCTAGTCATAGCTAAATCACTCTTCTCAGGATTTAGTACTTTCTGGACAGGACAAGAGCTGTCTCATGCTTTGGTCACAAATGCTTGGGATGAAGCACTGCTTTCAGTATTGATCTTACCTCTGTGGATTCTTGCAGTTATTTACAGCCTTCTCCTTTTTTTATTTACTTCTTTCACCGTTTTACGAAACACTGCTCCCTCCAACTTCCTCAACAGTTCTGTGCCATTCCACCCTGCATTCCTTCCCACCAGGATCCCTCTCAGGTTTTATGCAATTTAGGAATCGAAACCTTTACAGGATTTCTGTCTTTCTACCCTGCTGTAGGTTTGGCTGCTGTTCATCACCCTGTTTGCAGTGCTGGATGCAGGTGACAGTGACTGACACCACTCTGGGGTGCTCTGGGGGTTGCAGGTGGGCAGGCAGGGACTGTGTTGGCAAGGACTGTGACAGACTGTCACAATCTGGCACAGTAATGAGCTGATTCCCACCCAAATGAGCTCATTACCTCCCTGCCACCCTGCAGCTCCAGGACAATGACTCATGATGGGTTTGGGTGCTCTGGGGGTGATTCTGATCACCCTTTGCAGCTTTAAGTGTTCAGCATTATCCTTTGTCACCAAAAAGGTGAAGGACATTGATCATACCTCTGAGCCAAGGAGGGAGTCTGTCAGTTAGAGAATCATAAAGTCACAGAATGTTTCGGGTTGGAAAGGACCCTAAAGATCATTTAATTCCACCCCAGCCATGGCAGGGACACCTTCCACTATGCCAGGCTACTCCAAGCCCCAGTGCCCAACCTGGCCTTGGACACTTCATCACTTTTGTGCAATGTCTGCCGTAAAGAAGTGATTCAGTCTCTCATTTCACCCAGCATAGTGATGTCATCAATAACTAAATATAGTATTTTATCAGCTTGCACTCTCTAGGGACAGTAAATTGATTTTGGACTGAAAGAATCACAACTCAAAAGACAGTGGAGTTTGAAGCTTCCACAGATGTATGAGGGGTTGGTTGGGGATCCCAGCAGGGGACAAAGTCAAAGAGTGTCCCCAAAAATCTTCATCACTGAGAACACATCCATCAGGCTGGGAACACAACTAACGGAGCAAGGATGGATTTAGGAGAAGAGTTTGAAGTCTGTGGAAAGACTTCTGAGCTGAGCAACATCTCCAAGTACCAGCAAGATATTAATGCCTCACTATTGAGTGATTATTATTGCTGCCTATTCATACCATATATTCCAACCACAAGTCTTTCCAATGGAACTGCAGCCTCTCTTTTCCCCCACTTGCTTGATTCAAGAAATGGCAATTTGTCAAATAGTGCAAATACATTAAATTAGAAAGCAGAGGAACAGTCTCATTTTCTTTGATATGAATAACAAACTAATTAGCTGCTGCAGCGTGTTTATTTCCTGTTTAATAAAAAGCTGACACACTGGTCATTATTATCTTAGGAGGTACTCAGCTTAATATGCAAAGCATACCAAAATTAACATAATAATTATGTTAGAACAAACAGGATATAAAATGTTTAGATTAATTTACTCTTTAAAATGATTCAATCTTTACACTAATGCACTAACCCAGGCAGTTGCAGTATTTTCCATTGTGTGCCACACTCTGATAAATTAAATGTACCTTGGGTACCTGTTATTTATCCTCAGAGTCTTCCATCCGTGGCTGTGATGAACAAGTCTAAGAACAAAATAGTTCTCAAAAAAAGAGCTGTTGTTGTCTTTGGGGTTTTTTGATGCTTTACAATATCTACATGCATGCACAAACACACAAACCAAGCTGGGCTACCAAAAGGGAAGGGTTCATGTGCTTTTCTGAGAAGAAAGGTTCTGCCCTTAACACTTCTTGTAAACTTATTTAGTTTAATTATGAACCAACATTAGCTTGTTCCCTTCTGCTCATTTATGTTTTTTAAGCATCCTATTTTGTTCCAAAAATAAATTAAACCACCTGGAAGTTATTTTAAAGTTCTCCAGGTAAAATCACAAAGTTTAAGTGTTAACCATAACTTTTCAGCTGCACATATCTCTCTTTCCTAAACACAGAAAAAAACTCACAATATATCCACTGCCAATTCATTGCTGAAATCCCAGTGCAAGTTTAGCATTGTTTTGTCTTATCATTTGTTTTTGGGTTTTTTTCTGAATAAGAGGGAAGAACTGGGCAGGTGGAAGTCCCTGTGGAAGTTCCTGACTGTCAGTCTTTGCTGCAGGTGTGTGTAAGGGTTTTGTGTAAAGTGTTTTCTGGGACAGTTGTTTCCCCCCTGCTCCAAGAACAGCCTTCACAATAGGCATTTCTGATCTCCCCAGACTGTTTGAGAAAAGAATATGCAATAATTTTACAAAGGAAATCAGCATTCACCTGGAGAACTTCGAACTGACACTCTTACAACACTTCTCCCCCAATGTTGACATCTTTAAAGTCAATGCTTCCATCCCAGTGTCGCTGTTGAACCGCTAGCAGAGAGAGTCCAGCTCTTCAGTGTGGCCAAAAAAGGTGTATTTTATTAACTATTTCCAACTTATATAGACTTTCAAAGGTCACCCGGATTGGTCAGTTCATAACCTCCCCCCAGGCCGATTGGCCAGGCTTGAATGTCCGTATCTCAAGAGACTGTTCCAAACAACATCCAAACTTTATCTTTGCTTATAAAACACAAGAAGAAGAGAGAAAGAATTCTCACGGGAAAGGTCTGTGCTCGCCACATCCCAGAACTGTGAAAATGTTGGGACACCACAAGGAGAAGTAGCATCTTGGAAGAAAAGGTGCAATCAGACACATGAACACTGGAAAAATTTTCACTTTATTAAACTTCACATATACACCACATGTCCTAATTAATATTTTGATCTGTTTTTTCTTTTGGTGAAAACTTGTTTTTGGGGAAAAAGACTTGTTTTCCTCCTAACTTTCCAGGTATCATTTTTGCAAAAAAACTCCTTTGTGGCCATTGCACAGCCTGAATTTTTATTCACTGGTGACCATGACCCAAAGCTGGGCAATACTCTGTAGTTTACCTTGATCTTCTAGCATTACTACAGTAAAAAAGACTAAGATTTCTCAGTCTTCATCTTAAGAAATCAATCCTTTAGCTTTTCATTACAACAAAACATGACAGCAAACAGGGATGCCAAGAGGAATAGCAGGGCTCCATACCCCAATCTCCTCTGTTCATGGTGAGCTTGCATGACTTTCCTTTGCAGGTTTCATTTTGTTCCACTCCAAACCAAGAACAATGCATTCTGTGCATTCTCCTCTGGTCCTCAGGAAAACCTTTCATGTCCTGATTTCTCCCAGCTCCCAGATCCACAATGGGATCTCTACACCTTTGCTGCAGTAAATGTGCTCAGGAGCTTCTGGAGAGAAAGAACAACCTCCTCCCCCTCCCATCTCATTTTTCCTAAAGAAAAGCAGCATAATCCCGAAAGAAAAAGAAAAACAAAAGAGAGAAAACCCACACGAAAAGCCACTCCCCCCAAAAGCCCCAAGCAAACTCAAAGCACGAATCCCCCAGTGACAATGTTCAGCACAGTGACACTTGTAGAACAGCTTCCTCCAACTCTGAAATTGTAACAAGCTATGACATTTTCAAATATTCTGCTTTCTGTGAAGTAGCTCGTAGAGAATTCTATTTGATATATTCCAATATGGATATGTTCTAATAAAAGTTTAATGCCGTTTTAAATCTGGTCTGCTGATCCTGGATCAAAAGATCTCTCTCTATTGGTCTCGGTGTCAAGATGTTCCTAAGAGCTCTATATGTGATGACTTTTAAGAGAGCTGTGTTCTTTGGGATGCCACCCAGCCCAAACCTTCACGTGTGCACACCAACAGCCCAGAAAATTAACTGTATTTTTGTATTTGTATCAAAATGTTTCAAAATTGGAAAACCAATTCTTGCAATTATTTTATTTAAAAACAATTTAATTAACCAACTAACTGAGAATAAACTGGTATGCAAGGAACCCCTATGGATGCCCATTAAATCTGCCTCCATATGGAAGCATCTCCAATCCCTGGCTCCTTTTGTGTCCTCAGGAAGAGCCTCTCCTCGCTGGGAGCGTTTCTGATGTACAGCATGCTGCTGCCTATTTTAGATGCTGACATTTCTGAGAGCGCTTGGGTTGATATACTTGTACTAACAAACCGAGTTGGGGAAAGATTAATATTTTCCTGGCAAAGGTCAGCCGTGTGATAATGGCTTTTTGCTTCCTCAACACCACTTTTTAAGGGAGGTTACAGTAAATTAACCCAACTGCTGTCTGTCAATCCATATTCGGCCACATGACATGTTTGCTCTTTGATAAACTGCTACAGTTCAGTGGGTATTGTACTCAGCTAGAAAAGAGCTGGAAGGAAAAAACTTCTCACATGGACAGATTTAGATTCTCTGGTAATTTAGCCAAGGAATGATAAGCTTTATTTAGAAGAAGAGTCCCAAATGTGCAGGTCAAGGTGGGTGTTTGTAGCTTATGACTATCTCAGTGTAAAACATGAGGATAAAAAGCTTGATATTAATACATTCAAGACAGAGATTGCTGAAAACCCTTTCCATTTTTTTTTTAAATTTTGATTTTAAAATACTTTGGGTTTTCCACGTTTGCCAAATTCTCACAGACTTTTACTTTTTTTTCTCATCAAGGGCCCTGATTCAACAAAACCCTTAACCATCTTCACGAAAAGGCTCCAATGACCCTAAAAATAAACCTGCTGGGTTAATCCAGCAGTTCTTCCACGCCAGCATCCTTTCCCAGAGCGTGGCTGGGGAGAGGAAAGGCTGCCAGATCACTGAGCCCATAGAAAGCTGCACCCTGGAGCTCACTGTATTCACTTCTCTCCACCTCCAGACCGTGGAAGGTTTTGCTTGACTAACAGCCATTCTGCCCACCTTGCCCCCCACACTTTTCAGGAAGGGACAAAAAGGTTGGAAATGCTTTATCCCTGCAGGGACTCCTTGAAGGAGACATGAGCAGCAGGGAAGGTGACCCTGATGCCCCAGGAAGTGCTGAGAGCAGCAAAGCATCCCTGGCCAGCCCAGGGCCATCACTGTGAGTGTCACTGAGCCAGGACACTGGCAGAGCTCAGAGGCACTGCCACCACTGGGGCCTTGCAGAGTCACCTCCAGCAGCTCAGAGAAGCAAAGGGTGAACCCAGCAGCCTCATTGCACAGCCAGGGAGGAACTCACATGGCTTTGCTGCTCAAAAGGACATTAACGCTCCAGAATCACAGCTCTCTGCTTGCTTTGCCCTTTTCTCCCTGCCTGCTCCCTGTCCTTTCCCCAGACCAGGAGGCTTGATGGAATTCTATGGACTTCAAGGTGTTGGAAGCAAAAAGGAAATAAAACTGGCCTGAGAGTATGTTACAGAAAGAAAATGCATTTCTCACATTGTCATAGTCTGTGGGATGAGAAACCAAGAGTTGAGCGAGTAAAAACTCAGTATTGTAGTTTTTCTGATCATGTTCACATTTCAAAATTTGCTGTCACCTGGAAATAAAAACACCTATCTGTATGAAACTTCTGACACAAAAAAAAAAAAACAAAAAAGCACCAAAAAATAAACCAAATAAACAAACACAAAAAACCCAATTAGAAATGTAGAAAAAATAATTTAAAAAATAAAATATTTAAAATTAAAAAATTTTAAAAAGCAATAATTTAAAAAAAATAAGAATAGTTTTAAAAATAAATTTAAAAATTGTAGTGTCTATTCTAAATTTCCATAAAAATTCAGTTTGAAAACTCACAGACCACTGCCCTTTCATTTAGATGTATTTATCATTTCTATTTCTACCTCTCTAACCTGGGTGAGGAGCTCGACACAAAAGATGCATCAGAGCAGTTAGAAAAGCACAATCCACAGATCACCACTGCAGCCTCAGAGCAAAGGCTGCTCTTTGCTGACACAACTCTGGCTGGGACCTCATCAATGCAGCTGAAAAATCAAAGGGTGCTAAAACCAGACAGTCTCCTAATTAGGGCAGAGGGCTAATCCCTTCCTCTGGAGGGTTCAAAGTGCCTCCCTGGTAGAAAATAGGATCTAGAAAGTAAGATGGAAGCAAAATCTTTACGAGGAAACTTGTGATTTATGAAGTAAAAGTACAAAACCAAATCATTATTGATATTGTTTCTAATCATGTGACGTGCAGTTATACTTTTTTTTTATATATATATATATACACATCAGGAAGTATCTACATATTTATATATGTATAAATATCAAAAAGGCACTTTGAAAAGGAAAAATAATACAGTTGCTATCTGCTGTATTAATTTTATTGCATTTTATGCTCAATTTCCATGAGAAACTATTTTTTCTCTTCCTCCTTGTACCTTGATTTAGTTTTAAATTGAATACAAGGCTTTCTGCAGTCTTTTCTCATCTTCTATTAAGATCAGTGGAATTTAGATTATCAGGTAACACTATAAATTGGAAAACTAATCAAATGGAAGTTTGTGTGTAACCAGATTCAGTTCGTTTTAGTATAAATGCTTCAGAGTATTAATGAAAAATGCTCACTTTTGAAGAGCAAAATCACTTCTTCCCTGTCCATAGTCCAGGTGACCTTCAGAAAAGCCTCACAGGCTTTGATCCTTCCTTGTGGTGAAAGCTGAGAGCTCAGGATTAAATTAGCTCTGATTGCAGAGTGACCATGAACAATATTATCTGTGCATGTATCCTCTTGGCATGTATCCTCTAATTTCTGTTCAGATTTTTACCAGATACTGAGAGCCATCATGGAAATAGAACAGAATTCTGCTCCTCTATGATCATCCAATTCTTGGCATTTGATTTTCTGCACCTTCTAACTTGCAGTGAGTACTTGAAGGGAGTACAGAGCTGCCAAAAAAATGACATGTGTTTTGTTATCAGAATCTGAATCATTCCAGAATCTCATCTGCTGGATGGAGGTCTTGTCTGCCCACCACAAAATTGCCAACTCCGCTAATTATTAAAGAACAAGTATGTTTTACAAACACAGTCTTGTACAAGGTGTGGAAGTGCTACGAAGCACAGAAATGAAAACAAGAGTGAAAGATGATACTGGAGATTTCCTCAGCTCCTGATCATGACTAACAAACCCTGCAAAGGAGACACGTGTGCTTTTTTGCACAGCTAAAAGCTTTGTTATGTTTTGGTGTTTGGTTCCATTACAAACATCACACTGTGAATGATTCATGATGAAGGGGCTAATTTAGTGGAAAAAGAGTAATAAACCTCCCAGACACATATTTGCACAGCAAAACCCTGCAGGTATAAACCAAAAGGGTGTTTTGCCAATCTGGATGGCTTTGGGTTTTGTTAATCAAGTGGACATTCCTTGGTCTCCTGTGAGTCATGCAATTATCCAGTGTTCATCACACTTGGATTCCTTCCCAGCAGTTTATTATTCTACACTTTTGCTGCACCAGGGAGAGAAGCACTGGTAACAGGTGAGACATTTCTATCCCAACTGCTCCAGCTGAGATCTAGGATGTGAGAGAAGCAGCATCTGAGCAGCGTTTTCTCCTGGGAGGGAGGATTTCTGGGTCAGAGCCTTTGCTAGCAAAGAAATTTGAAAGGCATGACAGGAGCATATTAGGTTGGGTTGAGAACAGAGGGCTGCACGTCATGTTAAAGATATCTGCTGAGCAACTGGGTGAGGAAAAAGGTGGCAAAGTAGGACAGCAGAGTATGTGTGGATCAGAGAGATGGGCAGACGTTTCCTGATTGTGTTTCTATTCAATGCCTCACCGCCAGTGCTGGGACAGCTCTGAGCTCTGCTCTGGGACAGGGACAGGGACAGCACCAGGGATGGCTGGAGCTGGGCAGGGCAGGGCAGGCTGGAGATCAGGAAAGGTTCTTCCCCCAGAGGGTGCTGGCACTGCCCAGGCTCCCCAGGGAATGGTGACATCCCCAAATCTGCCAGAGCTCCAGGAGCCTTTGGACAGCACTGCCAGGGATGCACAGGCTGGGATTGTTGGGTGTCTGGGCAGGGACAGCAGCTGATCCATGAGCCTTGGGGATCCCTTCCAGCTCAGGATATTCCATGATTCTGTGATAACCATACACTCAGGCCTGTGCTTTTCTTCTAACAGATTCTCATCTGCCTTCCATTGGATTTTCCAGAATTCTTTGGGTATTACACACACATTGTGCTGCAGATTAACCTCTCCCCGTCAGGGACACAACACAGCTCCTTCCTGTTAAAAGGACATACAAATCCTCTCCTAGAAAAGCTAAATGCAGTCTGAATCCAAGTCAAGGCAACATGAGGCACATTAAAGTAAAATCAGGCTGCAGGCTTAAAGGTGAAAATCCTTCAGAGAACTTCAATTCAGCAGTTACTGAGCTTCTGCAAAAACAATACCCCATCATAGTACTTCTTACATAACTTTGGTGTAATTATTAGGGATCAAGTATGAGCAAGTTGGGGGAAAAGAGGAAGGAAATTTCTAGTGAAGTCCTCCAATATTCTAACAAAATTACTTGTTTTGTGTTCCTGGAAGTGTGTAAAATGATGTTTCAAAAAATTTGCTCTGTCTTACAGGTATCAAGCTATGAGGGGCATCTTAAAAAGCAATGCTATTTGTAAATAAGTCTATTCTGTTGAAATAAAACCAACAGAAGTAGCAGAAGACAATTAGCAAAGGATCTGATCAGTAGCACTGCTTTAGTGTGTGTCATTAAGATGGAACTGTCATGCAGTTTTTCTGGACTGCCTTTACTGAGACTCCTTGGTAGCACAGTTTAAATGCCACTGCAGAAGTGACAGAGGGGAAAGCAGGATTAATTCCTGACCTCAGCTGTGCCATACAAACATTCCCTGCTATCACACAACCCCTCCACCTTCAGATACCCAAAGCAAATATGGCAAGTACAGGAGTTTGATGGTAGTGGCTGTTCTAATATTACTTTTCTTTCGCTAGTTATAGCTGGAGTTAAAAACAAACAATACTGTGAATGACCATAAATTATTAAAAATTATCATTACGGAACAAGGGGGAGTGGGTTCAAACTGCCAGAGGGCAGGGCTAGGGGGGATCTTGGGAAGGAATTGTTCCCTGGCAGGGTGGGCAGGCCCTGGCACAGGGTGCCCAGAGAAGCTGTGGCTGCCCCTGGATCCCTGGCAGTGTCCAAGGCCAGGTTGGAGCAGCCTGGGACAGTGCAAGGTGTCCCTGCCAGGGCTGGATGGGCTTTAAGATCCCTTCTAACCTGGGCCATTCTGTGATTCCTTGATTCCATGATTAAGAACAACACAGCAGAAAGTTGGTTTTGTAGTCGCTCAAAGGATCTCAGACTTTCACTACAAACTGCACCAAACAAGCTGCAATCTTCCAAACAGCACTCCTGAAATGTGGTGATTATTGGAAATGGGAGGCAGTGACTAATTGGACAGCAAACTCCAGAGTGCCGAGGAAAAAAGAATCAAGCCACAGGAATAAATCTCAAATCCTACAGAAAGATTATGTTACTGCCAGTAATTAAACAGAGCAGACAGGATTTGATTCTTGAAAGTTTCAACTAAACCCTCTCTGCAACAGACTCTGTGAGCTCTAGAGAATGGAATTGATGAATCTCAGAAGGATAAATGTCTGCTATGGATGTGGCAGGATTGAACATATGTCTTCGGGGAGCCCAAATATTCCAAACAGGGTATCTCAGATAATAAGAGATGAGGAGTAATCAAAAGAAATTTCAGCTGCTCTAAATATGACTGCGTGGCAGAAACCTGTGCTGAGAGAAAGCAGAGGAAATAATACAGGAAAATTGACCAGGGGGAGAAATGTAAACAGAAAAAAAGGTTAATTAGGATTGTCACTTCATGGACATTTGGATGAGGAAAGAAATCAATGCTTCTTTTAACAAGGGATAACTTGGGCCACGGTTCAAGTGAAAGCAAAAACAAGAAAGGAAAGCAAATAAAATTATAAAAATAGTTTTAATTACCTTCTTTTTAAAATAGATAATAATTGGATAAAAGTCAATAAGCCTAGAGAACAATCAAATCCTAAATAAAATCATGAAACCAGATTAAAGGAAAAACACTGTGAAGTCATCACAGTGAAGGACTCCAAAATCAAATGCCATACCCTTTCTTTCAGAAAACCTGGAAGTGTTTCCTCTGCAAATCAAGACCAGGAAAGAGATTAAGGATGACTCCACCAGTGTGTCTAAAGAGCTTTTATAAATGAGAAGCATTACTTTCATTTCTTTCTTATCTTGCTAGATATGGTTGAGGAAAATAAACTACAGAGCAAAGCAAGGAGAAAGGCTGTGCCTCTCTCTCATGACCTGAGGGATGAGGATGCATCTTCAAAAGGAGAGTGATGAGCTTGGGAACCTCAAGGAACCTCAAGACACCAAGAAAACCATTTGGAGTTTGCATAATTCAGCAAGCCCTTCTCCCAGCCAGGCTGCTCAGCAGGACTGGAAGAAATGCCAGCATCCTTTGGACAAGCTGGAGATTTATTTCTTAATCTTTTATTTCCATTTCACCCAGAGTTTTCCAAGGTGTTTTAAGATAATCTAGTAACACTAAACAAGACCAGTTTTAAGTACTGGGCTTTTGACAAGTTCATTTTAAAGAAGTAAAGCAGAAGTTGCTGTCAGAGCTGTGCTTGGTGAAGACTTCTGCCTCAAACATCACAAACATAAAAGGAATATTTTAGGCATCATAATTTCTTAGCATGGAATGTTAAGGAATGATAGAGCACTTTCCTCAGCAATAAATAGCAGCAGTAATCTGCAGAATAATAAGCAACATTTACCAGGGCTAAGTAACTTCTGTTAAAAATATTGGCCCTAAAGGTACAACCTTTGTCAATTATATTTCTGTCAGCAGCACCACGTGACAAATGATGCAATGTGAAAGTGTAAAACAACAGTATTAAGGTACTTCCTTATCACAGTATCTCAGCAGGTCATAGCTACAGAAAATGGGCTTGCTATGATTGGAATGTTTGGGGAACAGCTAAAGTTAAGAATGTTAAAGCTACATATATTAAAACAAAATCACATCTAAACAACCTTTTCTCTCACCAGAGGTGGCCTGAACACTTTCCGTATCTTAAATACTCTAAAATGTTACCAAAACACACTATAATTTTTTTAGTTTTACTTTTTAGTGATTCATTTCTTCTCAGGTATCCTCTGGCAGTTGCAGCATGTTTCAGTTTTATGGGATCACTGACTGATATGCCTGCAATTTTCCTCTGCAGAAGAATTTATGCACAGCTGCAGTGTCAATTGATAAAATACTATAATTCCTTCAGATAATACTTTCATGCCACTGTCACTTACCCCTGAGAAAGCCAGGTAAATTACTCAGCATTGACCCAGGGGCTGATAATGGAGCAGCTTCCAATCAGAAGGTTATAATTAATTGGCCTTTGAAACAACACTGTGAAACAGGGCTGGGCACTGTGCAGGTGATGAATGACAGCTGTCAATCACCCAGTGAGTCCATCCCAGGGTCAGGGGAGAAAGGAAGAAATTCCCATTTACAACAGATTGCATTGCCAATGTCAACTCTTTAAAAACAAATCAAATGGAGTGAGCATTAATTATTCATTGGGATGAAGGTTTGTGAACTGCCACAAAGAGCCCCACTGGGCTGGGAGGAGGAGGAATGACAAATGCTAGAAAGACATAAGAGGACAGAGCACACTATAATACAGCAATATTAATTAATAATTCAGATATGGTTTATGTTTAATAGGTTATAAAGCCATTTGGGGTTAATAAACTGACTGACCTTCAACTTTGCAGTGCAGTAGGCACAAGATGTATTGCTTCTTAAAGAGGAAATGCTCCAACATCGCCTTGGAAAATGAACATGTTATTTGGTAACAGTGATTCAGTTTATTGCACATTATCCCCCACATGGAAAAGTGGATAATTAAATAACTATTAAAGCCTGTGTATGCAATCCACTGGAAAAGAAGTAAATATTTATCTTCCCCTGAGTTCAGGAGATGATCACCTCAGAGAAATCGGATTTTTCCCAAGCAGGCCTCCCAGTAGGAGCAGGTATAGCATTTCTAAATGCCTTAAAATCTGCTCTCAGAACTGTTGGGTGAACCATGGCACTCACAAAATTATACCAAGAGTATGTGGAGACCCATCTGCATGCAAAACTCCCTGAAAGTCAGAAATTCTGAGCCCTTAAAGGGCAAGAGCTGTAAATCAGAAATTGGCACAAGCAGAAACCCCAGTGAAGGGATTTTGGCAGTGATGCTGCAAAGCCTGTGCTGGAGTCCGTGGAATCCACAGGCCCTTTGCAGATGCAAATCTCAAATCTGGGCTCTACAACTTCTTTTTCTGTTGTTCTGATGTGCAACAGAGTCAAAATTAGCCATTTGTGAAGTCACAGGTTGGGTTGGTAAATTGCTGCTCCGGTTGAAAACGATTCCCCAAGCAAAGCACCCAGATTTCTCCCCAGTGAAGCATCTCTCTGGAAATGTGGCAGCCTGGAGATGCAGTGTCAGGAGCACTAGAGCAGCACCAGATCTGAGAGATCACTCATTTCTTTTGTCACTCATTGCTGGAGTGAAGGGTTTGTCCCTTGTCAACTGTCCTGCCCTCAGCAGTGACCCAGGATGGATGAACACCCCTCTGGGCCATCACTGGGTGGCTGAAAGAAGCAAAATCACACCAAACACTCCTTTTAACCCTTTCAGTAACACTGAGCTGTAAAAGTACAGTTCCTGACCCTGTGCATCCAGTGAACTCTGCCTTTGGTGTTGCATTTCTGCCGAACCAATGTCTGTGCTCGTTTGAAATGCTCATTTCTGAGTGTGCATTTGCACTGCACGAACTGAATCTCAGAAAAACGTTTTACCCCATTGCACTGATGGGGATTTTTAGCTCGACATATAGACTCCCTAAACTGTAAAATGCTAACCAGACCACATAAACACTGCAGCCATCATATTCTCTTTATTCTGTATGTGCTGTACTGTCTCAGTGGGCTCTGCAACATCTTGACGCATAATAATATATTTAAAAACACTTTGACTTATTTCTCTTATCCCATAAACACACACTCTTGAGTCTCTTACTCGAAATTCTATACTAGTTTAATGTGTAGATTTCTTACTTTTCTACAGTTGAATTTATTTCAATAAAGACTGTGAAGCTCAATGAGACATAAGACATTAATCCACATTAAATAAACATGCAGAAATTAAAGATTTATTACTAACCAACTAGATTTACAGTTAGGGAATCAACACAGTCTTGTTATCCATAGACTGTGCTCCCTTGAAATACTAAATTAACTGGTTAATTAAAAAGGCAAGCAAAAAGAATTAATGTTCCAGCACAATTTCTAACATGCTGTTCAGAAAACAAAGTAAATCTATAGAGATATATTGTTGACTTCTATTTTTTAACAAAGATTTTGCGTATTTGCAAAATACAAGGGTAAGTTTATGATGAAACACTTCTGGTTTCCTGTTCCAAGAACTATAAATAAAATTGAGCCCTTGCCCAGAGAATTGGTGCTACTGAATTTAAAGAGAAGAAATGAAACTATTTGTCTTCTCTGCATATTAATTTAAACAAGTGAGATACAAAAAAAAATGATGAGGTAGAAAGGAATTTGTCATCCCAGGAGCCAGCCAGGTGGATTTCTGCAGAGATGCAAGTGGGTAAAGCATATGGTCTTGTAACCAAATACATGGAGCTCCAGCAATCAGTGAAAATAATCATATATCAAGCAAATCCAGTGTGTGCAGTGTGGAGTGAATGGGAATATTTATCCTCAGGTTCTGTGGAATCAGTCCCATTTGCTGTTAGCCTTGTCAGAGAGCACTGCCAGAACATGCATGATGAATATCTTGCAATAAAAATTACATTTTTCTCCCTTGATTTTTTTTAAAAAATAAAGGAGGTTAATATGAGCTGTTTCCTCAGTTTAAATGCACAGAATTTTCTTCAGCAAAAATGTTAATTGATTTCTTATCAGAGCTAAAATATACAGGAGAGGCTCTGTCTCTTGCCCAGGCCTGGATAACTTTCAGCTGTTAGTCATTCTTATTTACACAGGAAGGTTTGACAGATATGCAAATACCTATATTTATACCCACACAATGGTTATGGTGTTAAAATGTTAAACACGAACAACATGTACTGACACAAATGTATAATCAGAACAGAACAGAGGCTGTGCCCACTGGACATGTAATTCCCATGATCCACAAACGAAGGATACCTAAATGCTTGGATTTGTTGAGAAGCTCAGAGCTGAAGTCACCATTCCCTGTCCCAAGGTCTCTCACCCTGCACTCCTGCAGCTCCTCTGGAGGTTTGGTCCTGGGGAAGAGGCTCTAGGGGTTAGTTAAGGTCAAGGATAAATATCAACTGTCAGCCAGAGCTCAAGAGTGGGAAAAGGGCAGGAATATTGAAAGATGACAAGGAAAGTCCTGCAGAGGCTTCCAGAATGGGCTCAGCAGAGATACTCCACATCCCTTTGGTCACCCTTAGCTATCTAGAAAATTTCCTTTACAACACAGCCTATGAAGGGACAGAAGAGTGATTTTGACTTTTTTTTTCCACCATAGGGAACGGTTTTTTTAAAGTTTTGCTACAACCAATGACAAGTAGGAAAAAGATTTTTTATTTTTAAGTTCTAAAAATTTATTTTGTTGGCTTACATGAAGGCCAGTGGGCTTGTTGCTTTTTTTCAGTTTTCTAGAAATCACAGAAACTACCAAAAGTAACTCCTGAATTGTGGGTTCTGTTCCATACTTGTATTCTTCCCTATGGATTTAACTCTTGATCAGTTTGCCTGTTTATCATTCACAAATCCAGCTACTGGCTGGCTGAGGATTTTGGGGAGTGGCAAACCCATCCAGGACTTCATTTGTGCTCCTTCCCAACATGT
Source organism: Grantiella picta (assembly GCA_013397955.1). Classification (NCBI taxonomy): domain Eukaryota; kingdom Metazoa; phylum Chordata; class Aves; order Passeriformes; family Meliphagidae; genus Grantiella; species Grantiella picta. Next base: position 973,760 of record VZRM01005237.1, read on the forward strand.
CATCAATCCAACTCCTTCTGTGATGCATGAAAAGCCCTGGGAGGGCAGGGAAAGCAGTGCAGTTGTCCAATAATTGATGTTAAAGCAGAAACTATTCCTGGCCTGCAAACCCATGGAAGGGCTCAGGGTGTAAACATCTTCTCACATCCTCTCCTCTCCCTGCTCTGCCAGCACATCCTTGGCCAGATGGTGAAATTCCCTTCTCAGAAGGTGAAAGGAGATCAAAATGCAGCTCAGAGATGCCCCATAGGAAAGTCTGCAAACAGAGAAAGAGTCTGTGCCAAGGATCCACCCAAGGGTGCAAGGACCATGCTCCTGTTAATGTCTGAGCCAAGCAGAGCTCAGAGGTTCCCTGAGATGGACACAGGGCAGAGCAGAGCCTTAAAAATGCACTTAAGGTCACACATGAGCCTCCCAAAAGCTGAGTGAGCAGCAGGAACTTTACTCAGCCCTCTGTCCATCACAGCTCTCAGAGGTCACAAAAGTACTGCCTGAGATGGGGTTAAGACATAATGATTTGTACCATGTCAATCCCTAGTGGAGTCTCAATACCTTCCTCTCACAGCTCCTCCCAGAAAAGTTTCTTCCAAGATACTTAGATTGAGATGGGGAATCAATTTTACACCTAAAAAGTCTCTAAGAGATGCTATCAATAAAACATATTGGTCTGGTAAACGTCAATTTGACCTTTGGAGGTTTGTATCATTTTCTGAGTCCTTGACTTTAGTTACAGTCTTATTCAACTCTTTTCTCCTGAAAATATTGTTTCACATGTGCCTAGAAAGCACCGTTTGGCTCCCATTTTCTTAATTTTAATGGGAATTGCACTGGGTTTGTACATGATCATATCAGTTTTAAACTCATTAGGTGAGGAAACTACATTTATGTCCTCCAACAGCTGCCTTCCACCTCGCTTCTGAGAAAGAGTTTGGAGTGAGATTGTTTATGAACACAAATGTTTCAGAGGTCAAGCAAAACAAAATCCAGAAGGACAGAATTTCTGTGAATTTTGAACATAATCTTGCAAGCTTTGTATACCAAAATTTGCTCTCATGGGTATTCAGGTGCAGTTGCCAGAACTCTGCACCTGAATATGTTTCTATGCAGATATAGGCTTATAGAAAAGTACCTGACTTGCTCCTTGGTGGTATTTTAGCATTAATTCCTTGCTATCACATTCAAAATGGAATAATCAGATAGTTTTCAGAAGTCCCCAGCGTTTAATTTGACTTTGAAAGCTTGCCCAAAAGAGTATTGTGACATTTCCATTAATTAAGACACATAGTCCAATTTTGAAGTCCATTGATGTCAACTCTCATTCAACAGGTATTTTGTTATGGCCAGAGCGAGAATCCAGTCCTGCTCACTAAATCTGCTTTTTCTTCCATTCCTTCAAATCACTCTTTTAAGAATTGTACAGTTTGGAATAAAACTTGCAAGCTTTTGGAAGTTGCTGCTGTTTTACTGCACCAAGCAGGTAACACCAAATGCTGCATGAATACAGCACTGGCCAGGGGTATTCTTATCAACAGGAGGGGTTAACAATGTCCTGGGCAGCAGGAATGAGAATCCATTGAAATAATGGGAAAAAACATCTCACAAGTACCTTCAAGCATTGCAGTGCTAATTATTAATACTTTGATTTTGCATTATGGCTTTGATGCCACCTGCAGAGCTGCCCCAGCCCTGGGCAGCACAGCAAGGAGCTGGAGCTGCTGGAGAGAGTGCAGAGGAGGCAGCAGGATGAGCAGAGGGATGGAGCAGCTCTGCTGGGAGGAAAGGCTGGCAGAGCTGGGATTGTTCAGCCTGGAGAGGAGAAGCTTTGGGGTGACCTCAGTGTGGCCTTTTGGTGCCTGAAGGAGCTGCAGGAAAGCTGGAGAGAGACAATTGCCAAGGGCTGCAGGGCCAGGAGACAGGGAATGGCTTCCCAGTGGCAGAGGGCAGGGCTGGATGGGCTCTTGGGAAGGAATTGTTCCCTGGCAGGGTGGGCAGGCCCTGGCACAGGGTGCCCAGAGAAGCTGTGGCTGCCCCTGGATCCCTGGCAGTGTCCAAGGCCAGCTTGGACATTGGGGCTTGGAGCAGCCTGGGACAGTGCAAGGTGTCCCTGCCAGGGCAGCAGGGGTGGCACTGCATGGGATTTGAGGTTCTCAATCAACCTGTTCAGGTTCATTTTCCAGCAGTGTAAATGCTTCTTCTTACCTGCTGAAATACTGGACTGATTTTCCTCATCTGGCATTATTTATGTCTTTTGCTCTTCGTTTCTGTATTAAAGGGTTCCTGAAGGTTCACCTTACAACCAGACATAGAAGAGGAGCTCCAAGCAGACACTGTTCAGCTCATCCTGTTGATCCAATAACTACTTCTGCCTTTTCTTGTGATTTTCTGGAATGTGGGAAGAGTATTTGCTCTTTGTGGACACATAGAATTCTGCAAAGTAATGACACGTCATCAGAACTTCTAAACTTCTCCAGATTTTCAAACAAAGCATCCAGCACTATAAATGGATCACAATAATTCATGTATTTCACCATCCTCATGAGCATTTACCTTACAAAATTTAAAAAATGGAACGGAGGTCATATCAAGAAAGCATTTCTCACATCTTAAATAAAGAAATAACGAAAATTTAACACTTCAAATACACAGGAATTTAAAAACTATATTCTGTTTCTTAGCAAATAACTTTTAAAATTTTTCCACCAGTGAAAAATTACCTACTGTGTAGCATTAATGAAGAATTTAATACTGTAGCCCAATAAAAGAAATGACAAAATTCCCACTAACTTCATCTGAGCTTGCATTTGTCCTTTGCTAGCAAGGCTCTAGGAGAAGGTTGTTACATCAAATAGAAATTATTGATTTTATCTTATCAATTTCATCACTTTGTATTTCTCAAATGAAGACAAAATCCTAACTCTGGTCAAGGGAAATGGAAAGCTGATGGGGTTAGCTGCTAACTCCCACCCTGCCTGTACAGTACCAGAGAATGAAAACCCAGAATCAAACTTTAATTTTCCTAGCAGGTTTATATACAGAAACCTATAGAGGATGTACAGACAGACCTTCACAAAAGGGTCATTTTAACACAATGCCTAAATGGTTCTTGCAATATTTGCATTTTGTAAAGTACTAAATGCCAATTTGAGCTCTACAGATGCAGAATCTTACACTGGAAAAATTATTGATTTAAAAGCTGTACCACTTTTGTGCTGTGGAGTTTGTTCTCAAATCATTTGAGACTTTAAATCTTGGGCTGGTTTAATCTCTACTGTGCTTAGGTGCACTACCACAGACTCTGAGCCATTCCAGACTTACACCAGAACCTCTGAATGTTGAAATTTAATATATTTGGGCTCTACTACCACCAGGGCTCACAGTGTAGGGAATGATGCCATTAGGGGGAAGCCCAGGCTCCCAGCCATGTGTAACCAGGCTGAATCCAGCAGTGTGCTGCTGTCACCATCTATTGGTTGGCTCAGGGGGTGTCAAAACCAAACCATTTTCAGAACAGAGCTAGAGCTAATTAGCAAAACTAACAAACACATGGAAGAATTAATAAGAACCATTGAGTTAAGGATCTCAAATTCAAGTCGGGAATTGAGAGTGATTTAAGAGTCCACCTAAGTGTATGCACAGGAATGAGCAAGAAATGTGTCCAGCTCTTTGTGCTTATCGGGGGGAGATTATTGCATAGGAGCTGAGACATCTGAGAGAGAAACATATCCTTAATCGGCTAACATAAATAAACTCATTTCTGACAATCCATTTCAAGGACTTAATCTAAATTGCCAAGGTAATTAGCCTTGTTTACTGAGGCTTGCCCTATTAACTTTATCTGGCATTCTAAGAAGGCAAAATATTTCCAGTATCAGGAAATACATAATCACAGTAAATACATTTACCCCCCTACTCTGAGCTGCTGTATGATGCTGAAGCTATAATAGAGAGAAGAATTCGATGTTTGTCAAGATGAAAACATTGGCAGGGAAGACCAAAACTTACATGGTCAATTTTGTAGGGATCAGCGTGGCCAGGACACTGGGACAACCTGGGCAGGATGAGCCTAGGCAGGATGGATGGCTCTGGGATGCTGTTTGCCCTGCCTGCACCCTGCAGCCTGGCAAACACTGAGCAGCCAGTTCCAAAGGAGTGCAGGCTACTCTTTATATATGTGATAGCAAATACTGCACTTGGCAAGGAATTCACTAGGGTGCTTTCCAAGCTAAAAAGGGCTTTCTGGGACTGTTTCTGACCCCATTCAATTCAATTCTTTGTAGCATGGCTTCCTTCCAGGAGTTTCAACATGCCATTCATTCAGGGAAATGCACTTTAAGTCAATGGTAGGTTTGCTTGCATAAGAAGTATGAGCTCTGTCTCCAGTACCCATTAATCTTGGGAAGTCAGCTTGTGTGCAATCTATTTTAAAACTACTTTCCAATAGTCCACTTGCATAGTGCACTCACAGGAGGAGTGATATTTTGTGAGAGCTCTGAGACTGGGTTCCTAATGAGAGCATTGCTTTGTGTTTTGTTGGGGTTTATTTTCCTTGTAAAATTCAGAATGATTTGACAGGAAATGGTATCGTTTTCATCCTACATTTTTTAATGAATTTGTTACAAAAAGAATTTCTATAAATACTGTTAAATTGTATTTTTAAATTAATTAGATACAGGCAAGAATTAATAGTCTTGTCAATTATCACTGTGTAAAGAATCAAATATTTTCTGGTTATTGTCATTTGCTTTGATTTAGACTTTATAAAAGGCTTTCTGTCTCTAAAGGACATTTTACCAGAGAACACCTGAGTGAACAGAAAAGCAGCATGAGAGAGGAAAGTGAGATTTCAAGAGAACACAATTCATGTGCCCATCATTCCCAAAACAGCTTTGGGGCTTGTCTCCATTCATCCCGAAATCTCTTGCTGAATCAGGGTCTGACTGCACACAAAACACCAGGATAACAAAGGGCAGGAAACTCCGTCACACTGCCTTGCTCCTGAACACCCAAGGAATGGAAATCATTCCACATAAAGAGCCAGGCCAGGATGAGCTTAGTGAGCTGACACAACTGGGATGGTTCCTGGGAGAAGCAGCTCTTTGTGAGAAGAGTTTGTCAGACTCTGGGCCAAACACCTCCTTCACAAAGGGTGAGGCTGAGCACCTCCCATTCCCACTGATCCACTGCTCCTGGAAACACCACAGCCCCTGGAGCAGGGCTGAGCCAGGGGAGGGGGTCTGCAGTGCCACCCAAACAAGCGAACCAAAGTCTGCCTGCTCGCTCATCACTGCTGAGCAGCAAACAGCGCTGGGTTTGTCGCGTAGGGCCATTCACTGGGATCATTCACTGCGCTCAACACTTGAAACAAACCTTCTCTTTGTGTCATTCCAGTGCTCCCTAATTACTTATGACTGACCAATTATTTAAGTGTTAATACTATATATAGTCAATCTGCCTGCCTTTGGTGTCACACAAGGATTCTCATTTTATGTACTGCACTTCTCCATTTCCCTTAAATGATGCCAAGTAAATTAACATCAAGGTTTCTGCCTGCTAGCTTGCTCAGACATGTCTTCTTAGATATCTTTTAAACCAGTTCTGACATTTTAATGGGATATAATTATTACAAGGAGAAACCCATTACAGAGATGAGATTGAGGTCATATTAGGAAAACATTTCCCCCGTTAGTTATTGTACGCACTGAAGTTCGTTGTTTGAAAGAGACAAAGATTTCTACAAACCAAAATAAATATAAAATATTCATGCCAGTAAAACTAAGCAAATCTGGTGTGGAAGCATTTCTGTTTATATACATCTGAGGCAAAACACTTTATATGTATATTCACAGTGACTTTGAGAAACTCCTAATGCAGTTCTGCAGGTATTCAGTCCTGAGAGGAAAAATGTAGGAGCTCTGAATTCCCCTTTTAATCTATCCTGGGTTCTATTTTGTACATCTGTCAAGCCATATAACATTTCTTATGTAATGCAGGCCTACAGAAAGCAGTTTTTATTTCCATCTGGCACGTTTCTGAACTCAAACGCTCAGCCATAATTTAGTTATTTCTTCCCTACATGTGGATTGTTTATTTACTTTACAAACTTGCACAGAAAATGCAACTGTACACTAAACCATTAGTATTCTGTTGGGAAGATTTGTGTTTTGTGTTGGAGGCAGTTCACATTAAACTCAAGGTCTTAATACTCCTTTGAGGCTTCTGAAGCCCCATGGCAACTCTTGAAAAGACTTTTATTTCTTCAGCATATGTAAATTGGATAGGGTGAAGTCAATGTGATTTAAAGCTAACATCTCTTCAAGAACTCAGATGAGACAAAGGTTTTATTAAATGAAATAACGGAGGAAATTGAAGTTCCACATTTCAATGTAATATGATCATGAAGATGGAAAATAATATTTAGTGAAATTAAAAGTGCAGGCTTGAAATTTACATCACCCTTAATCTACATCTGTGCTTTTCATTTAATTTATCTGACATGCCGCAGTCCTTCCAGGGGAATTACAGCACCAGATCTATTGGATATAGAGATATTAGCAAGACTACATTGAGGCCACACACTGATTTAGGCAACAACCTTTTTGCTATATTAATTAGGCAGAGATAATAGCAAATTGAAAAAGAAGAGTTAAAGTTTGTATCTCACGCATATCCTTGCCTATGCTTATAATTAAGTGTAAAATTTATATTCACAAGCCCTATACTGTTATTTGAGAAGGCTCAGAAGGGGAAAATATAGTTTTCATAAAGTTTTAGTCTGAAAAATAGACTTGGCTTCAAATGATTTCTGTTTCAAAAGTGAGTCCATTTAACATTTACTGCGATGTCTAATTTAAATGGTACTACATTCGGGCTTAACAAGGTATTCCTGTTTGTCAAGAGCTGATCTATGACCTGTGCCAGGTTATTTGTGTCATAAAATTCTCTCCTCTCATACATTCATAATTAATTCTTCAGAGTTCAAAATACTGCCTTACGTGATAAAGTGTTTTATTTTTCCAATTTGAAAAATCAAGGGAAGAGGGGGAAAAAATAATGCAAAACTTGTTTACAGCTATTTCAGCATTAATTAATAATTTTCATGGCAGGAGGGAACACTGAGACTTTGCAACCACTACAAAAGTCAGAAAAGGAACTTTCATTCTTGTAGAGAGTTTGACTGTAAGCACAAAGCCCTGGATCAAGGAGGGTTAAGAACTCCAGCCTGTGCCTTTTTAACCCTCCTAGGCCATTTTTACCTCTACATGCTGTCTGTAGACATGGGAAATTTTCAGCGATTTGGTAAAAATTGTGTATAAAAGCTCCTCCTGACACAAATGAAGATGGATGGATCTTAGTACCAAAATCTATCAATACAAACCTGCAATTCTGGATCATTAAAAAAATATGGTTGTCAGTATGTAATTAATTAAGACAGCATTTATATTTACTTTTAGTTGAGCCTTTATTTAATTATGCAGTGGAATTAGCTGCAGAACATTGATTTAAAAAACCCAGGACCAGCTAGAGTTTGCCCACTAAGGGGACTCTGCTTCAAGCATAAAGTGATTTTTTGATGCACATGAACTACCCTTGCCTAGGTATGATCATATAAATCATGGAAAATGGGACTTGGGGTAACTTAAATCTATCCCACCTTTCCAAGAATCCAATCAGGTCACTTGAATTCTTTGGATCATCCCATTATGTTCTGGGGAGATTAAATGGCAGCACTTGTATTCTACTGTGAATGTCTCCCTGTGTGATATTAAACTCAGATTTCTATTTACCCCATTGTTTCCTTCCTTCATACTGGACACAACAGGTACCACTTGTATGGTTCTATCTTCTTTGCATCAGTTACTGACAAATCTCTGTGGGAATTTGTCACAGAAGTTAAATTTATCTTTCCAAAATGGCAACAACTATTTCCCTCTGTTGAGAGTGAAGAAAATAATTCTTATGATTTTTTTCTTTTTCTTTTTATTGTTGCTTGGCATTCCCTGCACAGATTTGAATTAACTAGAATGAAATAAGTTCATTCTGTCTCTTAACATTCTTTCTTTCCATGGACAAAGGAACAATTCCAGATTATTTGCACCAGGTCATATTTCAAAGTGATGTTTGTCCTCATACTTGAATGACATGGAAAGAAAGAATGCTTAGAACAGTGGGAGAAATCAAATCAATTGGTTAATTGTTCCTAATATAGAAAGGGATAGACTTGGCTCAGCTCTTCACAATTGGTGCTGAAAATGAATGTAATCAAGCCCAACAATGCTGCTGCCCATAGAGTGCTGTTCAATTATCATTGAATCCCAGAATGGTTTGGGTTGGAAGGACCTTAAATCCCATGCAGTGCCACCCCTGCTGCCATGGCAGGGACACCTTGCACTGTCCCAGGCTGCTCCAAGCCCCAGTGTCCAAGCTGGCCTTGGACACTGCCAGGGATCCAGGGGCAGCCACAGCTTCTCTCAGCAAACACAGAAAATATATAAAATAGGTAAAATACTTTTGTAAAACAGTCACAGTCTAAATTATGATCCTAAGCCTTCACACAGGTAAGAAGAAATGGAAAAAATCCAGCACCTCACTGGGCCTTAAAAACATAATAAATTCCTCTACAAAGCAGTATTGTATTGCGGAGAGTACAATTCTTTTTTAGGTTATGATTATTTGTTAAACCTTTTTTTGAGCTTACAGGTCAGTTTGTACTTAAAATGGAAGTCAATATATTTTAATAAGCACTCCTTAAGTTATGGGGCATGAAACTTCTCCTAGGGCATACAAATTGGACTATCATTTTTATTAATTTGTTTGTTTGGTTTTGAATATTAAACGATTGTGGGTTCACTAAACATTGTTTCCAATTTTTGCAATAAAACAACTTTCAGTTTTCAAAACAACAGAAAGCTGCAATTTTCTATTTCTATCAAAATCCTCTTTTTCCATTCATCTGCAGTTTATTTTGTGGGTTTGGTAAATCATTCCCATGTGTGCTAGCAGCAATCACTTTGCCTGATATCTACACTATTTCCCCTTAAAATTTAATGCATGATGGTTGAGGACAAGCGTGAAGAATACAAACAGCACAGAGAAATAGCAACACATATTGGAAGACAGTTAAAGAGATTATTTCCTTATCATGACAGCAAAATGGCTTTATGCATTGTACATTCATTATCATTCAGCAAGTTCCGAATGCCATTTTTCTGCTCTCCAAATGCAGGTATTTTACAGTGATTTCTGGTTCCCATGTCACAACATGGTGAGTATTACATGTATATGGCTGAGGTAAATCTGACTAGTCACCTACAGAGATCAGGAGAGCTTGGATAAAACAATCTTTAAAGTGCACTGTCCCTACATAATGAATCTTTTACCATTGTTTGTATTGATCTCTTGGCCATTTCATTGTCTGACTACAAATAGTTCTTTCCCAGAGCCACAACTCTTAAATATTTGATGGAACAGAAAGAGTTGTCCTGTTAAGTTGGCTCAGCCGTGTACTGACAGAATTCTGCTCTGCTGTGCAGATCAGAGGGAAAACAAGAGTAGATCACAGAATCCCAGGATCACTGAGGTTGGAAAATCCCTGCCAGCTCATGGAGTGCCAGCTGGGCCCAATGCCACCTTGTCCCCAGCCCAGAGCCCTGAGTGCCACAGCCAGGCCTTCCTGGGACACCTGCAGGGATGGGGACTGCAAACCTCCCTGGGCAGCTCCTGCCAAGGCTGAGCACCCTTTCCATGCAGAAATTCCTGCTGCTGGCCAAGCTGAGCCTCCCCTGGCCAGCCTGAGGCTGTTCCCTCTCCTGCTGTCCCTGTTCCCTGGAGCACAGCCTGACCCCCCGGCTGTCCCCTCCTGGCAGCAGTTGTGCAGAGCCACAAGGTTCCCCTGAGCCTCCTTTGCTCCAGGCTCTGAGGTTTCTCGCTCTGGGGAGGCAGCAGGACCCCAAAACCTTACAAAAAGAGGGTCACCGCTCTCGATGCGAACTCCCACGCAGTCCGGGCCGGTTTGGGCCGGGCCGCCGTGAGCACGTGGGAGCGCGCAGCGTGGCATGAAGCTCGAGCGACAGAAACTCAGCGGGAAACGGGGGTGAGGCAAAGGAACATACTGGACACTGTCTCTGGTCTGCCAGGGAGGTTTATTCAGGTCTTCAGGGGGGGTTGCAGGGAAGGGGAAAGGGGGAGGAAAGCGGGGGAAGGTTGAAGGGGCTGGCAGCCTGAAGACAGTGACAATTGGGCTCACACCGGCATGGGATTATAAGGGAAGGGAAAGGGGGAGAGATTGGCACCGAGGAGCCAATCCCGGAAGGTCTGAGGGGGAGAAAGGCAGGGGAACACACCAATAGATTTCTGATAAGGCCGGATGCATATTTCAAAAAGAGCCAATAACATACAGAGCAGGGGAACAAAGGAAAAACCTCGTGGAACCCTGCAAAACCACATTGCTACAAGGCCCAGCTCCTTTCCCAGCTCCCTCAGGAATTCTCCAGACCCTTCCCAGCCCTGTTCCCTTCCCTGGACACTCTCCATTTCCTCCAGCGCTCTCTGGCCATGAGGGACCAGAATGGACACAGTGCTCAAGGAGCCTCAGCAGGGCCAGCATGAGGGGCCCTGGTCCTTCTGGTCACCCCATGGCTGGCACAGCTCAGGTGCCATTGGCCTCTTGCCCACCTGGGCACCCCATGGCTCATGTCCAGCCCCTGGCACAGCAACCCTGGGCTTTCCCACTGGACACTTTCCAGCCCCTCTGCCCAGCCTGGAGCACCCGTGGAGTTGTTGTGACCCCAGCGCAGCACCCAGCACTTGGCCCTGCTGTCCCTCACACCACTGGCCTCATCCCACGGACCCGGTATGTCCAGATCCCTAGGCAGAGCTTTCCTGACCTCCAGCAGATCCACACGCCTGTGCAAACACTTCAGGAATACTTCAGAATGCCGTGCCAAGAATGCCATGCCAAGACTGTCTGTTCAGTTCCCCTTTTGCAACTGCGCTTCCTTGCAATCCCCCAGGTCTGGGAACAGCAGGCTGATATCCACCTGCCACCCACACAGGACAGACATGAAGGATTACCATGAAATTCTCACCATTGAGTCAATAGTCTAAGCCTTGAGCAAGGCCAGAGTTGAAGTGTTGCTGGTAGATTTATGCCTTCATCCAGCTGAAATAATAGTTTTCTGAGGCTGAGAGAAATTACGGAACTCCATTAAAGCTGCCATCATGGACAAAATTTTGCAACGAAGGCTGCGCGCTTGATGGATGATGCTGTGTGCTTAAGTGCACTGTCTGATTTAGAGTTCAAACCCTTTGTAGTACACTCCATGAAGATAAAATATTTCGTGCCACTGTGTTTTGGGCTCTATATTTTTGACAATATGTTTCATGCCTCATTTGCCACCAAAGTAATGAGATTTTAGTCAATGTTCAAAGACTGACTTCCCATTTTTCATGGCAAAAACCCAAATGGGTTATTTTTCTACACTAGTGTAGTACTAGTTCATTGAAGCCCTGAAGTATATGTGGACCTTGAGGCAACCAAAGTGTAAAACATTGACTGCACAACACAGAGGAGACAAGAAGCCAAAACACTGATCAATGACTGGAGCTGCCCATTGGTTCCAAGGATATGGTCTCCCACTGATATTTTTTCCAAAATATCAAGGTGCACTGATACACTAGAAATTTTATCAGAAAACATCTTCTTGCATATCCAGATATGAAAATACAGATCATGGACCATTTGTTAAGAGTTAAATTATTTTTCTCTCCCATCTCCAATACTGTTTTCCCTAAGACATCTGGGAAAATATGGATTGCGAAAAAACCCAGAAAGCATTGCATGAAACATTGATGATAATTTCCCTCCTTTTTCACAGAATAAATTACACGTCAGACAATTTTTCCGCTGAACATTGAAATCAATACAGTGTGTATGCATAAGTTCTGTCAAAAGACACAAGAGTCCTTTTTATTTGCAGAAATGAAAGATAGAGTGGCGCTTTTGTGACACTTTTATAACTCTTACCATGCAAACTCTAGCATGGTCTTTTACAATGCAGACAAACAGTCCTACAACAAAATTCGGAATATAAAGAGAATAGGAAAGCAAACGCAGTGGGAAAAAAACCATAGAAGACTGGAATGGCCTTTAATCCATCAGGTTTGCCTTGCAGTGGTTAACAAGGAGTTTGACCACACTGTAATCAACAGTGCCAACAGTTTAAATTGCTAGTTTGAACAGGTATGGAGTGAAATACTTCTGAAGTACAAACATTAAAGAACAAGTTGAAAATACAGCATTGTGCTTTAGCCAGGCTAGCCATTACTGAATGATCTGACTTAAAGCTGCATTTTAACCACTTTGTGCTGCTCAGAGCCAGGAAAACCACTAGAAATGCAAAAAATTTATGAAATGCTTTTTAAAAAAATATGTTAAAATAATAATAATTGATAGCATGAGCTGCCTTTTGTACATTATGGACTGTAAAACAATATTAGAATAAAGGAACTGCCTGGTTTCAGAAGGAAGGCGTGGAAGGCTTTGACACTTCAAGAAAAGGCTACCAGTCATTGTTAAGAAAGGCTAAATACTTCAAGTTCAAATAAATTAGCAGCCATCAACTATAAAAAAGATTGTATTTAAAATTTAGAAAAATTTTAATGGCAGTTCCAATGTTTCTGCTTCCTCAACCAACATTTCCATGGCTAAACCTCAGGAGTAAATATTCATCATATGCCACAACCATAATATTATAGGGCTTTTTGCAGTGCACAATGCATGATATCTAAGGATGACTTTTGCACCCCAATTTCACTCCATTCCAGAATTTGCTTTGATAAACCTCCTGTATTAGAAGGACTCTACCTTTACAAAGAGTAAAATCACAACCTGATGTTAGGGCACAGCAGGATGACATTGGTTTTGGAGTCTAAAAAGCTTATTCTAGAGCAGCTCCCTTCTGCAGAGCTGTGCAGGAATAACATGATACTGCTTTCTGCTGATTATTCAGGATGTAAGGGTGTGCAGGACTCCAGCGAAAAACAAGAAGGAAAACTAGAATTAGCACCCAAACTGGCACCTGAGCTGCAGCTGAATGTTGTGGGATTATGTTTGCAGCACATTCCCTGTTCTCTCCTCGTTCCATCCCAGGCACCATTCCCCCATATCCCACTACAGCAGGGCACTGGATATAGGGATAGGATCTTCAAGTGGCTGAGGATAACACAGAATAAGACTCTGGAGCTGTCTAGCCTCTCCCAGCCATTCTGGCATAACTCATGCCCATCTGTTCCCTTTCATGCGGCAGTCCAGAGGGAAGCAGATGGGACCTACTCTGCTCTCTTCTTCTGAAACTCATATTCATTATAACCTAATTTTTAAAATGACAGTCTTGCTGTCAGCAATGCTGCTCAACCAAATTTTTTCCCCTCTACAGAAGCAAAAATAAACTTTACAATAATAGGCTTTGCCTGTAAGGGTCAAAACATTCGCTGACAAGTGAACCATCTTCTCATCCCTGGAAGCAATCTTGTTTCCATTCCAAGCCTGGGACTGGATCTGGGCATGACTCCCTAACATGTGGCGTGGCTGATGCTCCTCTGATATTTTTCAGCAAAGACAGAGGAGGGAATGTTTTTTCCACTGTGTCAGAAACTGCTGCTTGTTGCACTGGCTGCCAGATCTCCAGCTCTGCCCCTTCCCAAGTGCTGCTCTCAGGGAAGCACTGTCTCAAACACTTGGCTATTTTATCGAGACTTGGGTTTAGTAAGTCTTTGAGAAGTTTTACTTTTCCAACATCCTTAAAAGACTCCTCAGAAAAATCACTGGATGGAGAAACAGCGATGTTTTCTGTTTGTGGGTGTGAGTATAGGCCTGCTCTTTAAATGAATTCCATTCCATTTCATGATAACTTTCCTTATGGTCTCAGTGTATAATCCACCCTCTTTTCCCTGAACTGAGCATACAGTGATATTCTCCTGCCATTTTAATTAGCAGTTTTCTACTCTGTTTTTCAGATGGTTTCTTCTTTTGTTGAGCTAGAAAAGAGGTAATACCATCAGCTATTCTTATCCTCCTGTGCTTTTACTAGAGGAAATAATTTAATATAAAAAAAAATTTGCAAACAGAAAATACTCAAATCTGATGACTGCCACTATTTACTGGAACATATTTGAACATAAGTATGATATGTTTTACTTTTAGTATTTCCTTCCCTTTTGCTGTGGGAATGTGCTGATTCTGGCATAGGTAATTGCCCATTAAAAAGGATTTGGTGGTCCTGTTCAGGTTCCACCACTGTCCTGTGGCACTTACTTCTCACAAGGAGCCAACACCACCTTCTCATTGATCATTCCTATCCAGGTCAACATGAAATAAATGACCACAAATCATGATGGAAGAGACACATGACAGACAAATGTTCACCCTTCTCCTGTTCCCTTGAGGGTGTAACAGGGAACATGGGGCAGTGAATGAACAGAATTTTCCTCTGTGCTCATCCCTGTGTGGCTGGAGAGCTGTGGATCAGGAGAGCAGTGCATAAATAGGTACCAAGGCTAAACAGGGAGCAATGTGAGCAGACAGTCAGAAGTGCAGCTCATTAGCAAAGCTCCCACGACTTCCCCATGCATCGCCTCAATCCAACCTGCAGCCACCACACATTTTTCACACTGCTGCTTCTTAAGCAACAGCCCTGCTGATTAATTCCTTTGTGTTGTCCTGACATATTTTCCTAGCTAGATATTTTTGAAGTGGGTAGAAAAACCGAAATATTGAAGAAGTCCAGAGTGCCACAATCACAGAATCCTGCCCTTCGTCTCCTCAATGGAACACAAAATAACTTCACAAATTACAGGTCTTCTCTTTGTGCTTTTTCTTCCCTGTGAATTTGACCTCAGGTTCAGAACATGTCTTTATGCCTTCTGGTAACCTTGACTATTATCTGGGAGTATGCAGAATCTTAACCATTCCTCATTCCCCCAAGTGAGCTGGCAAACGTTGCAGGCTGTTCCATATACATGAGGCACTCACTCCTGTAGCGCTGATGAATCAGGCAAACACAGCCCTGCTCTTGCCAACAGGCAGCAGTGCTTAGCACTTCCCTTTCACACTGCTTAAGTAAATTATTTATTACAAGTTCAATTGAATTTTAAAATGCAAAAAATATATATATAAGTTGCCTTAACTCAAGATTCTAATTTAATTGGATTTTCTCCCCCGAAATGTTTAAGGTATTTAAAATGTGAGGATTCACAAAGAACGTGGAGGAAGTATTTAAAAATAAAGCCGTGATAAAGCACAGGGTTTGTTGCTGGAGTGGAAAGATCCTAATTTACAACATGTGATCATGCACCACATGCAATTAGAGCACATCTAATACATATCCATATTTCATTTATAGAATATATTTACTTTCTCGAATAAATGAGAAGAGTGTTCAGAGCTCCTGCAGAATGCTCCTGCCCAACTGCACTGTCAATTCTCTCATCCTCTCTCTTTCACTTCAGGGTTATAAATCTTTGTTTCTCTTTAAAGAAGTTGCATTAATATTTAATTGGAAAACTTCATAAAATGTTAGAAAAATATTACACCAAACACAGAGTAATGCCCAAGAGAGTAAACAGCAGGATTTGTGTTATGTAGTTTAGCTGTGCATTTGCATTTCCTTCTAATATCACTGACCTACTAAAAAAAATCACTCTCATTCTCACAGTGTACAGGAAATGTGATTTTGTCTGAGGAAATTAAACCCATGAAAAAGATCCATCTAAGTTCCCATTTACCTTGGCCATTTTGGGATGGATGCTGAAAAGCTATGGACTTGCTTTCAAGGCATTGAAGAAAAGCATAATTAAGTAACTCTGAGCAATTTGGGATACATTTCATTGTGCACAACTCTTCCTTTTGATTAATATCTCTTATTTTTTAACACCAGTGCACTATAACTCAGATATTAAAGGCATTCAAGACTGAAGACTAAACTCTAGATTAATCTGAAATTATTTGATTTGTACATTTTCACAGAGAAGTATCACTGAGAAGAACAAATAACTCAAAAATTCACTTTGAGATAAGGAAATTTAAGGTTCATTCTTGTGCAGCATTTAATGTTTGCAATTCATTAATTGAACACTTTTATGTTAAATAGAGGCAGATGGAATATGTTGCACTTACTAGTGTATTAAATTAAATCATTGATAAACTCAGTATTCAGACTTCTGTTTTTACTTTAAAAACACATAATACTGAGCATTACATTTTGAAATAATTGGGCTAAAAAAATCAGCTTATGTATCCAACCACTTGAATTTTAATGCCCACATTAATGATTTCATAAAATCAAACCATAGGCACACAGAATTCCCTTTTCAATGAAAATTTAGCCCCCCATGTCAAACCACTGACAGTTTTGTGTAACAAATGAAGAGTCAGCCTTTAAAACCAAGCAATCACTTTCCCAGCCAAGGCCGTTTTTTCCTGATTTTGCAATCACTCAGATGTGACTCCAGAATTAACATCTGTGTCTGTGTAGTTTGAGCTTTTTCAAACACAGCCCTTGCACTGCTGTCTCCAGTGAGACACTGCTCCATATCCCAAGTCCCACAGGAGTCCTTGTTCCAATTTTGAAAGTCCAAGCTGTATCTTTCCTTCTAAAAGAACTCTGTATTTGGGACAAGCACAGAATATGTAATAGAGACTCTGCACAGATCCACTTTGGCTTAGAAGGAAGGTTTTACCTTTCATCTTAACATTTCCAATCCTCTGCAGAGTAACTGAATGTGAAGTTTCACTTTTGCAGGTATAAATTTTTCTCTCAGACCAGAGCAGAGTCAGAGAATGAGTTCTTCCCCTGCAATTCCCTTTGTCCAGGTTTTCTGCAATACTGTCCAATATAAATTACCTCATAAAGTTTTTTTTTGCCATCTATTCTTTTAGAGTGCATTGCACCCTTGTACTGAGGAAAGCTTTTAGATTTACAGAACAACAACCATGATTTTGAAGCTCAGTAACAAAAGATATACTTTACAATGAATTGAATCCAAGTATCTAAAATCCTGAAAATCAACATCCTTTCAAGTTGGAACACCACAGTCAAGGCATTAAAAAATATAATCACTACATTCCAAAGACTATGGCTGCACTTTTTTTTTTTTTTTATTTCTCCAACTGCTATGCAGGGGTTTGCAAAATACCTTCGAATTTAAGGTATTTTTAAAGAAAAAAGGTCCAGACATTCAAAGGGTAGTAAAAGCATTACTATTTCATAAGAGTATAATTTCTTGCTGAGCCTTTCCTTTCTCCTTTATTTTGGCATATCTTTCCAATAGTTGGTTTTCTTATTCCTTTATTCATTTTTCTATTTCCTTCCCATAGCAGCCATTAAAGATGTGAAATTGTGCCATTGCAAATGAACTGTAACTGGTATGAAGGAAGAAAGAGATTTGCTGTGTTTGAAGAGCGGCAATTGATAGAAGACTGCCAGAAAGCAGAAGAAATCCGCTTTGTCCAGTTCCCTTTTTTGAACTGCTCAAAATTCTGCTCCTTTTCATGTAAGTTACGTTAATGTACAAGTCGCTTCTGAATTTGGACTGTCATTTTTATCCATGATCTTTGTTTAAAGGTTCAAATAAATCAGAGGGTGAACCTGTCCTCCTACAGCTTCCAGGCATTTGATGCTGTAATTCAAGTTGCCTCACTGGCACACTGCAGAATTTTATTCCTGCTGTTCCTACAATTCATTGTTGTGATTCATTATTAGCAGACTTCCTCGACAGGCCAACTGGCCTTGGACACTGCCAGGGATCCAGGGGCAGCCACAGCTTCTCTGGGCACCCTGTGCCAGGGCCTGCCCACCCTGCCAGGGAACAATTCCTTCCCAAGGAATCCCATCCCATCCCATCCAGCCCTGCCCTCTGCCACTGGGAAGCCATTCCCTGTCTCCTGGCCCTGCAGCCCTTGGCAATTGTCCCTCTCCAGCTTTCCTGCAGCCCCTGGAAGGAGCTCTGAGGTCTCCACACAACTTTCTCCCCTCCAGGATGAGCAGCCCCAGCTCTCCCAGCCTTTCCACAGAGAGCTCCAGTCCCCTCAGAACCTCCTCTGGACCTCCAACAGCTCCACGTCCTTCCTGTGCTGGGGCACAGAGCTGTTCACAGCATTCCAGGTGGAGTCTCGGGAGCAGAGCAGAGGGGGAGGATCTGCTCCCTCACCTGCTGGCCACGCCAAGCCTTTTCCAGTCAGGTATTTGG
The DNA here is from genome assembly GCA_013397955.1 of Grantiella picta. Taxonomy (NCBI): domain Eukaryota; kingdom Metazoa; phylum Chordata; class Aves; order Passeriformes; family Meliphagidae; genus Grantiella; species Grantiella picta. Next base: position 992,003 of record VZRM01005237.1, read on the forward strand.
TAGTGTGACCCTTCCCTACCAGACCTAAAGGTATTTCACCCTTGCTGTCCATGGCTTCATTGCAGCTGAGCCATCAGAATATGTCCAAGATGCCATTTAGGAACTGCACCTCCCCTTCTTATACACGTTTGCCTTATCCTCGCTTACATTTGAGGACTACAGAGATTATTTTACCTTTTTCAAAGGATGCAGCATAAAAAATTGTAGATCTAGACATGAAAAGATTGATGACAAAAGCTCCAAAGAAAAGGCATTTTTACTTCATGATGTTTTCTTTTTGCTGGCTTGTAGGTATAAAAAAGAAATCACTCCTAATTAATATGATCTTCTCTATACTGCCAAAATGAAATTCAACATTACTTTGTTTGGAAACAATGAAAAAGAAAAGTGTTTTTATTGAGAAGACGCTCCTGGGATTATCTGGTATCTGTTAGCTGAAATTAGGAGAATTCTCAGTAGTTTCCTAACTTTTCCCAAAGCCACCAACATTGCTGAGCAACCAGAGAGCTCACTGAGACCTCCCTGACAAGTACAATTCCTGTACTTCACTGTTCTGCTTGTCAGAAATCAACACATGAGCTCAAAGAATCAGCATTTTGAGATGAAAAAAACCTGTTCTCCTGGAAAATCTCCAAGCAGTCCTACTGATATCAGTTTTAACAGCAGAGCACGATTTCCCTGTGCAGCTGTCAGAAAACAGGTTTGACTATAATGGTTCAACAGGCAATTGTCTTTTTCCGAGAGCCCAACTGACAAAAATGTGAATTTGAGTTCATGTTTTGTGTGAGAAACCACGCTGCACAGGTTTGATAGAAATTCTGTAAGTGCTGATCAGATGTTACCCCAAATGTGCATATCATGTCAAAATTTCAGGGTCTTAAAAACAAGCTCATGGTCCCGAGATCCCCTCTGAAAATCTGAATTCTGCCTGAAGCTGAGATGTTTGGCTTGGTTAGGTCAGGTGGGTTTTCCAGATCACATCCATAACAAGGATAAAATAAGATGCACAGTGTATGAAGACATTGGATTAAAAAAAAAAAATCCAAAACTTTTCTTATCTTAGAATTCCAGCTGAATGCACTAAACTTCAGAGGAATTTGGGAAAGCTCTGGAGAAAAAGTATCTCTGTCCACTCATCTGAACTGACAATGCTGTTGAAACATTGCTATAACTTCTCACAGTTAGAAGCTATTTTAGTTTTGCAAGCATGAAACAATTTTATTCAAATACCTCACGCAATATAGCAAATTACAGCCAAGACACTACTAACACCAGATCAAGTAATTTTTTGAATTGCAACTAATGTGAATCACTACTCAGTGTTCTTTTTACTATCAGTCTTCAGTAACTCAGAAGGTTTAAAAGCCTGTTCTCTTCACTGTTTCCATACTTATTTACTGTTCCGTAACTTAATATAATTTCTCAGACATTTAAAACATGAAGATAAAAACAGAAATACAAACAGAAATTCAGATCAAAACAATTGAAATTCTGAAAAATAAACAAGTTAAGGACTCTATGACAGAGCAGTAGTAGAGGAAGAAGGACAAGTGAAAGAGAAGAGAGGAAAATACGAATGAAATGTTCAGTGCTGCTGGCCTGGAGATGATATGGGAGATGTTGGAAGATCACAGAGCTCCATCCTACCAGGATGAATCATTGACTGTGATCCATATGTTACACCAAATCCAAACTGAGTTGAATTACAGAATGCTCCTTCCATTTGGAGGGTCTGAGTAGTGTTCAAGACACTCAAACTTTGCTTACTGGTTTATGAAATCACCAAATCCCTTTACTGGCATTTTAGACTCATAGCTCACAGCTGCCTGCTATTTATTCTCAGTATAATCTCCCTATTTTCAGGACGTTACAAAGTGCATATGAAAGGTTCCCTAAGGGACAAAACTCTGTATAAAAAAACCTCAAGCCTTGAGGGATTTATTTCACAAAATTATTTGATAAAGTAAGAAAGCCACTGCTGCTAGACTTGGCCTTGTTCAAACCGTAATGGAGTCAAAGCATGAGTAGTTAATAGCAGTTCTCTAAATATTTGGGCTCCTGGAAATGGAACAAAGAGCAAATACCCCACATGGTATGTGTGGTCATTTATGGTCATCCCAAAAGCATCCAAAAGTCCTTTAGGAAACTAATGGTCTAAATTCCTTAGTGAGAAACAGATCCTTAATGGAAACACAACCTTTTAGAAATAATGCTTACAACCTTTTAGAAATATTGACATAAAGAAGATCATTCTTGTTGATGGGACTCTGTTTAGAGCCTGCTGGAGCAGGGAGGTGACACCATGTGAGCCCCTGGGGACCTTCCAGCCTCACCCACCATGGGATTCTTCACAGTAGATAATAAAATAACTAAATTCAGAATTATCTCTCCACAAAGATCATTATAAATTCAGTGCACTGCCCAACAGGGGCTCTTGGGAAGAGTAACTGTGTACTTTCATACCAACTGCCCCAAATAAAGGGCTTTTGGAAATACCCACAGTAAGAACCATGCTGGAAAATCAACAACCAAAAAATAAGCTCAATTGTTAACTGCATTGAGAAGGAAATGAGAAGAGCAAGACAGTCCTCAAAGGCAAGAGCTAAAAGTTTATAAATTACAAACCGAGAGAGACAAAAACTGATTCTGTATGAATAGACTGAGTTTATTCCATCAGCCTTGCTTCCTTTGATGGGAATTCTCTTAGGATAAAGAAGGTTGCTTGCATTAAGCTGACCTTTCAATGGAACTTAAATAAGGCAGGTAAGATCCACATATAAATTAATGTTCCTTTCTACTCAGGGACAGTCTGCAGTCATTTAGTGTAAATAAGAACAAAATCCTCAAGCTTTCAGTGGGAGAAAAAATAACTCAGGTTCCTTTGAAAATCCAAGCTTAAACCCTCAAGAGGAGAACACAGCATAAATAATATCAAGTTTCTTTATCAGAGCTCTTTCATCCATCAAACACTCAGAACCCTACACCATGCAGAGGTACCAAATAAGAGGGTTTGCACTTTGGGGTTAGAATAATGTGGGCACATTTTGTACAGCCAGCCAGAAATCCCACTAATAGCTTTTTAACAACAATGGATGTGTCTGTGTTTCATACTCAGGTAAATGTTCTCCATTCATGTGGTTATTACAGACCTCCACTCTACATCCATATAATTACACATGGAGATTTGCAGCTTGGTGCATACATTTGCTGAATACTCAGCAAAGATTCATTTATTCAACACTTCTTTCTAAATTTATTTTAAAATATAGATTGATAGAGTGGCTGACCTGGTAAGAAACATTTTACATAGTGAAATATAAAGGTTTTCTAAAGTATTCTTAATTTTTTAAACAAAATTGCTCTGAAAATCCATTGACTTCCTTTTTTATTTTTTTTCCACAAAGTATAATAATTACAGCTATGACTCATACAAATCAACCTTTCAGATATCTTGTCATAAAATAAAGGTCAAGTCACAGAAAATATCAGAAGAATTTCTTAAAGAATATAAGTGGTAACTTCCATTAGCTTTACTTTTGAAACACTTAGAACTTATTATTAAAGTTAATTTCTGATGCCTGCTTTTGCAACTGCAACCTTAATGGAGCTGCAGCAAGCAGCTCCTGCTCCACACAGAAAGTCTTTATGACACACTCTAAAATGTTTATGGCACTGCTGGAATTTCATCCGAGTTATCAATCAGTGGGGTAAGAAAAGGGCTGCAGTGCTCATCATCCTTTCTCAATGCTGCCTGCTTAGAATGGCTCTGATCTTCATCAAAATGAAAGAGAATGCAGAAAGAAATGTCATGCAATCCCACTTTAATAATCTGTTCATCATCAATTAGCCTTGAGAATAAATTACTCTCCTAACCAAGAAATTACCACACAAAGCTGCACAGTCTCTGGCACTAGAAATTTTATCATATAATTATGAGGAAATATTGTGTTTAATTAGCTTCCATTTAGATGGTTGTTGCCAGAGTTCAGATGAAAAAAGGCAAAGGGATGTTGATAAGTCCATCTGCTCCCACAGCTTTTGGAGTCTTCCAGGTTTTCCTTCATATGTATGTTCTAAAGGAATGGCATAGTATAAGTGGAGCTCTTGGACAAATCAGTAAATAAACCCAAATAATTCAGTCTAAAAACTAATCAATGCATGACGTTTGACACAAAGGCCTAAACAGAGGTAATAAATATATCACTGTCACCTGTCTATTCCCATCAGATTACTGTGACAATTGACTTTTATTACTTTTATTTTAGAGGCTGTAATTTAAATGAGTGCCTGCAACCAAATTAATCCTTATTTATCTGCTTTAATTTCCTCATAGATTTTTAAGACACATATGAACACATATCACAGTCTCAAGCAAAACTTTGAGCTTTGGGGTGACCTCATTGTGGCCTTTTGGTGCCTGAAGGAGCTGCAGGAAAGCTGGAGAGAGACAATTGCCAAGGGCTGCAGGGCCAGGAGACAGGGAATGGCTTCCCAGTGCCAGAGGGCAGGGCTGGATGGGATCTTGGGAAGGAATTGTTCCCTGGCAGGGTGGGCAGGCCCTGGCACAGGGTGCCCAGAGAAGCTGTGGCTGCCCCTGGATCCCTGGCAGTGTCCAAGGCCAGCTTGGACATTGGGGCTTGGAGCAGCCTGGGACAGTGCAAGGTGTCCCTGCCAGGGCTGGGGTGGGATGAATTGAGTTTTATGTCCTTCCAACTCAAACCACTCTGAAATCCTATGGTTCTCTTCTTCCTTAGCCTGGGACAGGTGAAGGAGCCCAAAATCTTAGAGTCATTTTCAAGAGGAAGAGACAAAGTGTCAGGAGAACCTAAGAGGAATTGTTTTGGTGTTTCTTACAGAGACTGAGTACATAACTGTTTCATATTTTGCACCCACCAAATACCCAGCATGGTCAGAATTCACTCAGTTAGACATTATATGAATCTTTCTTACAATAACCCCTGAAGTGGTGTTGAATTAAATACCTAATAATGGCACATGCAACCCATTCCCAGCCTGTGGGATTCCATTTCCAGCAGCCCCATTGTGCTCTCCAGAAGGGCAGAATGGCCACCCTTGGCTGCATTCCTGCTGCTTTCCTCTGCACAGGCAGAGCTGCTGCTCTCCTGCTAAAGTCCCATTTGTCACCTCAATTACATTTCATTTCTTTCCCCAGATGCCCTGTTTCTTACACCACTGAATTGTTCTAGCTGTTAAAAGGCCACCAGTCTGCACAGCACTGAGGCTCAGGCTGTACATAATAATTCACCACTCAGGATTTCATCCAAAATCCACCTTCCTAATAGGTGGAAAGACTACAATTATTCAAAGTGGATTTCATCACAGATCGCCCCCATTTTACAAATCGGTTGTAAATGTCATCTCTACCTTTTTAAATTTCATTTTACAAGTTAGTGCACAGAATGACAGCTTAAAGACTAGGTAAATTAAGCCTGTACATATTTTTATTTCAGAATAATTACTAATGAATTCTACAATCTGTGCAGCTGTAGCAATACAAAAAGTGAGAGAAATGAAAACATTATTACTGTGATGACTGTTATTGCACAAGCTTCGGTAAGACTGATGGTGTAGAGTGTGTTCATCCTTTTTAAGGGAATTCCAACCAGAATGGTTTGGGTTGGGAGAGACCTTAAATCCCATGCAGTGCCACCCCAGCCATGGCAGGGACACCTTGCACTGTCCCAGGCTGCTCCAAGCCCCAATGTCCAAGCTGGCCTTGGACACTGCCAGGGATCCAGGGGCAGCCACAGCTTCTCTGGGCACCCTGTGCCAGGGCCTGCCCACCCTGCCAGGGAACAATTCCTTCCCAAGATCCCATCCAGCCCTGCCCTCTGGCACTGGGAAGCCATTCCCTGTCTCCTGGCCCTGCAGCCCTTGGCAATTGTCTCTCTCCAGCTTTCCTGCAGCTCCTTCAGGCACCAAAAGGCCACCGTGAGGTCACCCCAAAGCTTCTCCTCTCCAGGCTGAACAATCCCAGCTCTGCCAGCCTTTCCTCCCAGCACAGCTGCTCCATCCCTCTGCTCATCCTGCTGCCTCCTCTGCACTCTCTCCAGCAGCTCCAGCTCCTTGCTGTGCTGCCCAGGGCTGGGGCAGCTCTGCAGGTGGGGTATATTCATAAAGAGCAATAAACCCGTAAATAGGAAGTTGAACAATTATTTTCTTCTCCAGTGCAATGTGGTCTTTAATGGGGAAGGCTTTGCAACATTCAGGGCTTTTTTTCCACAAGCAGTAAAATTCTGAAAGAAAAGTCGGCAGCTGAAGTTTCTAGTGTCAAACAGACAAAGCTGTAGCTGCATGCAAAAATGTGGGCACACAGTTGGAGTGCAAATTGATTATATAAAGAGAATGTTCTTTAAATGTCTGGCATTTCTTTTCTTGTTCTGTCCTTTCACTTGTGTGAAATATTGGTAGGACTTTATGTTCCATGAAAATATAAATACATAGCAAGTGTCCTCAGAAAAAGAGAGAGGCCTTAAAATACATGGAAATGTAATTATGTCCCTTCCAGCTACCATGTGCCATGTGAAGAGCTTTTAGCAGGGGCAGCAATCAGTTCTGCTGTCTTGTCTGCCTTGGATAACTTAGATACCTACATGGATTCTTTATATAAAAACCCTGAAACTCATGCTGTGCTGCAGCCCTGGGCTCTCCACAACATGTACTTTTATTAAAATTGCATGTAACACAGACCTAGCATTATCACTTTTATTTCAATAAATCCTCCATTTCCAGCTCATCTAGCCATTGCAAGGGCTTTTTGCTTCCTCTTTTTCATTTCCAGATAAGATTACACCTGAAAATTGAAAACTTGTTTAAAGGCCTCCAGTTTCTTTCTCTAATGCTTAGAAACATTTTTTTTTCTTTCTGATACTACAGGCTCTGTCCTCTGATTTGTTAAAGACCTCTGTACTTGAAAGAAATGATGAAACAAATAAATTGGAGAAATAAATGTCTGCCATTGCATTTATATCTGTTTATGTACAATGTCTTCACTGTTTCTTTCAATGTTTGTAACAGTAGAACTAAAATAAACCAGCAAATGAAATTTTAATATAGTAGCTGAGAGGTTTTTCGTGCTGCATTGAACATCCCAATTATTTTAGATATTGGCAGAATTGAGCAAAACAGGATATAAAAGACATGGAGAAGGCTAGACTGTCAGCAATCCCAAGCATGAGGCAGACAGAGTTCAGCACAATTTCTGGATTACAGGAGACAGGACAGAGCAATCCCAACAAAATCTTCTCTCACTTGAAGAGCTAAAGGCAGCAATCCAGATGATTTCATAGAATCATGGAATGGTTTGGGTTGGGAGGGACCTTAAATCCCATGCAGTGCCACCCCAGCCCTGGCAGGGACACCTTGCAGTGTCCCAGGCTGCTCCAAGCCCCAGTGTCCAAGCTGGCCTTGGACACTGCCAGGGATCCAGGGGCAGCCACAGCTTCTCTGGGAATTCTATCCCAGGGCATCCCCACCCTGCCAGGGAGGAAATTTTTCCTGCTGTTCTCCACGAGGCAGTAAATGCTCTGATGCATGGAGTACATCTCGTAAACAACAAAAACTGCAAAGCACCAGACCCAATCAACAACCTGTTCGGTTTGGGTATAAAACCGAGGATGCAAACATCAAGGAATGTCTCTCAACAGGAGCAGGATGGTGGCACTAACATGCGTCTCTTCACAGCTCATTTAATCAGCAGTTCTCCAAGCACTCCAAAGAATACAAATACCATAATCACAATTTTATTACTGGTGAGGCTGAGTCAGAGAGAAGCAGTGATTTTCATCAAAGACTTGAGAAATCTGGGGCACAAGTAGAAACAAAACTCAGCTCTTAAGGGTCCTGGCTCACTGCTTCCCTTCTCATAAGTGAGGATGTTCTTTCAAACCAGGCTGCCCCAAAGAGCACAAGGGGTGTATTTACTGGAATTAAACAACAGCCTGCCTTTACCCATGCAGGTTGCAGCCCACTGTCATGTTTCAGACAATAGATCAGCAAAAGTAAAAAGAAACAAAGCAAAAATACAGCTGGTATTTAATGTAAGTACTTGGGAAGTTCTTTGGAAGTCGGGAGAACTGTTACTATGCCTTTGACTTGAACAATTTCCTAAATTTATTCTGTAACTTTCTTTGTCCCTAACCCTGCAGGTGTCCCAGGAAGGCCTGGCTCTGGCACTCAGTGCCCTGGGGTTGGTGACAAGGTGGGCATTGGGCACAGCTTGGACTGGATGATCTTGGAGGGCTTTTCCAGCCTAAAGGATTCCGTGATTCTTTAGATTATTCACATATGGGTAAGCTGTACTATTTTAAATGTGTAATAAATAACGAATGCCTTGATCTGAAGGTCTCACCTGGAATTCCATGTCTCTCTCCCATCCCCATTCCTGCAGTTTGGAGTACACCACTGAGAAATGCAAGAGGAGAGGCAGATAATCCATCGGGGTGTGCTCAGGTGAGGTTTGCTAAGCGCTGACTGACCTCAGGCACTTTGACCCTGCAGTGTCTCCGGATGCTGATATTTCTGTCAATGTGCAGGGCTCTGAGGGGAACCTGCTCAGCATCAGGGATTTGTAAAGAGAGCCTCAAACCGCTTGAATCACACCTCATTTCACAGCTCATCTGATCACTCTTATCATCTTATCACTTCCATATCAGAAGTGAAGTTCTTGAAGCCTCTGCTGAACACCAACTTCACATGAAACTTTTCTTCCCCAGCCATAAAGTGGAGGGAAAGTTTAATTTGCAATTAATTCTGTAATGTTTTTAAAGCTAGATTGTAAAAGTATGCATCGTACAAACCTAGAGGTATTGTTAAATCCCTACTCCTACAGGAATCTTGACTTGATAGAATTAAAAAACACTGGATAATTCAACCTGTAGGAAATCACTTGAAAATCCTCCATGTCACTGCAGTCTAAATTAATTATAAACCTTCTGAAAAAACAACCTGAATAGTTTTTTGAATGATAATTCCTTGAGAAAAGAAACATTTTAACACCAATATTCAAGTCATATTCAGGCGTTATTATTTCCTATTCAAAAAAAGAAGCATCAAAATCATTACAGTGACGAGACCACTGCATATTCTATTCTATTCTATTCTATTCTATTCTATTCTATTCTATTCTATTCTATTCTATTCTATATATTATATTACACTAAATTCCTACATATTTTTAGGTTGTTAGGACTTTCCCATCAGAGGTGACAGGGAAGTTTCAATTCTTTAGTTTATATAAAACAGAATCAGGTGCAGTTGTAAGCATATTTTAGACAAGTAATTCAGAATGTAACTGGTGTTTTTATCTAATCTGCTTTTTCTTAGACCTGTATCTCTATTATTTTTCTAATCATGTGTAATACCAATATTCTTAGTCCTAAAGGCCTTAAATTTTTAAACCACTGCAATTTCAAATGAATGAATTGCAGATTCAGGTCAAAATGGAGTAATTTTAGCTTTTATATAGTATTTTTAAACTTAACAAGGTTCAAGTTCTGCAGCACATCAGAGTAGCATTTTTCTCCTAGAAAATATAAGCAGGGTTAGAAAAATACTGACAAATTCCTCCTGATGGACACACCCTTCAGTCTCAGGCTGCCTGCACAGGGGTTTCAGTGAAGTAATCCCTATAGAGAGATCATTTATTCTGGAATAATCAAATATTTGGGGTTACACACTGTGGTGTTGCCTGTTTGATTTCGCAGATTCAATATGACAATTTTTATGCTGAGTCGAGAAGAGTTTCACCAAGAGCTACCCCAAATCTACAAAATCCCTACAATTAGCTGTCTTTGCGACCAGAGTTTGGATTAATTATGTGAACTGAGCTGAGGAGATTTCAGCAAAACTCTGCAAGGCCGCAAAGAATCAAATAAGGAAGAGAAAATCTCTGAGATTTTTTCCTAAAGTAACAGAGTTTACAATCAAAGCTGAAGTTCCAAGCAGGAAGAGTCTCGGGGATCTCATCTGAGCAGCTCATCAGGACTGGAAATCCTCATTTCTTCATCCACCTCCTCAGGTAATGCAATATTGATGAACTTGGTGCCACGAGGGGTGGGTGGTGCTATGAAGGGATAACATTAAGAGAGCCCAGTTGGTAACTCCTGGCTGTGGTCCCTGAGTTCCTCATGGAATCAATGAACAGATCAATGCACAAGCTCAACTCAGGCTCTAATTCCCTTACCTTTTTACTTAGCAGTGGCTTCTCCCTCTTGCTTTCACTGTTTAATCTTTTTTTTTTTTCAATCATTATTATTTTTTACAAATTAACACCTCTCAGCTAAGTGTGAAGCAGGGGAAAAAAAAGAAAAACAACACCAAAACAAGCACAGGATGCTATTAAAAAATCAGAAATGACAGGAGAGCACAGATGGGCTCAGGGCTGTAGGTCTGGGATGTGTGCAGGTGAAATGAGAGGTTCTGGTGGCTCTGGCTTTGAAGGCATCCAGAGCTGGGAAATGAGGTGATCCTGCAAACACAGACAGAGTTCAGGGAAGGATGGGAGTGATCTGGAAAAGAAAAAATACTTGAAAGCAACTCAGGTGGTTTGGGAACACTCAGTTCAAGCTGAGAGGCCAGAGGCAAAGCAATCCTGTATTAACTACTTTTTACCGAGTGAGGGACATTTCTGAGTGAGCTGGGCTGGAGACTTCTGTCCTGTTCTGCTGAGGAGAATATTATCCCCAGCTCCTTGTTATCCCTGCTGGAATTTGCTGCCTCCACATCCCTGGCAGCCAAACTCCTCGTTCATCGCTCCTTGGCACAGTGTTTTCATCAACCCACTCTAAAAAATCAGTGAGAACCCACAGAGGAGCCCAGCAGCCTGTCTGGGAGCCCAGATATCCCTGAAAACAGGAGGCTGCACTTAGAATGGCTCTGAGATTATTAGAGATTGGTTTATCCTTACTACTTACCCTGAAGATATTAAATCTCTAACAGACAAAAAGATCTTTTTAGTGTGTACTCAAAGTAGTTAAAAAGTTATTGCTGATTTCAAAACAACCACATTCCGACTATCCTTATTTTTAAAAGCTGAAAAAAAATCCTTAAAAACCGTGAGATAACAAAATCATAGTGGTTTTTTTCCCCTGAAGATGGTAAAAGGAAAACAAAATAGTTTTGCTAGCAGTAGGGTAGTTTTTAATTATATCTTGCACAGTACTGAGTGATTGACCTTATATTCCCTTAATTTTATTCCAGTCTTTTGAGAATTGAAGCTTGCAGCTTAAAAACAGTTTGTTTTTTTCTGAATTTCAGTACTTCTCATTCTTCGGCTCTGTGTTTGTTTTCTTATTGAATTACGTGGCTACATGTTTGGCCTGAAAAATATTACATAAAATACTGATGTACATTGGAAGAATTTACTAATTTTCTTCTTAAATTCCCAACATGTCTGGAAAACTCATTGATGGAAACTCCAACATTGCTTTCTTCTGTCTACAACTTGCTTTGGGCATCACAACATGAGAGTTGTTGTATTCCTTACACAGTTTAAGGTACAAAAATATAATGTAGCTCTGGTATTCTTACCTTCCCCTTATTTTCTTCGTATTTTTTAACTTGGTTTCCCATTTTTATATTGTGCTTGACATTTTTTGTACCACGTCTCCTCTGTATAAGGTGAAAACTTTGAGAATTCTAAGGAAATCATTCCTCTGTGAGGTAAACTATAACTTCCACTAAATGGAAGACTATTTTTACTGATTGCTTTGCAATCAATTTAATCAAAATCTTTCACTCTTTAAATTTTCTGGCTGCAGAAGTTGCTCTATTTTATTTAGAATTACCATCTCAAGGGCCCTTTCCACAGAATCCTAGTGGTTTACTTTCATGAACAGCTTAGTCCTAATACGTAGAAAATCCCAAGCTGATGTCTGAAGGTAAGAAAATTACCAGAAAATCTTCATGGAAGTTCAGAAATGACCTGGCGAGGCAAAGTGAGCTGACAGGGTTTTCAGATGATGGGGACACATAAAAAAAAAAATTTAAAAAAGAATTGCAGAGCATCCTGAGGAGAGGATGTACAAAATAGAATGACATCTGCAATGGAAGACAAAATTAAACTCAGAGGAGAATAATATAAATTCCCTTCCCCTTCAGAGCTGTGGAACTCTGCACTACAAAATGTAGATTATATTTACTCCATCTGAGAAAAAGGATATGGTTGAACTAGAAATGACCCAAAGAAGAACCATCAGAGCTCCAGCACAGCTTTCATGCAAGAAGAGATGAGTTGGGTGAAGTCTCTCCAGACTGGAAAATACATGACTGAAAGGGAGTACAAAAGTGGTTTATAAAGAATTAGTGGTACATAAAAATCTGAAGATTATTTAGAATTATTTACACTATATGAGCTGAAAATCAGCCAAGAGAATGAGGTGGTGTAATTTCGAGAGCTGAAACTTTTCTTTTTTCTGCCCAAGTCTGGGGCATCATGTCCCAAGAAGCCGTAGATACTGATATGAGGGGGTGGAGGAAGGTGTTCAATAAAACATACACACACTGATGGCCCCCATGCCATGTCCCTTAGCTGAGCCCCTTAATTCCCAGTTTTTAAAATCTGGTCTGTTTAACAGAAATGATAATTTAGGCTTGTTCCATGTCTTTTATTATTTCATTCATAAATATTGCTCTCCGCTGTTGGCACAGTCCACCTTCAGCTCTCAGGAGATTCAATTGCCCCTCTGTGGAGTTGTTTTTACAGAGCTGATGGCCTTTTGTCTGAATGCTAAAAACACACTCCTTGTGTTTCTACATACAGCAGCTCCTGAAATGTCAAAAATTTGAATTCCAATTGTGCAAGCAGAGACCCCTGTCTTTTCAAATGAACACACATCAGCAGCAGTCAGAAATTACCTTGCCTGGGATAAAAAAGCCTCTCAGCTTCAGGAACAGCAGAGCCAGAGCACTCAGTGTCCTGAGGAGTCAGATCAAACATTTCCATCACAGACAGAAAGGTAGAGAATTTTTGTACTTTGCTTCAATCCAAGATCCAGAATATAAAAAAAAAAAAAAATAAATAGCAAAATTGCTTGACATCTCCGCAGTGATACAGGCAGAAGAAGCAGAGCCCTGCAAGCAGCTCCAATGCCAGTGGCAAGCTCAACCTCGATACCTGTTTATGTAACAGCCTGGGAGGAGCAGTGCTGCTAATGTGAGCATATTAAAGCCATTCCATGTGTCTCACCTCCTGTGTCTGTCACTGCCAGCTCACCACTTTACAAGGCTCCATGGCAGTAAGGTCACTGAAGCAGATGAACAGAGAAAGTGAGCAAGGAAACGCAGGGAGATTTCTCTGCGTAATGGAAAGCCTGAGTAGCAGCCTACGTCTGGAGGAAAATATGTACTGCAATTTCCTACCAGCTGGAGGTGGGAAAAAAAACCACTCAGCTTGTCACAGCTAACTAGAGCTGTTAATTTTATTATCATCATTATTAGTTTTATATTGCAGCAGCACCTAGATGATCAGGCTGGGAGCTGAGGGCTCCACTGTGCCATGGATTGAACACAGAACACAAACACAGCCCTGCCCCTCAGCACTCACCTGCAGTGGCTACAGAGAACTGAAGTGCAGCTTGGTTTTAAAGCAGATTTTAGTGTGGAATTTGGTGCAAAATGTGGTATGATATTCTAAAATAAACTCCCATGCACAACTGGCATTTGTATCCAACTTTCCTGTGCTGCACAGAACAGTCCTTGTGTTTTCTTGGCTGTTAAGTAAACCCAACTCACCAGCCCAGTATGAGAACAAACAAACAATCTCTGCCTTGTTAACATGCAATGTCTTGTCAGACACTGTCAGGAAAATGCCTGCATTTGATAAAAAGTAGGTGTCACCGCTGTTCCATGAAATAAGTGGCATTAACAACTTTTCTCTTTGAAGCCCAGGGAGCTCTCTGGATTCCAGCAGCAAGGCTCTTTGCATGGAATGTTGTTCACCTCGCTGGCATTCACCCTCACTATGAAGAATCTTCTATTTTTAAGGAAGATTCCACTCAACTGCCATTTCTAGAAACACCAGTGAACACAAGGACCACAGAATCACAGAATTATTTGGGTTGGAAAAGATCTCTGAGCTCCTCAAGTCCAGCCTTTGATCAATACCCCCATGACCACTAAACTATATAATAAAGTGCCACATATGCTCATTTTTTGAACACTTCCAGGGATGGTGACTCCACCACTTCCCCAGGGAGCTCATTCCAACGCTTGACCACCCCTTCAGTGCAAAAAGTCCCAGCAGTTTCTTAACAGGGCTGCCCCTATGAGACCACATTCCCTTGGAGGATTTATGGAATAGTTTCTTTAATTCAAGAAAAACTGACAGTAAAATGCTAGTTTTGGTTACAGTGATGCCTAAATCAGGGTTACCTGAAACAGAGGTCAGACAAAGTTAGGAGAATGAAAAGCAGACAAATTTATTAAAGGCCTTCAAGTACATTTAGGGCAGACAGAGCCTCCTCATGAGGCTACACCCAAAATGGACAGGGAGTGATGAGATCTTCACATTTTATAAATTTTGTCTATTAACATATCGAGACTTAATTCTCCAATCACAAGTTGATGATGTCAATCACCCCAAGTTTGCTTGCCCAATTCACTGCTATTTTCATATTTTGGGGCTCTGAGGCAGCGAAGTGTCCTTGGATTTTCCAACTGAGAGCAACAGTTTTGTCTAAAATGCAGGGAACAGAGGTTTTTAGCACTTTATTGAGCCTAGAACTACACCAAAGCTACACATACATGAAGAATAGAAGCTAAAAATCCTTCAGGCATCCACAGGGCCTCAGTTCTCCAGTACAAACCAGGGTAAAGCTGATCCCAGTTCATCAATCGCTCAGCTGTGCTGGGCAGGCAGAGACCTCACCCCACCTCTGACCTCAGCTGACCACTCAGAGGTGACTGATTGCTGGCTGTGAGTGGCCATGGGACACCTGCAAAGCTGCTCTCACACCTTGTCCCTGCTGCCAGCCTGACAATAATGCAGGGTTTGCAGCGGAGCAGAGCATGAGCTCTGCTCAGGAATTCGCTGGTGAATTATTAATTATCTCAGGCTATTGTAAGGCAGGCTGAGGCATCACTAAAACCCTGCCTCACACAACGCTGAGAACCAGATGCTTCAGAGAACAAATCACGAAATACTGATCTATAAAAATCTGCTGCTCAGCTCCACAAATTCTTTTCAACGGCAATTTTCATGTGTTAATTACATCCTCCTAAAAACTAAATAATACAGCTCATCTGTGCTGTTGCCAGGTTTGCTGTGCCTGCCACTGGGACTTTTGATTTATTTCTCAGAGTCCTTCATCATGGTCAGCTCATGATAACATCTCCTTTACTAGGTGTGCATGCAGACATGGCCATTCATTGATGCTTCTGACAGTGACACTCATAAAAATAAACATAAAAATGTTATTTTTTTATGAAAGTGCGGGATTTGGAGCATGGAACAGCTGGCAAGTGTATTTTCTAGAAGTGAAGTATTTCAAAGTTTTAATTTTCATCTCTCACACAAATATTAAAGTGGTCCATGAAGACAATTTGGGTCACCCTGATTTAGGTTGTTACAGTAATATGCACAATAAGTCCAAAGCACTAAGGGTGTTGTCATGAAAGCCTGAAAATCTGATGTATTTACATGGAAGGAGTTAGGAGAACTTATAGGAGAGTTGCAAAAGGGGTATGTACAAAATACCAACATCTCTCAGCTGATTTGACCATTCCTTTGGCATTTTTAACTTGCAGAACTGAAATTAGTGAATGATACAGATAAAGTTTCCTCCTAGGACAGTAATGTTAAAAGGTAAATAAACACAGTTAGCACTCAACCTTCATGGAAGTCATTGGGAAGCCAAAATACCTCATAAAAAGCTGACTAAATAAGCCTCCACTGGCTCCTGTGCTCTGCTGCTGTAAAAGGCTGGGCTGCTGTGGCAGATAATACATTTATAAATCAGTGTAACAGGCTGGCCCTGCTGGCAGCAGTGCAGCTCCAGCTCAGCAGCTCCAGCTGCATCCAGCAGCACCAGCAGCTCCTCACAAGGATCAGGGGAGAAATGTGTTTACCTGTGAGAGGAGGACACCCCAAAGTGCCCCAAGTTGTCAGAAAAGCAAAATAAAGCAGATTAGCATTAGATTAGCTCAGTACATAAACTTCAAGTTGACTCCTACTTGTTTAGTAAAAAATGGAAGTGGTTGTGATTATTTAAAAACAGGGATGTGATCTATGGTAGCTGCCACAAAAAAGAATTTTGAGTTGATTTTATGATATCATTTACAAACCAGAACAGCTGGATTTACAAATAGCAGCTTACTTCCCTGTGTTGACACATCTGGGACCACTACAGCATAATAAAACTGGGAAGTTTTAATGCAAGCTGATCCTGAAATAAAGCATTTTTAGCACATGGATAGTAAAGAAATGATGCAAAGCCACGAAAACCTCGAAGACTCTTGTATCTATTATTGTTTATACTCAATCATTTCATCTTTGTATTTGCCTTCATTGTCTTTTGGAGTTTGACAAAATAAGAACTAAAAAAGTTTCCCCCTCTCTCCCCCAAGGAAAACACAGTGATGGCAGGAAAAGCTCTCTGGGTCTGCAAAGCTTTTACAAGGGTATAAAAAAGGTTTATGGCAGAAGTTTGGCATCTGGACTCCCATCTGAGGAGTTGGAGGGAAGGAATTTGCTCTAGATTATAAAAGTCCAAGTCCGGAGTACTTGCTAAAATGCATATTCCTCTAACAGAGTGTAAACAAAACTTCAAACACTGCTTTATAAGGGTGTATTCATTCCCCTGTACCAGCACTCGTTTGAAATTGCAGCAGGAAAATTTCAGTGCTAAAATGAAAATAACTAGTAATAAACTAACTGAAAATTATTCATTTATTTATTTATTGTAAATTTGATTGTACTTTTAAAGATTTTTCAGATGCAGCACCAATACTTGTTATACCTGCAGTTGCTGTCCTCTGTAAAACACTTTTAATATAGTTATAGTTTTAAAATGAGTGGTGTAGATTAATTAATTCATATGTTTGGGTTTTGGGTTGGGCTTTTTGTTTCATGTGTGGGGTTTGGTGGTTTTTGGTTGTGGGGTTTTTTGTGGTTGGTTTTTGCTTGTTTGCTTGGGGTTCTTTTTTGTCTTTTTTGGTTTTGGAGGTTCTTATACAATGATAAACATCGAGTCTTAAAGAAGTAACAGCTTTAGCCATAAAATACCCAACTGCACACTCAGAGTAGAATGCAGCTTTTATGGTCACTGTTCCACTCTGAATTTACTATACTGTGTCTGAAAGGTACATTTTGGAAAATGAATGCCTAAGCACTACCTATGGCTATTTGGGATGCACATCAAATATTTAATAGGTGCTTAAACTGCAAGTTGTAGAGCAAGTACCAATAATACATTTGAGAGCAAGAAATCATTGGGTCAGCAATCCAACAGCAAATCAAAGCTCAAGAATCTCTTGCTGAAGGTGCAGGTAGATAATTAAACAATGCTTCTAATATTTTTATCTTGTTTTTAAATATTTATTTTGAAGTAAAATGCAGTTATATCATGTTTAAGGCAATGTCTGTGGGGAGGTACATTAGCCAGGTCTTTCCCTACATATTAGAGGAGGTTTTATTTTATGTTTAGACTGGGCAGAGCTGTATCTGTCTTTGAGAAAACACTTCAGGATTTTCTTCCAAATATTGTGATTTTATAAGCAGTGAATTTCCTTTCTTACTAGGGCACTGAAAAAGCAGGTATTTGTATAACCTGGAAGCAGAACTACTCCAGTCACCAGTCCCTTCATTGTTACACACAGCTCTCCCAGTGCTTGTGGAATTTTGCAAAGGAAAACACTTCAGATCTACATAAACCAAAGCTCCTGAAGGAAATTACTGTGTTTTATCACTGCAGAAACTCTGTTCTCTCATTTAGAAACTTCAGGTGACGCAGGAGCAGACAGAAAGCAAAGGACTTGTGTGTTTAGCACCTCCAGCCAGGGCTGGGATGCTGCTGGGGTCCCTGCTGGTGTGCTGGGGGATGGATCAGCCCCACAAGTGCCCCACTCTGACTGGGCTCAGCCAGAGGAGCTTTATCCCCTGCATGTGTGCAACAGCAGTGATTACCTGAGATCAGCTCAGCTCTTCTCGTGAGGCAGCAAGAGCCCTCTGCTTCTGCAAGAGGAGCTTTGAGCTTTAATTCCATGCCCTTTTCAGAGCTTCCCTCTCTCATCTCCGTTTTCTCAGTGGGTTTTCACGTAAAAAGAGAATCAGGAACTGCAGATTAAAGGCCCCAGAGCAGACTGTGCTGTTGCTGGTTGTGTCTGTGGCACACACAGCCTCTCTGCCATCCCCTTTGTGACTCAGCTTTCCAGAGGGCAGCATTGCCTTCCCTGCAGAGCTCCCCCAGCCTTTGCAAAGCGTGTGGGGATCACTGATTAAGAGGCACTAAAGGAGTGTTTTTCTCATCCTCTTCACATTCCCTTTTTTCTCCCTAACCCAGCTTGTTTTCAGCACTCGAACTCTCGCTCAGTCAAACACAGCTTGCCTCTCTCCGCTCCGATTCAGAACTCCTTTCAGAAGGATCTGAGCGATACAGACAGAGCTGGCCTGTGGCTGAAGGGAGGAGAAATTAGTGCAAAAATACTGCACATTGTGCTCGGCCACTGTTAGAGACCACAACTGCACTGAAAGAGGGGAGCTGAGAGTTTTCTGTGCAGCTGAGTTGCCTTGAGCATCATTGAACACAAAAATCTGCACTTTCAGCTCACCTGTACTCACTCTCTAAATGTGTATCACTTATTATTTACATGCTCTTTCATCTCTCCTGCTCTGAATGGTTCAGTCAAGGACTTGCTAATGAAAAAAAAATAATTGAGAGGAAACAAGAAAAAGGATGAAAGTAATGACACACCTGAAAGAGTAGAAATGAGTGGAAGTTTCATTCCGAAATGTCTTCTCCTCCAGAAAAAAAAAAAAGGCTGTGGTAATATTGTGATGGCAAATTTCAAGAGAAGAGTGAAACAGGTAAATTGCAGAGTGTGTTTTAGCCCCAGCCAAGGGCAAAATTCCTTGTGATGACGGAAGGTGGGGAGTAAAATGATAATGTAGGAATTCTGATAGGCTGAATGGCAAAGAATGGGTGCAGGAAGAACCTGGAGAAGAAACAACAGGGAAATAGACTTTTTTGCACGTTTTGAATGGTACCTGCAGGGGTGCTGTCTCTGAATATTCCTCCCCAGAGGAAGTTTAGGGAATATGGCATCCCTTTAAACTTTTACAGCAAATGACGCAGAAAAGATAAAGCTGAAAAGAACTGCGAGTAGTTCAGTAGCTACTGCTCAAATTAATATTGTTGTGGCTCAACAACAAAACCCAGTATCCTTGGCTTTTTAAACGAAACCATTCGGGAAGGGCAGATAGGCAGCATTAGGAACACTTGTTAGAGTCGCTGTTATAGTGTTGCAATTTTTAATGTCTCTATTTTAAAAGATCACACTCCAAGGACAGTAAAAATGTGTGCATTCAAGACAGAGAATTTCCTAATAGTGATGACTTCCCCAGGTCACTGAGTTCACCTTACACTGAGAGGATCAAAGGTGACTTGGTTGCTTTAATTCAATCATTTCCCTTCATGGAGAAAAGTGATCAAAGACTTTCCAAACAGCAGTATTAGTGAAATACTGTAGTATTTCACTAATACTACAGTGAATTAGTATTTCACTAAATACTAAATACAGGAAATTAGTATTTCACTAATAATACAGTGAAATACTACTATTTCACTGTAGTATTAGTGAAATATTGTAGTATTTTCACAATACTACAATACCAGTAGTATTGTGAAAATACACAAAATCTACTACTAGCTATTGTGCTTGTAAGAAATCAGGGAAGTTAATAATTATTTGTGCAAATCGCCAAGCTGGATCACCTACTACATCACCTAGCACCTCCTGTTGGCTTGATTTCCATGTGGTAATTAGTTTTGGGGGGGGTTTAAATATTTATATACTGGTCCACACTAAACACCATAAAATTTTGGATTTTGAGGATAGAGCTGAGTGTCCTTAGCGTATGCTGCCTTCTGTGGGAACTCAGAATATTTAGTCCCCTAAGCAAAGATTAGTGGTTTCCAAGGCAGGGCCCTTGATTAAATCAAGAGTTCTGTTACTTTTCTCTGTTTCCCATCAGTTAATATGGAATGAGAAACCAACCTTGGCTCTCTACCTCATGAAAATGCTAAGAGCGAAAGTTCTTTTTGAGGACTTTGAGAGATAAACAGCCAATTTTTCTTTTTTTGAAAACACTGCTAGAAAGTGCTGTCATGGAGCATTTCAGAAATGGTGTGTAACTCAAGGGCAGGCAGGGGAAGCCATTAGGGACTGGGAAGAGGTGAGTCAGAGCAGATGAGAGAGAAATATGTGTTTCAGCAGCAGATTTAAACACAAAAGAAGGCTGAAAACTTCTAAAGATATTATCTAAAAAAAAAGTTAAAATTGTTCAAAAAGGTTCCTCGATATACTGAAGTTTGAATTAAGCTTCAGATTCAGCAATCCCAACATTTTTGTAGACAAGTTAGGCTTTGTAGTGACGCTAAAGGTTTCATATGCTTTTCACTACACCTATTTTAAGCTATTCTTTGATGTTTAGCTCCTAGATTGTGATCCATGGGTCACAATTAAATGTTTTCTGGATTAAAAGAGTGAAAAAAGGTGTGAAAAATAAAGACAATTTTCTCATACCCTACCTCAGATGGTCCTAAAAAGTTGCAAATACCCTGCAATGTGAAACAATTTCTCAGGCTGTGGCTGGAAGAGTGAAACATTTCCTCCATGTGTTTACAGGGAACGAAGGATAAAGTGCCTGAAGAGCCTCGAGTGAACAGAGAGATGCAGTGGGGAGACAAATGAGGACAAAATTTGCCAGGAGAAGTCCAGTAGGAAGGTAGGGAAAATGATTCCAGGACTTCTGACTGGAATATGTCCTAGAGGACAGCAGGGAAGTTTTGCAGTGCCTTAACCTGTTTGGAATCCCAAGTTGATGCCTCACTGGAATCCAATCCACTCAGGTTGGAGTCCAGATTTTGGAAAGCCTCAGAGTCTGCTTTATATCAAGTTCTTTAGTGTTATTCTGCACCCTTTTAGCTGCCTTGATCCTGTACACACTGCATTATCAGGAAGCTGGAGTGCACACAGGACACTGGGAAAATTTACAGAAATTCCACCTTGTGGATAACACTGGCAGCAGCAAAAAACCCAAAGAATTTGTGCCTCCTCTGAAAACCACTGGGCAAAGGGTTATCAGTCCAAGATCTTGCAGCAATACCCATCAAATCATTCTGCTTTCATTCCAATGAAAGGAGATTTTTATGTGGGTTTGTAATACATTGGGATGAGAAAAACAATTGCCTCGTTATCTCAGAGATGCAACTGATATATATCATATAATAACTGCTGAGGCTAATCAATACAATAACCTTGCCTATAAAAGCCTCATAACATGTCCTGTCTAAATAAGAGCTGACACAAATTGATAAAAATCCTGTTTAGAATATATATTTTTAACAGGAACATGCTGTGGTTCCTCCTCTGTTTAACTAAGAGAATTTTAAACAAATCGGTTTCTGAGCAATTTAGAAATTCCTAAGAATTTGTCAAGTTTGTATAAACACCCGCTCTTATCATGGCAGATATTTGTATTGCAAATATGATTTATGAACTAATGAATGACGTAAAAATAAGACACATGGTAATAATCTTTTTATTCTTCCTCAGTTACTGAGATTAACCAAACACAATCTCTATTGCTCCAAGCAAGTCTGTTCCCAAACAGAATGTGCATGAAGCAGCTACCGGGATGGGAATGTGTTGTTTGAAAGAAATGAAAAGGAATAAGGTGTTTTTGTTCTTTCTATATTTGTCTGCAATGATGGGGACTAAAAGATTATTAAAAGAGCAGCACTGATTCCATACTCTAAAATTTCTTGGATCCAGCAGATGTTAGTCCCTTCTCCCCCATCTACTTCAGCTTTTCTTCTGTGACCTCTGAGGCCCCTCTGTCCTACCCTGGCAGCCTGTAGGGATTTAGTGACATCAGAGACAAGTCAATTATTTATCCATTTTTATCTATCATAAGAATACAAAAAATCATGGCTTTTTCTCTGACTCAACGTTATAATTTTGTTTTTTAATAGGACTACACTATTGCTTCTTTTTTTTTTTTTTTAACTATTGCAATTTGGATGTCTCCCACAGTTCAATGTTGGAAACAAAACCACCATTCCACACCTAGGCCTTCAGGTGTTTTTGCAGATATTTAGACGCTTAGACACTTTTGCAGTGTCTAAGCTTCACCTTTCCAATATCTGCACATGACTATGTCTAGATTTTGCAAAACAGGTATTGCCTGACAGTATTAGGAATTCAAAAGTCCATTAGTCTTGAGTGCACAGATGAAAACAGCAATGAAAGTTAGATTTTGGGGAGGAGAGAACCTTCTCAGAGGATGATTTGTGTTTCCAAGCTGTGTCTTTGGGTGGAAGGCAGGGCTGGAGCAGTGCACACCCTGCAGCCTCCCCAGGGTACCCCTGTCTGTCATTAGGGGTTTCCCTAATGTCAAGTGCTTTCCCTGGGGCTACAAAGCACCATTTTTAGATTCTGAACGTGACTGGTAGTGCAGCTTCAAACATGGTAAGTCGAAATGTTCAATGATAAATGTTCCCTAAATTGCTATCATTAGGTAAAAGATATTACCCTTAGTAGTCTGATGGTATACAATGAAGAGTTCAGAAATATCCTGCAATTAGGAGCTTAATTCCAGACTCTCATTACACCATAAGGTATTTCTTCAAACTTAGTTTTGAATGGAATAGTTTCCTCAAAAACTGCCATGCCAAAGAAACTTTAATGTCCAGAACCTGAAGATCATGTCGAAAGTAATTAAATAACTTTATGTTCCATTCAGTTAGGCAGGCGGTACCAGGATGGAGTATCACCACTATTTAGAGATGCAATTAGGGCCTCTTTTATAGTTGTGACAGGCCAATGTAAATGTAATCACATACCAATTAGCAAGTAATTATCCTGTTACTACCTAGATTCATGCCTTGAGTTAGCAAATACCCTGAACCTGCTTCTTAACAGAAGTACAATGATTTGATTTTGTTAGATTTAGCCACCAAAGAAAATAATTAAATGTTTTTATACAAAACTATACCTACACATTATATTGCCATATTATCACAGTATCAGATCTTAAACAGGTAAAGAAAATTGCTAATAGTAATGATTAATATTAAAAATTAACATTAACAGACATTGTTCTTCTAACAGAAGCAAGCTGGAATGAATGTAACCCATTAACCCTTTAAAATGTTAATTTGTGGAAAGACTCTGTGGCCTGCCTTCCTTCCTTCCTTCCTTCCTTCCTTCCTTCCTTCCTTCCTTCCTTCCTCACTGGGAATAGCTTTATTAAAATGGAGAGAAGAATCAAGCTGAGAAGAAGATGCTCCCTCATCGATCTTTTGAGCTGCATTTGTGATGCCAACTTCAATCTCCTCATTTCATGGAGTTCAGGAAATGCCTTCACCAACCACACTGTACGTTTTCTTTGGAGTGCACCAGAAAAAGCCATTTTATCTCAAAATAATAAAGCACCTACCAAAACCATTTTCCAGATAACAGGTGCAAACTGGAAGTTAAAATATTAAAGCTTGCAATGAAATGCAAAGGAAAAATCATCTGGCTTAAGGAAAGCCAAATTCAGCTCAGAGTCTGTCTGCTGTTGAAAATGAGTGATGCTCCAATCTGCTGCTTCTCTGCCAAGAGCTGTGGGTCATTTTGAAAATGATCTTCACTGCTGGTGCAATGCCCACAAGTTTAAAAACCTAATCAAGATCAATAGAAAAGCATTCCAGGTCACTTTTCTAGCTCCTGGGAGATATTTTTCTTTGTTTTCAGTGTTACTCCTTTGGGACTTGCTTCTTCCCACAGATCTATTTATTTCAATTTATTCCACTCTCCAAGAAAAACATTGCCTGCATCTGGAAAACTCTGGGATTGTTTTAAACATAATGAAAATTTAAAGGTAAATCAGAGCTACATCTGTTTTCTAGGTCACAGCATGTGTTTTACTTTTTAATTTTCTTACTTCTCTCTCAAGTTCAGTTCTGATTTTGCAGCTAATTACACAGAGCAAATGAGCATCAACCCAGAGGTTGGAGTCCCAGGCTTCAGTATTTGTACTAGTGACAAAAAATGCAGCTGGCATCAAAAGGGAACATCAAAAGTGTTCCAAAAACAGTAAATCCAGTCTTGAAATGAGTCTGTAAGAAAGTTAAACTGTAGCAAACAGTCACAACATTGCACCCAAAATTAAACCCCTGATAAAAAATAAAATAAAATGAAATTAAATTAAATATAATAAAATAATGGCAATTTCAGGCTGTGCCAACAGACTGCACTCTGTTCTCTCACACAAAATGTTGCAGGGAGATGCTGCTAAAGTCTTCCCACAGATTTTGTGACTTAGGATACCTGTGAATTTTGAATTTTTATCATAATTCCACATTGAGCTTTGCATTTAATTTTTAGATTTGCCTTGAAACATTCAAAGACCATCCCACACTTCAGAGCTGGGTCAAGAAAGAATTATCCTTCACAGATTTGTGTTCTCTTAAAATACAAGTGTAGCTCATAAAAGTGGAGATTCAGGTGATGTCTTTCTTCAATTTCTAACAGTGTTTTGAAATTTTAAATTTGCAAAGCTCTCTATTTTTTCTACTTTTCCTCCCCCTATAAGTCACAACATGTTGAAGTATGACATTCAGCTTTATTATAATTACTAAATTGGTGTTTACTACATTTATCCTCTCCATTTACTGTGTACATCTATCCCTGTCCCTTGTCATACATTTGGAGTTTGCCATTAAGTTTGAAAAGCTGTTTTATTTAAATGGTGAAATGACTTTGTGCAATCTCTAACATTGCCCCTTCTCTGGACATCCTTCAGTAAAAATGGCCTCAAGTTGAACATCAAAATCAACAGAAAATGCTTGATCAGCCCTGCTAATTAATTTTACTGATTTCTTAGGGTTCTTTGGGGGCATCAGTGGGTTAGTTTGAAACAAGGTCATCAAGCCCCTGAGCTGAATTGATTTTTTTGCAATTCAAAAGCCGTTTTCAAATTTATTCCCTAAAAATTTTGATTTATTTTCTCACTGAAGATAAGTGAGCCAGTTTCATGTTTTTCTTTGCCATGACATTCAGATGTAACAGCCTAAAGAATGGCCCGGAAAAGTGCTGCTTGATGATGTCTTTCCAAAATCCAATTTATTTTAGTGGAAGTTTTACAGAAACTGTACATTATTGCTCCAGCATACGTAAATATATTTCTATGAAGTGCAAAATATGCTATGATTTCACTCTTCATTATTCCCATTTGGATTTGCATCACTGAAGAATTCCCCATCCCTTTTTATATTATTAACGAGCCAATAATATGCAAGGACATGTTAGTTAATCCAAAGAAAGGCACCAAAAGGTGAGATGAGTTCAGATTCCTGAATTCAAGCCCAAATGCAGCACCTAGACCTGGCTAAGGTAATTCCTTCAGCCAACCATCATTTGTCACTCTGGGATGCTTGAATAAATAGAAAGGAAGAGATCAAGAGAAAAGTATCCAATTTCTTATTTTTAAGCACGTGATCCAATTTGGGAAACAACCCCACATAAGTGTGCAGAAGAAGGGGAAGAAGTAAGAGAAATTCTAAGATTAATTCAGATTCCCACAACTTCAGGGATCTCGGTCTATCCCAGCAGCTGGAATACGTTCCACTCTCCCAGTGCCCTGCAACTCCTCAGAATAACTCCGAGTTCTCTGGGCTGGTTCCTCAGCCAGCCCAATCTCCAAGGCTCTGCCTTAGAGAAGTCCCTCAGAAATGAGCCCCAGCCCTCCCGAGCTGCTCATTCATCAAAGCAGTTCTCCTTGTGTGACAATTTGCGGACAATTCCAGCAAACACCATCGGCAGCCTCGCTGTCAAACACTCTGAGGCTGAGAAATACACTTGCAAACACAGTGCATTATTTATAAATACATCTAATTCAGTGGAATGCATTAACACCCATTGAACTGCTTCTTGCTTGTTAAGAGCTGAAGTGATTTTGGCTGCCTGAACTCTCCTCACTTTTCCTTGCCCCTTTTTGTAATTTTCCAATCAGAAAATGATGTTAGAAGCTTGATGTCCTTCCCTACCACTGTCTTTCCGAAACAAAGAAGCAATCACCTCAAAGACTCTCTGTTTCCCGTGTTTTTCTGGGCAGTAAAAGTTATTAATGACTGGACAGCTCACCCAATGTCCTCTTTTGTCTATCCAAGCAGGACATTTCACACTGCCAGCTGTTCCTGCCCCACATGAGGGTACACTTCTAACCCTGAGGATTGAAGATTCTTAATATTATCAATTTATTGCACATCATTTGCGTCTTGTGCAAGCTGTCATGATTTTGGATGGGGGATTTTTGCTCTTCCTCTCACTGTTTAGCTCCTCTTGAAGCCAGAACCATTCACCACAATCCTGGCCAAGCATCTATGATTTTGTGCCACAAAGTTCTTTCCAGAATTTGGTTGAAATCAGACCTTTATTGAGCAAATATAGAGCTCTTCTTTGGTAATTACACAAAAAAGGGATAGGTAAATATAAATAGGTAAAATAAATTTTAGATAGGTATTAAATTTTAAATTTTAAATAGGTATAAAAAAATACCTATTTTGTATTCAAACTCCGAGGACAATGGGAAAATGCTTCAATTATAGAGACTACACAACAAACAAAACCACAAGAAGAATAAATTTTACTTGAAAAATACTTACATCTAAGACATTCTAGATTTGAAGGCAGCAAACTATTGCAAATATTTTCAAGTGGATTTAAACACCACTAATAATCCTACAAATTCAAGCTGGACTGATGCTGCTTCAAACTGATTAGGGCAAAACTTTTTGGAACACTTAACATTCAGAGCACTTCTTCCACTCACTAAATAGATGCTATTGAGAAAAGCTGACCAAAAAAAACCCCCAAAAAATCAATATTTCAGTTGTTCTAAAGGAGCTTTTGACTTGAGACAAGCAAATCTTAATCCATCTCCATCCAGGCTTTATAAAATATCATAAATCCTCAGTGATTTTAGAGGATGACAAGGGAATGAATCCCCTCTGTCTTTACTTGCTCCTCCTTGGGAAGGTGGTTTGAAGGATTCCATTTGAATACTCCTATTTTAGATGTTATCTTGGCAAAAATTCAGCCCCCTTGAACCCCCCTTGAGCCCTCTTTAGCCCTCCAGGCAGAGAATTGGGTGATACCTTCCTTCCACCCCAACGTTCCTGTGCCAACAGAATGTTTGGGACAAAATTTGATTCCACCTCATCCTCTATAATGATCTGCTTTAGGATTAGACAGGGTGAGATTTCCATGAGGAGCCAAAGATCAAATGTGTCATGAAATCCAAGCCACCTTCTGGAATACTCTGAAAAAAAGGTGTATCAGCCTGGTACAGGAGTTCAGAAACCTGAATTTCTGCAGGGGAGACAAAGAAAATGGGGAAATGCATCAAGCTTATAGATTAGCCATGAACTGACAGATTACAGCCACGCAAATTGAGTGCACTGGAGTGAAATCTTTCCCACAAGGGCTCATGTCAGCTTTATTTCCACAGACCCTGGGATGCCATTTCCCTTTCTGCACCTGGAGGAGATATTCTCACAGCAGCCTGGAGCTCACTGGGTGCTTATTGCTTCTTTTAACCTCATTCATCTAAATACATCCACTTCTGTCTCGGAAACTTTGCACAAAATCAAGGTTTCAATATATTTTTTAAAAGCAAGGGTTTGTGTTTACCTAAAAGTCCCAGAGGAAAACATAGCAGATACCAAAATTCAAATGACTGCGTGATTTATGAGTTTCACCATTTTTTTTATCTAGCTAAAAGCAATCAAACTCTTCTTCAACGTGGCTATCATTGCTCTCATGTTAATGACACCTTGACAAGTCAGGAGGAAAATGGAAAACATTGATTTCTGAAGGACTTTTCTGAATCTACTGTCAACTAGCACTAGAATAAATTAGCTTCTAATATTTCAATAAAGTGAAAGAGTTTGTGATTTTTTTCTCAACAGCTCATGACTCATTGCATGCAAGAGTACAAGAGCACAGCAGATTAACAGCTACTTCTCAATATGTTGCTTTAATCTGTTTTTATTCACATAGAAAAACGCTTAGATGATGCAATTTACCAAGTGCAGAAGCTTTTCATGAAATACAAAACATGCTTAAAGCAGATATTCTCAACCTTAGGCCACTTTTAACATCCCTTTAAATGCAGTTCTTTAACTGAAAATTAGGCATCCTAAAATAAAATTGGCACCACTGTAGATCATGGCATTTCTTTATTTTTGTCTCATTGTGAATCATAAATATTTTCAATTTTCAAGCTCCAAGGATAATGGGAAAATGCTTCAGTTATAATGACTGCACAACAAACGAAACCACAACAAGAATAAATTTTACTTAAAAAATCTTACATCTAAGACATTCTAGATTTGAAGGCAGCAAAACAAAATAGCTATACAAAAATTCTACTCTACTTTACAGACCTTTGGAAGCAGTAAATGCCTTTTGAAATGAAATACTACTCTGAAAGTAAAAAAAAAACTCACATAAAGAAATCCTGTAAATAGATTATGGGTTTCCTGCAGGTGATTTTTCACATTTTTTAACTTTGTTAAAATTACATTTTCAGTAGCTCTTGTCAGTTTTAAAGCATTGTACTGTAATTCTATAAAATGCCATATGCACATAAGTATTTGAGAAAAAGACATTTAGAAAATGCCTTTACACCTTAAGATCCTCAGCTGATTTTTAATGAGCTGTAATTATTTCCTCTATGAACAAAAAAAGAGGAAACAATAAGCCCTTATTCTTGCATTGACAAAAACCTCAGAAACATCCCAAAATGTCTGTTCTCTCTCTCTCAGACATAATGACAATGACAAAAATGAGACTTAAAGATAACTTCTCCTTTGCAGAGCCAGGAAAAGGTGACAAAGGAGCTTTTTGATGAGGAACTGTGTAGGAATCACCTGTTCAAAACGGAGACAGAGCTGCAGAACCCAGATGTAAATTCACCCCTCTTGTGCTCTCAGGAGTTTGTTCTTTATTTTTAATACAAAAAGGAATAAAGAAACAAACCAGGAGATCAAGATCTTAATCTCTGAGGCAAAACAGGCACCTTCAGGGCATTAAACAAACCAGTTTATTATCAGCCACTTTTAAACACAAATAATAAACTTCCCTTTTTCCAATAGCAGCCAAATATTGTCTCACAAATTTGCCATTTTCATTCCTGACCCATGCTACAGTTTCGGGTTCAAGCAGACATGGTTTTGTCGAATCCATTTTCTCTTAGGCTTCCCAGTACACTGATTTGGCTGTGTGTGATTATACAGCTCTCTGAGAGTGCAGAAAATTACCAGTAATTTAGGGAGAAATTCCCCAGCAAAGGCTGCCAGAATGTGTCTTCAATTGCAAAAGATATTCCCAGAGCCTGCTTGGCTTTGCTGGCTGTAAGCGCTGCTGAAGTCCACCATAGCCCAGTGCATCATTCCAATAAATATCATTTTATATCTTTGTCGTTCTCTCCCTCTCCAGTGAATTTAAATGAACTTGACGAAATCTTGCTCTTGCCACTGAATACATAACCCCACCATTCATTTAATTATACATACAGCAGCAGGAGAGAAAACCAGAGAATATGTTAGTGCTGATACATTGCTGTGTGTGCAACAGAAAAAATTTAAATGCATTTATTAAACTGAGACACTATTCTGGTCTTTAGTCACTGATTTTCTCCAAAACGGGGAGGAAATGATCCTCTTCATGTGTATTTAAAGATTATGTTGATATTTTTTTAACTACCTCCATGATCAATGACCATGGATCATCACTGGAATTGCAACCAGACCTTCTGTACTAAATTCCACTTTAATTGCTATTCCATTTTCTGCTCCTTCAGTGCTACTTATATCTAACATTTATTTCAGCCAGTCTACTATAACTTTCTCACTTCATGTATGGAGCAAATTCTCATTAGTTTGGAGAGAAATCCACTTTTTGCTCCCCCTTTTTAAAGCAGATTCTTTTTATGGAATAGACAAACCCAATTTTTCTCCAGTTTCCTGTTTGTCAGCCCTGTTGATTATCACACACAGAGGGTGTTTGGGTCAGGTCACAGCTGAATTAAGACATCAAGAGGCTTATTTCATGCTCCTGCTGCTTCTAAACATTTTTGAAGAGTCACCAGTAGACCAAAGAAATAACCAGTGCATGGTTCAGTCTGACCTCTCCATGTGTGTTCATCACCCTGCAAAAAGCACAGGAGCAATGAGAAACCAAACCCCACAACCTTAGCTGCAGGGCTCAGCACAAAGTGGGGCTTACAGGGGAAATTCAGAGTTTGATAAAGCTGAACAGACAAAGTGAGAGGTGGCAAACAGCCACACCACTGGGAGCACAAAATGACCTTCCTCTGGCCACACAGGGGTAGTGTAGGGAAAAGTAAACATAGCTGTGGCACTTGATTTAAGTGATCCATTCCATTTAATCCCATCTTGCCAACTAGCCAGTGTTTCTGGGGTCCTAAGCTGCTGAGTAGGGTGTGAAGATGCATCTCCCACCATCCTCAGGCAGGACTTTGAGCTCTGAAAGGCTCATTGAACCCCCAAAGAGCTGGTGGGCTGAGCTCCTGAGCTCACAGGGACTGGTGCTGGGAACTCCTGGAGCTCCTGTTTCCCAACAAATTGCCTGAATAACAACCCCAGGGGCACAACATTTCTGTCATCAAACCTGAGAAGAAAGTTACCTGCCCAAATTGTGGCCAGGATGGAAAATTACCATGATTAAAGCCCACTCTTTTGTGATCCTGCAAACAGGGGTCCTAAGTGAGACCCTTGGAGCTCTGCTGGACTGCCAGGGGCTGTGATCTTTTTCACAGCACAATACACATTGATACAGAAGACAGGATTGTTGTTCTGCATTTTACTAGTTCTTGAAGTCAAAACAAAGGGCAAGACTATGATGCATCCATTAAAATCTGAAAATGAGCAAGAGCCTTAACTGTCAGTCCACATGTTGTTCCAAGAACAGGAATTGTGTCAGTATAGTCCAATCTCCACTCCATGGGAGAGGGACAGCCTGTGCATTCACAGATGGGCAAGAGATGGAGCAAAGCCTGAAATTCATGCTTTGAAAATAATTAATGGGTCAATTAGAGAGCAGAAAGGACCACACCCACCACCAGACATACTCTTTATGGAAAGACTTACCTCAGGATTTGTTTCTGTTTGTTTGTCTGTTTTGCAAGATCTAGATGAAAGTGCAGTAAAGGATATTATGTTAAAAATACATATATAAACCCCTCAGTAGATCTGTATTTGAGTGGTGCTCATGGATAGCAGCACTCAAATACAATAGAAAAAAAGCTAAAACAGTATTTACCCTCTGTGTGAGCAGCACTTTCACAGCTCTGCTCACTCTGGATGTAGTTGACTCACATGCTCTGTCCTGCTGGGAGACTCAGGGGAGATCAATAACCAGGGCTGCCTCCAAATGGCTGTTCTCTTCCTCAGCCTCAGTTTCCCCCCCAGCATATCCTCTTTGGATATTTTTAAGTGTGCTCAAGTATGGTTTGACATCAGTGGTTTCAACATTCAGTCCTTTTCTGCAGCACGCAGCACAAGCACTTAGAAATAGTGAAAAACTTCTCATTTTGGTGGACTGGGCTTTCTTTTCTACCCTGCTATTTTGAGGTTAAAGATGTCAATTACAGCAACTTCCCAATGTCATGGAAGGACAATATTTGGCTGTTTGGCAGTGATGGCACTGAGTGTTGGATGAGCTTTCAGCATGTCAGAGCACTTTAGGTCTGTCATGCTAAAATTGTAATAATGGCTCTGCAGGGCTTTCTGTGATCTGCGTGGCTAACAACCTCTGGTCAGCATTAGGCACCCCATTTTGTTAGGGCAGAGAGCTGAATTCTCTTCTCTGCTTGCTTCTGTTGACTTTTTGCTAGCCGTGGTTTCAGATGACTGCCAACAGCAGGACAGAAGTTGGGCTGATGAACTTCCACAACTCTCTGCTCGTGCAGTAACTTCTCTAAGAGTTATCACATGGAAAAACTTTTCCCTCCGCAGCTCTGAAGTGTCAGAAATGACTTTACGTTTCTGCTGAGAGAAAAGAGTGTCTCCCCATCCCAGATGGATTTGTAGCCTCAGATGCAGGGCTGTGATGGTGCAGAACTTCCCCAGCCCTGTCCTTTGGCTCAGGGTGCTCCAAGCCCTGCCTGCCAAGGGATGAATCCCAGTGGCCCCGGCAGAATTTCCCTTTGGGATGTGTTGGTGCAGCAGCAGAGGGGGAAAGCAAAGGGAAACCAGAGAAGGAACCATGAGTGATGATGCCAGAGCAGTGCAAAGGCAGCTCCAGCTCCGATTCTCCTCAGGTGGAAGCTTTTTCTCCTGGAAACATCTCCTTGTGCTCCAGTGCTGCTGCTCTTCTCCTTCGGATCAGAGTTAACCACAATTCTCATTTGCAAGGCTTGCAGGGAGCTGGGCTCTCTCATTATTTGCTGTAAGGTGATATGGTCTGTCCACCACAAGAAACAGGCCTGCAAATAGAGCTCTGAAAATTCTCCAGCCTCCCTCTCCTTCCTCCTGTTCCATTTCTCAGGAGGTGTGGTGGCTTTTAAATGTACTCAGGAAAACACAGAACCAATTGATTTTATGTTGAACAAAACAGGATTAATTGATTTGCTGCAAGCCACATTTGCTTGCCAAACTTTTCAAGGTTGTTTTGCTTTATTAAATGTATTATATTTTTTATTTTTGACAGAACACAAAACAAATTGTAAAATAATAGCTGGGTGGACAGGAAAACAAATATCTTGTTAAAGTAAGGAAGAGAATTATAAGCAGAACAGTTCAGCTTAAAACATTCTTCAGGGTTTTTTCATAAAGCCTCTTCCAATTAAAAAAAAAAATAAACTCATACATTTATGTCAATCTTCCTGAGATCTCATATACAGACCTGCAAGGTATATTTCAATCCATTTTCTATACAATCAAGAGATTATATCTTCTATATTACCCAGCTTTATTACCAAAATTGCATGTGCCTATTGACTGATTTAACCACAAAATTGTTTTGATTTTCATAAATTAGGTGATGTATTGTGATTAACACAGCCATTCATGACAATGCAGGACTCAAACTCTCATTATAGTAAATCAGAATACAACAGGAGAGTTTATAAACCAGTCCTTCACAGCCTTCTTCTGTCCTGACACAATCTCAGCTCTCAAACACATTCCAAAATCCTGAAACACAAACTAGTATTTATTTGCAATCCTGTCTGAGCTCTGTAGCACTTTGGGTTTTATCGCCTAATTTGAAAGGATTTAAGGCAAACTAGAACCAGGACTGAGCAGATTCTGGAACCAGCTTCAAACCAGGAGTTGACTTGATAGGGAATTGGTTTCTATAGGAAATATTTTTGTCAAGAGTCTTTGGGTTTGGGTACAATAACAAGGAGAAGGCACTGTACAGACAGCACAACAAAGCTACCATGATATGAACCTTTTTCAAGCTCTTTCAGTAACAACTCTTTCTCACTTTCTTCTCTCATACAACAGTAAAAAAAAATGTAGATGAGAAGTATTTTGATTATTATCAAGGACTTAGAGAGTTTTAACCCTTTATGAACCAGTAGGATCACAAGATAATTATCAGTTTTCAGCATCCTCCAGTGCAAACAGCTTGAACACCACAGAGCTGGGACTGATGGAGAAGCTTCCCTGTGGAGCCAGGCTGGGAGAGCTGGGGCTGCCCAGCCTGGAGAGGAGAAGAGAAGGTTGTGTGCAGACCTCACATCTCCTTCCAGGGGCTGCAGGGAAGCCAGAGAGGGACAATTCCTCAGGAGCTGCAGGGCCAGGAGACAGGGAATGGCTTCCCAGTGCCAGAGGGCAGGGCTGGATGGGATCTTGGGAAGGAATTGTTCCCTGGCAGGGTGGGCAGGCCCTGGCACAGGGTGCCCAGAGAAGCTGTGGCTGCCCCTGGATCCCTGGCAGTGTCCAAGGCCAGCTTGGACATTGGGGCTTGGAGCAGCCTGGGACACTGCAAGGTGTCCCTGCCAGGGCTGGGATTTTTGGAAACCCAGCAGTAAAAGCAGTATTTTTTGATAATTTTTCATCACAATGGGAACATGTTCAGCTTTCTAATTAAACATTGCCCAGTTCCAAAGCCAACACAACCACAGGCTCGAGGCAGGACAGCCGAATATGAGCTCACCATGGAAAATGAGCATTCAATGGGAAAAACTGGTGAGAGCTAAAAAGGTTTGAAATAGAGAGGAAAGAATTGTTAGAAGGATTCCTACAAAAAATTCATAGCTGTATTTACATTTGCAGTAACACACTCTGGTTTGCTGTAAGTAAACCTTCAGTTTAGGTTTTGGGGGCTTTATGGAGAATATATAATATCACTGGCATGTTTCCCAGAAAGTTTTTAGGACTTGACCCTAGAAACATTAAAGGAGAATTTTAGGACTTTGTTGATTAATCATAAAACACGTTAGGAATTATGTTTCTGCAAGATGATAAACCAGTGGCATATTTAAAGGCTGAGTGAAGCCCAAAAATTTGTGCTCAGGCTGAAAAAGAAGCGGTGAAAACTTTTGAGTGCTTTCATGAATACAGGGAAGGCAAAATTGGTCAGAAAACAAACATCCTACAAATCACTGGAAGCTCCTTTATAGAATGCACTGTGCAAAACACTCCAACACACATCAGGAGGGGATGGCAAAGCTGCAGGAGTGTTTGTCAAATGTGAAATACTTCCCAGTGAACAACTTCACGGACTGGACACATTTCCAAGAGCACCAATAAACCCTGGAATGAAGGATATGTAGAGTTTTTGAACAGGTATATATATAAAGAATACACTCTTTCCTCCTAAAATGTGATAAAATTATATAGGATTGCAACCATTGAAGAGGGCAAGGTGATCCTGAAAAATTGAAGGCACAGACATTAAGCAGCAAGGTGCAACATAATATGGAGAAGTGTGAGGGATCACATTTAGGGACAAATAATCTGCTCCACACAACACCAGGAATGACTGGTTGAGCAGCATGAATAAAAAGTGGGTTTTCAGCAATCCACCAGCTAAATGAATATCAGCATTATCCCCTTTTTCTCTTTTTTTTCAGTAGGTTAATATCTTACTAGATCAGTAAGATTTGATGCAACTCAATTGAAGCAATAATTTTATTTTATTCAGCCCTCTCACCATCCTGTGAAAAGACAAGTTAATCAGCTGGAAGGGATCTAGAGGAGATAGTGATTGGAGGTCTAGGAAATAATAACTTGTTAATCCTGGGGAAGAACTGGAATAATAGCCCTGTTAATGCAGAGAAACAAATATCGAAAAGCAAACATTAAGAAAATCTCAATTGTAAAGAAAAAAAAAGAAAAAGCAAAACCTGAGGTTTGGGTTTCAGAGAAATTGCAGTGCTCATAAATTGCAATAAGGAAGAATAAGAGTGTACATTAGGGAAAAAATAATAAGTGTCAGGATAACTGAATATTGGCAAAGTTGTTCATCTGTGAAGGTGTGGAATGCTTTTTAAAAAACAAACAAACAAGCAAGCAAGTGAAAGTTGCTAAAAATTACACAATTTTGTGAAAGAAATGCCTGCCAGAGTTATAAATATCAGTATTGAACAAAGGAACTGACCAAATCAACTTTGTGTGCTGCCAATATTTTCTCTTTTTTTACTCTTCTGTGGTTCTAAAAGTGAAAAAAATACCTCTTAAACTGTTGAAATCTCTAGTTTTTTGGATGATGGTGATGTGATCAGTACAGATGTCCTGGTTTACTCAAGCTGAAACATAAGAAGTTCTCTGCTAATTCCACTTTCTCTAATGATTTTAAATGCTAATTCAACTGCTTCACAAGTTGCCTAAATGAGGCAAAAATCAAACTTATTTTTCTCGTGTTTCTCAGGAAGATTTTTAATCTTCTGCTCTATAGAATTTCCTGATATAACAAAACAAGCAGACAATCCCTGCTGTACCACTGACACAGCAGCACTGCATGGGCATTCAATGAGTTATGATCCTGGTATCAAAATATGGTAGAGTGGACGATTTTTATCCCAAAAATTGGCTGAAATGAAGATCCAAGAAGAAAAGGGGTGGGCTGTGCAGAGAGGGATATGGAAAGCATTGATCTCCTCTGGGTGGTTTGTCACACACGAAGATGCAAGAGTCACTCAACAGGAACAGCTTGAAATATCTGTTTAGAAAATAGGTAAATGCTTCCCTGGTAACTGTATTTGCAATAAAAAGGAGAAAATATAAATTTTTATGTCTGTAAAAAAGACATGCATGTCATGCTGCCTTCAGTCCTTCACACAAAATGCTATTCATTTTCTAAAAGTGCCTCCCAATCAAACATTTTCAGAAGCAAAAAGAAGGGCGATTCTTCTTCTTTAGCCTTAATTTCACCTCAAGGAAGGTGAACAAAAATTCAACCATAATTTAATATTTGCTGATATCAGTTGAGTCCGACAGAGATCTGTCCTGTTTAATCTCATCCAGTTCAGGGAACTACAAACATATTTTTTTTCAGAATCCAGTTAACTCTGATGCTGTGAGCTCTCTTTCAAAATATGCTTTCTGCTTGTAAATCCTACAGGATCTACATGTTCCAGACAAATTGTGGCAATTTGGAATAACTAATACAACCAGGCATGCATGCTCAAATAAGCAGAAGAGTGGGGAACTCAAATTAGGCAAATAAATACCACCTAGAATTGCACTGCACTGTCATTTCTGCTCTTAAAAGCAAAGCCAAGCCAATAAATGTTTTTGTTTGGCAAAGCATTAGCTGTGAGCTGGAGGAGAGAGGTCACTTGCATCTGAAGTCAGGCACACTCTCCTCACCAGTGCCAGGGTCTTTTTCCAAATCATTTCAGCGTTTTTCTTCTACCTGAATCAGATCATAGTTACCAAAGTCGCTCTTCAATTCCCTTCTGATCTCATTCAGCTTCAGCACACATTGTCTCAAGATGTGAAATCATAAGCTTGGGATGCATTTCAATTAATGTCCTTAAGTTCTCCTTTCTGGCTGGCAAACCTGGCTTTTGGAGCTAGAAAGAGGAGCTGGATGTTGGCCAGGGAATGAATTAAGAATGATATGAGCTGCTGGTGCTCTTTCACTGCAGTCTGAGTTCTGCTCTCTGCCGTGGTTCGTGTGCTGCCTAACTCTAAACCAAGCTTGAGGACATGAGAGGACAAACCCTGAATTTAACTGGTTTTAGCTGTCAGCCCAGCTTGGCACACTCAGCCTTTTCCCCCTGGTGACCTCAGACAGAGATTAACATCCCAAGTGAAAACAGCCTGGCCAGTGCCAAGCTCCCTGAAGCCAGAGAGGAGCAGGCAATCCCAAAAATCGTCTGGTTTTTGCTCTTGCTCAAGTGTGAGGTGAGCAGAGATACCAGCCCTCAGCACCCTGCTGGAGCTCTGCAGCAGGAGCTGTCTGGAGAGCTGCTTTACACCCCAGGAGGCTGCTGAAAGCTAATAAAAACTAAATGTTTTAATAGTGAATAAATCTGATTTTCTCTGATTGGCTGAAAAGTGAAACAGAGTACATGAGTCAGTAAACAGAGTCAGTCTGTGCTTTTTACCTCCCCCCTTCTCTTTAGCAAGTCAAAGTCATGAAGAAATACAGATTTTAAACTTTTTACACTTCACTGTAACTGAGATTTGAGCTGCAGGTTTTTGTTGGGGTGACGAAGTCAGCATAAATAGTCCATCTTGCCTTACTCTTTCTCTTCCTTTATTTTGGCATAAGGCTGAAAAAACGTGCCTGGAAATTTATTTCTTCATAACAGTGTTGCAATCCTAACAGAATATTCCATCCCTATTAGATATACACCTGTTGGAAGCTTTATTAGCTGTAAGCTAATTTCTTCTCCTCTTCCCTAATAAAAGACATACAGAAATAATGACACTTCAAACCACCTGAGCATTTCCACCCCAACACAGTTATTTGGGGGTGGCTTTACACTAATCTCTTTCATTTTGATGTGACAAGAAAAGAGAACTTGTAAATGATGGGAAGATGGAAACAAAGATTTGTTGCAATTTAATTTCTTAAGCTACTGCGGATAGATCACCAAGGGCACATCTGTCTGTACACAACATTTTAATCTGTGTGCACAAGTGGGAGCAAATTTTAGTTTCACAGGTGGTTGATATTCTATATGCATTTTCTATAAATTCACCAAATCCCTCTTATAAATCGAAAGAAACTTCTTATGTTGCTGGAAATATGTAGTTAAAAAAATAGATGGTGTGGGGAAAAGATGCCTGGATTGTGAAACAGACAAGTGTTACAGGCTACATGTAAAAATCTCACTAATAAACAATCTCAGCTATTTGCTCAACTCATTTTTAATAATCCAAACAGAGTTTTAAGACAACAATATTTTGCATAAGTTATTCAAATTTCAAATATATTCAGTAAGAACAAACAGAGCAATTCCAATCTTAAGTGAATGAACAATTAGTCTTGTGACAGCTAGAGCATTTGACAACCACGGGGCTGAATCTCTGATGGAGTTAGGCTCCGAACAGAATATGAACTAAACAAGGCAGAAATAAGATCAACTCAATCTAAAAATTTTTCTTTGCCTCTTTCTTATAAGTGAAGTGCCACTTTGCTTGGCACAGGGGGGAAAATGCCTGAGCCATCTGTATTAAAGATATCTGAAGGAGGATTTCAGAACTGGGACATTTGTTTGGGTTATTAGCCTTCATATAAAATGTGAGATTTTATGAAGAATGGCGAAAGAGAAGACATATAAATATGCACTCTTCTTGGGCCAATGGAGTGTTATTATCTGTATTATCTGCACTGCCATTATAGCCCCAATTATCTGGAAAAATTTCAAAGAAAACTGAATTTTCTGTGAAATGTTGAAGGTGTCAGCATTTCACTTTTGCTGACAGTGATGGACATAACCCTGGTACCTGGAATTTGTGGTGAGTGACTAAGGTTTTGTTATGTCTTTCCCCACCTCTTTTTCCCTTTAGCTCCTAAAACTCCTGATTGCACTTTCACCTGTGCTGTTTTTTAACCAACAATTACCAGCTTCATGTTGTCAGCTACTTTCCACAAGTCATCTCATGCCATTAGACAAATTTGTAGATTTTTTTCCTCCTTCCTCCTTTAAATTTCAGGAAAAAGATGCCCAAGGATAACACCTTGCTTTAACAGGTGATGCTCTTCCCCTCCCTGCTGGACAAATTTTATTCTCTGCACCATTTAAATCCACAATCACCAACACATCACAGCAGCGTGGCTTATCCAAAGCAGCAGCACAGAACAGCCTGCAAGATGTCAGTGTTTTCTGTGTCAGTGTATTCTGGGCAGCACAGGATAAATCTGCAGGAAGAAATTGTCCCCTGCGAAGGACAGATCTGGAAGGGCAGCACTGTCAAAATCTGTCTGTCCTGCTAGTTAAATCCATTTCATTTGGAATGATGTCCAGGACCTTTTTTATGAGATTTGCCTTAACAGATAGGAACAGGGATTGTGAGTTCAGTGGCCATCTCAGCTGGCTGAGGGATGAAGGCAAGACAACCTCTCAGAGTACAAGAGCTGTAAGTGAGCAGAAAAACCCTCCAGCTATTTTGGTTTGTTGTTTTTGTCTTTTGGTTCTTTTTTTTTTCCCTTCAGGTTCCTGTTTGGAGCTATTTTCTGCCTTAAAGATTTAAAAACGCACAGGTAAACAGCGAAAATTAGAATTTTATCTGCTATGCTCATGCTTTCTTCTTGTTACTGGGGTTTACAGTCCATAATTTCCTCAGTACAAACCCACAGTCCCTGGTTTCCCATCAATTACAAGCAGAATTTTCTCCCCTGGGGATTTACCAGAGTGCAGCAAACCATGGAAAGGGGCAAAAAAACCCCCTGAAGGCAGGGAAAATGTTAAAGTCAGACAAATAAAGTGATTCTTTATTCTAAAGTCAGGAATAAACTGAAATTCCTGGTGATGCTGTGATCCTGTTAGAACTCTGTGAATATCGCTGTGAAAGAGGTTGTTAGGAGCTCCCAGAACCTGCAGAGATCCTGGATGATGGGATAATGGGATGGGATTGATGGGATGGGATGATGCTCTCTACTCCCCACCAGGACCCAGGGGCTAATTCCCCTTCTTGCAGGGAGCAGGGAAGGGGAAACAAAAATTCCAATCCACCGAATGCTCAAAATTTCAGCAAGAAACAGCTCAGGATGAACAAGATTGTGTTCCCTGGGCAGATGATCAGCGGAGAGCCTGAGGCACTGATTTGAGTGTAGTTTTCCTCAGAAGGAAAAAACAAATCCAGCTCCCCAAATCCAGAGCCAGCCCTGTCAGCCACTGCCAAGAGCAGGCAGGGCTCTGATTGCATGGAATCAGCCACTCCCAAACGGTGCTAAAATATACAAATATATCTGTATTTTTGTACTTCTGCATATGCTTCTCAATTGCACTGTGCTGTGGATATCAACAGCACAGGAATTCAGGATTAGGAAATTGCACTGTAAAACCAGCAGCAGCAGCACAGCCTAATCCACAAGGAGAAAAAGTGCTATCAATGTATCCATTGAAAGGTGATGAACTTCTGCAAAGGGCGATTTCTTTACAAAATCATGGAATAATGAATGATGGAAAGGCCCTTCAAGCCCATCGAGTCCCACCTGTGACAATCCCCACCTTGTAAACCCCACCCAGGGCTCTGGTTCTGTGACTCTGTGCAAACTGGGCTCAAATCCCACGATCAGCTGGACTCTACTGAGATCCATTCCAACACCTTGGCTAGTCTTTCTCTTACTCTAAAATTTTCCTAATAAATTTGCTACTTACTTTAGCAGTCTATGCTCAGCTCTCAAGAATTAGGAATGAACTTTCACTGAAATTGTTTGGGTTTTTTTCACTTCTCAGAGGTGTGCAAGAACCTGCATGTCCAGAACTAATTAAACTGCCACGAGGCAGAACCCCACAGCTGAAACTGGAATCTTAACCCACAGAAGGAAAATAGCTCTGTTTGAGATAAAACCCACCGAAGGAGAGCTCAGCTATCCCCATCCTTACTCCATTTCTCCCAATTTGAAAATCTGCAGCAGTGCTTCCAAAGCTTTAGTTCTAGTATTTGCTTCATCCACTCTTGTCTTTGGGTGCAGTTGCTTTAAACAAAATGCATCTCCTCGCAAAATAATAAAGATTTCCATGGCCTGCAGAGAAATGGTCATCAGACACCTATGCAGCAAAGAATGGGAAGGAAATTCATCATTTTGGGGGTAAATTTGTTGGCAGGTGGGAGAATGCATAAAGAGCAAGATGACCACAACCCCGTATCTTTTGAGAATATTTTTGGCACTGAGTGTATTTGTTTCAAAAAAATCCCAAGTAGCTCTACTACAACTAAATTGGCACATATTTTAATATTTAAAAAAGGTATAAATAAAAATATTACTTTGATTTTCAATGTATGAAGACCTTGGAGTTTTAATTTTGTTGAAAACTTTCAAACAAATCATAAAAATAATCTCCAAATTTGTATATATTTTAAATTACAAGTACAATTTCACCTGAAAGCTTTTAGTTAGGTGTAAAGTGTATCTTCCTTAAGTTCTAGCATGGCAGAGAGCTTTCTTCAGGCTCAAAGGAAGGGAAATATTGCAGACAAGCAGCCCTGGGTTTGCAGAGTGGTTTTAGTGAGGTTGTTCCTGCCCAGGACACATCCCTGTCATTAACAACCACGTCACCCCCATTGTGATTCTCGGGGTGAGCTTTGGAAATGATCCTGCAAATCCAACGCCAGAGCACTGCAATTTCACAGCACACACTGAAAATAGACATTGTTTGACCTTGGTTGTGTCAGAGATTCGTTTAACCCCAACATTCTAAGCTGGTTTAGTATATTCTTGCATTGATTTAAGCTCTGGGTTTCTTTAAAATCATCCAAGTTTCATTTAATTCAAGTTAATTAGAACTTTAAGAAAATTTAATGAGGTTGTAATTAAACATGTTAGAATATCTGCTGGAGTGAACTTCTCATGTTCAGTTCTACAAGTTAATAACCACCTTAATGAGAATGATGTCCTTATTTATCCCATTTTTAGTTGTGGATTTAAAAGTACACTGATCTGTCTGAAATAATTGTCTGTACTGATACAAGCCTCTTGCCAAGATCCTATTTCACCCCAAATTAACAACTTTCCATGATCATCACTTGTTCCTTCAATACATTAATACTGCACAACATACTAAAAATACCAGCTTGCACAATGCTGTATTTAAAATTCCAGATGAAGCCTCATTCTGAGGTTATTGTGGCTGTTCCCTCTGAAACCTATGTGAAAATTATTCAGTTCCTTCTTGTTCAGGAGCAAGAGAGCTACTAATAAGTATTTAGGGGAATAAAGGCAAAGAAAGTAGTAAAGAGACCATCTTTCTGTATTTAAAAATACATTAAAATGGAGTCCAGTAACAATCCCTGACTTACATACCTACGTTACTCCTGATTTATGATTTATGACTCACTGCTGACCTTGCATTGTGCAAACATTTAGCTCCAAGCCACATTAGCCAACCAAATGTCCTCAAAAGGATTTTTTAATATGCCAGATGGAAAACGAGGGCAAGGGTTTTCTCACCAGTTTTTTAATCTCCAAAAAAATTAATTATTCACAACACTGAATAAGACACCAATACCCGAACTCACAAGTTGATCCAGTTTTATCATACTGCAGTCATGTTTTCCCCTTATGCTTGAAATACAGATAGTTCTGTTTGATATTAAAATATTAATCAATAAATTAGAGTAAAGGTTTAATTTATACTAAGCTTGAGAGTTAATACACCACAATGAAGATTCCCTGTCTTCACAGTCGCTATTTACTCAGATGTGTGCACTGATTATGCTGTTTTGATAAAAGCAACTGGGCAGAACATTCCCCCGTGATGAAGAATTTTAATAAGGCCTTTTCCATTCTCTCCCTCATCCATATTCTCATAACTCTCAAAGCAGATCATGATCAGGCAGTGCCTTCTCAAGGAAGCTTCTCATATTTGGACAAACTTTGAATAGGCAGGAATGAGAATAACCTGTCCCTCTTTTATTACTGATCGCCACATGGCCATTGGGTAATGCCCAGAACAAGGTCAACTCCACCTGCCAGTTCCCCACAAAACAAACTGGATTTACATTTCATGTAAGCAGAAAAAAGCCCAAATGATTAGTCCATTTTAGAGGTAAGTTCAACTGAGTTTCCTCAGAAAAAGGCAAAAACAATACAGAACTGATCACTAATAATTATCACTGGACTAGAGATTTTTTTTTCGGAAATAAAAATTGATGGTTTTGTTTCCTCCATTTATAGCTCCAAGAGACTGATTTCAGAAAGAGATTCAACTGTATTTTTCTTCTCTTTCCTTGGCCAAGGATAGCAGGATACTCATTTCCCACCAAAAGCTAAATGCAATGGGATGTCCTTTCATCAGCTGCTCAAGCAGGAGTCAGAATTCCTGAGTATGGAGGTGTTCTACTTCCCAAAATGACTGTCAGAAGGAAGTGCTGGAG
This sequence comes from Grantiella picta, assembly GCA_013397955.1. Lineage (NCBI taxonomy): Eukaryota > Metazoa > Chordata > Aves > Passeriformes > Meliphagidae > Grantiella > Grantiella picta. The sequence goes on from VZRM01005237.1 coordinate 1,035,760, forward strand.
CATGTGCAGGACTTGGGAAGGATTTCCTCTTTACTTAGCCTTGGGAAGAGAAGGGCTTGGTTTGGGAGGCACTTGGCATCCGGAAACCTCACGTGGCAGAAGGTGCAAGTGAGATAAGGGGAAAACAATCCCTGGCACTTCCAGATGGAGCAACTCCCCCAGATCTCCCCTTCCAGGGACAGAAAACCAGGGGGAAATGTGAGCCTGGGAGCGAGGGAAGGACAGCATGGTCACCAACAGACGGGGGAAAGGAAGGCAAAGGGAGGGAGTGTCACAAGAGAAAAATTACCTTTCCCACCATGCAGGACAAGAAATGCTGAGCGTTAGGAGGGATGATGTCAGGGAACAGACTCAGACCCTATTTTAGGCAAGGATTCATCAAAGCAGGATTTATTCAGTCCTTCCACTGTGAGTGAAATTTACTTCTCTCTGTTGCAAAGCCCAGGCAAGTGTGTAGGAGAGAGACCCTTCTCCAGTCCATAATCCACATGGCATCTCAGCAAATGTTAGAGATCCAAGGGCTCATAGAGCAGCTATTGTTCCCCTAACCCCTGGACTGCACTCTATACATACAGCACACTCCCAGCAGATGCTGCCTCAGATAGCAAAGGATCCTGCATGGACTTCTGAGCACAGCAGATGGTTTCATCTCATAATATCCAGAAAGACTGAGTTTCTTAACTCTTTGGTGGGCATCTGACGTGCATTTCCATATTAAACCCACTTGTCAGCACTGAGATGTGTGTAAGTTTGTTTGCAAATGGGTATTTCTGCCCCTAACTTTGAGAAGCCATATTGATATCAGCTCCAAGTGGATTAAAGTGGGAAAAGTCACCTTCCAGCATTGAAGTACAAAAGCTGAAGTACTGTGCTATTTGTGGCTTGTATAATGCTTATTTCAATTTTTATTGTGTTTTATCTGTGAGTAGCTCATTGCCACTTATCTCTGGCACATTCTTCAAGACTGCAAATGAGAACACCAGGCAGGTGCTGTGAAGAGAATATCCCTACAAGCCAATGTGCTTTGGATTCATCCTGCAAGCAATTCAGATGGTTGCTTAATACCAATCCATTTCCACTCCGACCATTACACCCATCTCTGTTATTATGTGTTATGAACCATCCTGGAGAATCAAGACATTAAAAAACAGCTTAAAAGCCCTGCACATCAAGAGTTTGTTCTGCAGGGGGAAAACCTGAGGCATCTTTGCAGCAGCTGAGTAATGTGACAGATTTCATAAGTGGTGCTGGTGAAATACAGTTGTCTGATTGCTCTGGCATCAGCACAGAGATTATGGCAGGGCTTAATGGGCTCAGATAACAACTGTGCATGGCACTCACTCTGCTCTGAGTTCTGCAGCTAAAATACATTATTATTGATGTCTTCCAGCTCTCACTTTATGAACTTTTTCTAATATGTGGGTGTATTTTATAGACAAGGGAGACTGATTAGGAAGGAGCACATTTGCTGCAGTCGAGAGATTTCCCTATTTCCGTTAACGTTTGTTTTCATTAAGGCAAAGTTGCTGTGTGTGTTGAACAACCTGCTATTTATCACCATGTGGACAGAAGAACTCCTGCTTAAGTATGAATGTAGGCAAGAATTTGACTGTGAGGAAGGAAAAAGAAAATAATTAGCTGATCTGGAAATGCTGTAACCCTGCATACACACAGCCCCCGCCCTTGAGGACAAAGAACTTTCACACATCCATTTCTTTCTTCTTCTCCTTTTATATGCTAACAAAATACGCTTTCTGAAGACAAGTTTGAGCACATGTCACTTTTAGATCTCATGATCCAAATTCTGCTTCTGCTGTGCTTCTCCCCAAGGGTTGCTTGGATGATTCCCTGTTGCTCAACAGACAAACAATTGCTGTATGACTGTTGTGGTGTGTGAGAATCCTTCAGAGCAGCCCAGTGCCATCATTGTCAGGACTGACCAGCCACATCCTCCCTGGTGTGAGCAAAGTACTCTTGGAATATTCTGATCCCCCAGGATCATCCAGCTCAGCTCCTGGCCATTTACAGACACCCCAACAATGCTTCATTACATGGAAACTCTGCCTCTAAGTGTCCCCAGTGGTAAATTAGAATAACTTTGATATACTGGACTAGAGAATTTTTTTTTTCAGAAATAAAAATTGAGTATTTTTTTTTCCCTCCTTTTATTGCTCCAAGGATATATACTGCAAGCTTAGAGTCTTGTTTTCTGACTTTGCTCAGTGACTTACACTGCAGGTAATATAATTTCCTAAATAAAAATCAACCTTAACATAATTCTAGCCTTAGAAGTGGCAGATTTAAATAATTCTGAAGAAAACTGCATCTGTACATATTTTTCTTTTTCAAGCAATTTATTTTTACTAATGAGAGATGAGAGAAGACTACAGTCCATGCATTGGGGAGCCAGGGTAAGCTATGCAGGAGATTTCTATCTGGAAGGAAAAATTGGGAGAAATAATGGGCAAAATAAGTATTAAGCTATGTTTTTAAAGTAAAATGATAGTGAAGTATTTGTATGGAAATTGTAGTGAAAGTTCTAGGGGTGGATTCTGTGTAATTTGTCCTTTTGGGTTGTGTTGGAATATTTAGTGTAGGAAATGTTTCCTTCTGTTTAGTTTAGTTGTTCTTCTGTTTTTTGTTGTTGGAAGTGAAAATTATATGTTGAATTTGGATTTTAATGTTTATTCCGAAATCATTTTAGGAATGTGCAATAGGATTATAAAGGACTCGAGGAGTCAGGGCAGAGGCTGCGAGGAAGAGTAATTTCCTTCTGCTGTAACTGTTCATCCACCGAATCAACTCCCCAAACTTCTCCCTGTTCTCCACTCCCCTAGAGAACATGAAAATGAGGAAGTTCCTGTGATTGCAAATGCTTTGGAGTCCTGCACGTTCAGCTGGGAGCCTCAACCCTCCCTGGCAGGGCTTTCCCTTGAAGAGCAGCATCTGCTGCAGTCACATCCCATCAGCTGCAGCCTCTGACCCATTTCCTCACTGGTGCCTCTGCTCCCCGACTGTCACACAAGGCAATCTGTCTCAGCTCAGGGGATCTCCAGAGAACTACATCATATATATTTAACTAGAATCAACGGCGTTTTAGAGCACTTGCTGATGTGTTAGTGATTTTTTTCTATCCTATTTTTCTACTCCTATTATTTTCCTAATCCTAAATTAACTTTAAGGGATGTTGTTTTATCATTTTTTGGGAGCATACACATTTTTTTCTTTGCACATCTGTAGATATTAAGGCTTCAATGTGCATTCTGTTAGAGAAAGCATCTGATTTTTATTAACATATTGCCTCTCAGATCTTCATGACTCATCAGTCTGGTGGAAACATGCAGATGCAGCTACAGAGAGCTCAAATCCAGACATGCCTTCTCATAGAAAATGAGACTGAAGAACATCACATGCACTCAAAAATATCAGCAGGAGTCTAAAAATCCTTGTGAGTCCTGAGTTCACTGAAGTAAAGAGGAAAATCTCCTTTGATTTGAGCAGGCTTACAATCAGTAAATTATCTATGGCTCTCACCACTTTCTCCATGAATTCCCTTGGCAACAAGGTCACTTCTTTGACTGCAAAACATGTGATTTTATGGAAACTGGAGCAGCTGAAGGATATTGCAATGAATGCACTTTGTTATGTTGAGGTTGTTCATGACCCCAAATTAGTAGTGTGCTGGATGCTGAAATAACTGCACTGCAATTAAACCAGAAATATCTGTTCATTTGACAATGTTTACCACATAACATATATTTTTAGGCTAATTAGTTGATTTAGTAAACTTCTATTTGCTGATTAATTTATGTCTCCTTGATTGATTTAATGGCTTTTCTCTCTCTCCTCAAACATTAAAAATCTACCAAGGATTATTAAAAGTAAAAGCTAAATAAAAATCTTTGGTTTTTTTCCATTAGTTCATTCTGGGTTTCATTTTCTTTCCCAAGTTTGCCTCCCAGTTACCAGAACACACTCATGGTGTTCTTATTTCATCATTTTTAGCAGTGCCCAACGAAGTCATCCTCCCTCTTTAGCTGAGTGGAGACTAAAGCTAGAGATACAAAGCATCCATAAGATGATGCCCTTAAATAAACTTAAACTTAAATAAAATACATTTCAAAATAAAATCCATTTAAACTAACAGGTATTTGCCTTTGTCCTGTTTCAGTGCAGATAAGCTGGTGCTACACATTCTGTCTGACACAGTAAATCCTAAATCCTGCCCATGCCTTTGGATATCAAGGGCCTATTAATTACAATTTTTCTCAAGAAGAGCTTTTAATTCCTGGATAAAAGAATTAGTAGAAAAGCTGCCAAATTTTCCAAAGGCATCAGTTCTGGAGACTCTGTCAACTTTACCCAAGACTGCAGAACCTGGAGAGAGTGCACCTCGGTTGGTGCCTCAGCTGGGTTATGTGTTTTTGCTCTCCCTGGAATGCTTCCAGCCACAATCCAGCAGAGCCTTTCATTGCTCCTTATCCTGAATAAATTTGGAATAATCCCGTCCTGCTGCATGAACCAGTTTCAGGCTCCACACCACAATGCAGTTTTCAAACGTTTTGTTTCTCCTCCTGCTTACCTTGTGCAGATCTCCCACTCTCAGCATGAGTGAGAAATTAATTCAACGCACTGGGATTTTCTTCCTTTGAAAACAGACATCCTTCCCATCTCTGTGAAAAGCTCAGGTCTTTTTAAAAGCTATTTTTAGTGGCTGCCTGAGTGACTGCAGTGTCCTCAGCAAGGTTGGTGCTCTGCTTAGTTTGCCATCTCCCACATAAAACATGTAATCCTCCCTTCATTCTTTGAGTCTTAAACTTTTGTTTTGTGCTGCATTTGTAGATCAGGGTGCACAGTCCATACCTGGGAGACTTCACAGAAATCTGAGTGGTGGAAATCTCAAAAGGGCTTCAGCACTGGTAATGGAGGTGAAACCCAAGTGAAAACAGAGAGAAAGAGCTCTCAGCAAAGTAGGTTCTTTAGCCTGGGCTGTGTTAAGGAATCACTGCTAGTGTTTGAGGTATATGTAGCAATGAAGAAGCAGAATGTATTTCCCAGGGATTGGGTTGGTTTACCTAAGCTGGAAGTGATCAGATAATTCCAAACATTCACATCATTCCCATTCCCTCTGAGCTCCCTGGAATGACATCCTTTGCTGTCTCCTTTCCCCTCATGTGCTCTTAAGGAAGGCAGGATGTTTAAGAGGGAAGCCTGATCTTGTGATAGCTGGTGTTCACAAGAATGTTTTGTGCACCAGGTTAAATAAAAATAGAAGTGCTTGAAAATAAAGACTTCATTCATATGAAGTTGGATGAACAGAAATATCATGTGGGGAAAAAACAAAGCTACCTGACTATAATATTACAGTAGTGTAGAAAACTAGCGATAAAATCTTATCACGTTAAAGTAGAGATTTACAAAAAAAAAAAAAAAAAAGAAGAATTAAGGAGTAAAATAAGAAAAAAATGTTTGGCAAGAAGATAAGAAACATCCAAAATGATCTGGCGCTGAAGCAATGCTGAAGGATTCATGAGACAGGTAAAATCAAAATTCAAACTAGAAAAACAAGTTAACATGGTCCTAATAATACCTTTCTCAAACAATTGCTCATATAAAGTATTGAGGTGAAAAACAATGGCAATTACCATCCTGATCCAATTATCTGGATAAATGCTGATTACAAATTTTAAAAGAGATTCTCAAAGCTGTAAGGCAGAAAAAACATTTTGACTAGGCAGCATCTGTTCTGCCCTCTAATTTATCATGAACTCACAAAACAGTGGGAGAATAAGCACAGAGACAAAAGAAACAGAATCAGATTCCAGCCTGATAGAAAGAAATACTCTTCCACTAGTCCTGCCAAATTGTTAAATACAAATCTATAAGTGATATGCAAGAGGAGGTGCTTTCAGATAAGTCACAAAGCATTTACAATTCCAGGGTATTTTAAGAAAAACTCGTTCAGGAGAAATCTGTTCATTTTCATTTCGCAGGGAATAGATATAAGAAATAATGTTGTTTGGGTTCCTTTAAGGAAATACATTAATTTTCAGAGCTTGAAATATTTCCTTTGAAATATTTTTCAGTGGTATCTGATCGTTCTCCTTTGTGTCTCTGTTTGTCAGCACTGCTGAGAACTCCAGAACAAGTCTGTGTTTGAATAGCTCTATATATGTCCTGTCCAGTGAGAAGAAATGAGATATCTGCCCTCGGGATTCTCCTCTTGGGAGTCCCTAAATCAGGTAAAGAAAAAGCAAACACATTCCATACTATTGGAATTCTTCAGCTCCATCCCTCCCACTGTTATTTCCCTCACACTGTGAATGGACTCAGACACAACAATTCCTTTTTCAGTGAACACACTGTTTCATGAACTCAGAATGAGAGCAGGAATTAAAAACCACCATCCCTGCACTTCCTAATCCATGGAAGTAAAAAGATATGCAAGTGGGGTTTGAATGCATGAACCTTCTTGGCACATTATGTGTGGTTAAAAATGTACAAAGTGCACTGGACAAAGAAACAAGTGAGGACTGGCAGTGATTTGGAAAATGTAATTGTTTCGTTAAGAGGAATTAGTAAGTGGATTTAGCCAGAATAAAAGGAAGGAAAGGAACTGACCTGCAAGGCAAACTGGCTGAACTCACCTTTCATATGAACAGAAAAAGCAAAAAATACAACTCTAGTCATTAGCAGCTGAGCTGGGGTCAGCCATGAACCAAAGCTGATACTGGGTTAGTACAGAAAATTCTCAGATCTAAGAGCACTTCTGAGCTGCAGTTTTGTACTCGTTGGAAACTGTCTCTAAAGCTGAATTTGCCTACACTGATTTCATTTCATTTGCTCTATGCAAAATTCTTCCAAATGGTTGTTTTCTAGGGTGAGGCTAATTTCAGGATCATGTAGAGCACACTGGACCTGATGCTGCCTTTTTCCTTCATGAGTTATTCCATCAAAAACAAAATGGCCCCAACAGATAAATATATGGAGGGCACCTACCAAAAGGCAGGAAATCAATTCTTAGAAAAATAATTTTTAAAAAAATTCTTGCACTTGAAGTTTAACTTTTTGTCTCTCTTTCCTTCTAAACCTAGTTTTAGCTGGAGCTATATCTAGCAGATACCTTAGGGAAATAAAGGGGTACATTTCTCATTGTCTTCAGGAGTATTTTATGCCCTGCTAGAGTCAACACTAAATTTGAAACAGAACATGGAAAGTAGCCATTGAGCACAAGGTTTGGCAGGAGGATCTGATGGAAAAGTTGATGGCTTTTATGTGGAAGTGCTGATATACACAAATGGAATCCCCTGCCTAAATCCTCAGCCAGCTGTACAAAGTGCACATTCCAGCCAAAATAGAGATGCTAGATTAAAAGCTCTCATCATACCAGAAGCCACAAGGTTTTAGGCTCATGTCTGATTTTATTCCAAATAGAAAAAATCCCCCCCAAAACACCCAAGCTATAAATGTCTCTATTCCCTATCTCTGGCAAGCAGTGATGGACTATTTTAATATCATTATTTCTATCAGTAACTCTTACCTCATGTCTTTGAAGGAGTAGAACACCATTGGTATCAGGAAAATACACTTCTGCATAATTGTGTCTATTTTAGTTTGTTCTAAGGAACAAATCATTCCATGGCCCTGACCCAGAATACTTTTAGAGCTCATTTAGAACCAGAGTCATCCAAGGGACTTCACCTTCCTATGACAATAGATGTCAACCTTCACTTTTACTGTTTTTTTCTATTTTCATATTAAAACATATTTTCCAGGTTTTAACCAATTCTTTCTGTCTAGGTAAGCTGTTAATAATATTGTGCTTTCCTAAAAGTGTGTGTGAACGCTTTATGCTAAAGAATCTCTCACTGCCAGGGATTGGGCAAACCAAGTCACCAGCCCAGGACTAAACTCACTGTTTATTTGCACATTTGCATCACAAAACAATCCAGGGATCCATCGTAAGAAAATAACTCCTTTAAATGACATGCAGAAAGTAAAGACCCAATACCCAGAGATAAGGTTTCAGTTAATCAGTCTCTCCATGGGATGAAGAACTGAAGAGGATTGAAATCATTGGAAGTTCACTATCTGTATTAAAATTCAGAAATGGACATTACTTAATTAATTAACGAGCTCCTTAGGTATTCCTGAACATTCCCTTCTTACTTTTATTTTGTAAATCATTTTTAGCCAAAACTTAGATTCAGGAATCAGAATGGATACAGACAATGTTTGCTGTAAGGAAAATGTGTGCAGATCACAAACCAGACTGGAAAAAGCCCTATTTAAGGGCAAAGTCTAACCAAGATATTTTGATTCCCACATGGTAAACTCCCAGCAATAGTTTCATTATTTGCCAAGAAGGTAAAAACATGAAGCTGTTTGTATTTCCTCCACTACACCTGAGACTGTGCACCACTCCTGTATTTCACATTCCTCTAAGTTCCCAAGGATTGAATGTTCACACAATTCATTAAATGTCGTAATTTTTGCATCTATTTCAACTCAAATTCCATGGGAGGGGAAAGCATTAGCCTTTAGAGCTTAGACTTTACTGGAATGCAAAATGAGTTAATGAAATTTGGCCACAAACCAATAATGCCAGCGAAGCCAACAAGAGAAGAATGCTGAAAACTCAGTCATGCAGATGCTGTTTTCTTCTCCAGTAATGTCTATACACAAATTTATATGCAGTAGAGCACACATAAAAAAAGCTAAGGTGAAAGAATGAGTTTCATTTTGGTTTTTGTTGTAGAACTGCATTGTAGGCAAAAAGAAATACATAATAAAATATTGAAAGCCAGTTTTGGAAAACATATTAGCAAACTCCACAAATGCATTGCTAAAGTGATTGTTTGAACTGCAGCAGAATTGCCAGGCTCTTGTATGCTGAATTCTGGATTCCCATTTGGAACTTGCACATTAGGATATTGCTTCCCATCTATTCCTCTCTCTGAGTTACTTCAGGGAAATTTCTATAAATTCTGTAATAAAATAAGTCATTTTTAAAATTAATGTAATGATTATCTTGCTATGTTTGATACATGGGAATTTCTACAAATCTTTGACTTTTTCTATTGCATTTTAAGACCTACGTTATATAAAACACCCAAAACAGAAACCACCCAATATTCTACAGCTTGTGGCAATGAGTTCCCCAGATTATTTTTATGTTTTGATGAAAAAATACATATTCAGGTATAAAAGCAATAAATGTGGGGTTTTAATTCATTATTTTCACGCTTCTTATGTCCTACTTCACTGCTCTCTGCTCCACAAAGAGGCTTCTAATAATTCCAAATCTATCCTCTTACAAAGCCATCCGAGGTCTCTAATTATATTGTCACCCTTCTCTGGACCTCTTCTATTTCTGCTAAATGTTTTCCGAGTGCCTCCTGTGACATTTTAATTTACACTTTTTGAAAGAGTTACAAGTCACTTAGCTTTGCAGCAAAAACCTTCTTCACCTTGAGTGCTCCCTTCACTCTCTGCTCGGCCCAAAGACCCCACAGCTCTAGCAGACTGCATGTGTCTGAAATGTTTAATTTCTTGTTAACTGCTTCTTGGAAAGAATTCCATCAAAGCCCTCCTAATTCCCAGCTTTTAGACTAGAGTGGGCAAGAATTGTAACTTCTTAATGTGCTCAACCAGATCTGCGTTTCCATTTGCAGAAGATTTTTCTCAAATCCTCCTACCATGTACTGAGTTGCAGTGACAAAATTTCTGCCCATTCCCTCTTCATTTTAGGGCCCTTCTGTTGTTTGGGGGGTGGGGTTTTGTTTGTTTTATTGTTGGGTGGTTTGGATTTTCTCGGAGGGTTTGAGGTTTTGTTTGTTTTATTATTCGGTGGGTCTTTTTCTTTTTTATGTGTTTGATTGTTTCATTCATTGGGGTTTTATTTTAATAGATTCTTCTTCAAACAATCTCAAAATGTATTCTCTTTGGATACCTCTTAGAGGCCAAATTCCTCTGTTGCCAGACAGTGAATTCTCTTCAGGATCATTTATGCTTCACTTAGTGCTTCGCGTTAAGCACTCTTGACTTCTGCCTTGAAAAGATTCAAACTTTTCATACTAAATGCTGTCCTAAATAAGGATTCTGTCTGGATGCTCTGGAATGAGCTGCCAATCCCTAAAGTCTGATTCTCCCAGCAACGCCTTGTCTGTTGGACAGATAAGAGATTTTCAAATCAAAAAGAGGCAGATTAGCAGAAGCACTAAAACTTCATGGTAAGAAAAGAAAAGAAAATATTCTTGAGGGGAAAAAAATTTATTTGAAAAACTGCCCAGAAACAGATATACTGCTTATGCAACATTTGCTCTCTCCTTGTCCTTGGAAATCTTCACATGGACTTCTAACTTGGCATCGCTAAACAAAACAGCTGAAAAGCAAATTCATGTTCTCTTTCCAATATTTAATAAGGGAAAATATGTACTGCATTTAAATATTTAGCTTTTTATAACTGATTTTATTGTCAATAGAAGGTTGACATTCCAATTTGTCTATTGTATCAGCACTGACAAGTATACAAATATCTTTTCCTCACATATAGCACATTATAAGTGAATATACAGGGACAACTGAGCATCCTGATAATGCTACGGCCAAAACCATAGAGTGAATGACTGAATAAAGATATTTTAGTTAAAGGACACTGAAACAGTCTTGAGCATTTGCTGAATTCCCCTGGTGCTAAAGAGAAGTTAGGAAGACACAAACACTCAAAAAGAGTCCCCAGAGGTAAAGGTGAATGAAGAGCAGGACCTGAAAAGGACAAAATATCACAGCATGGAAGCACCTGAGTTTCTCCACTGACACCAATTAACAAACCAACAAGGTGAGCTGTTCCTTTGTAAATAAACATTTGATGGAGATAAGATCCATATATTCACAGAGACTTTTCCTTCCACTTTTGTCGTGATTCAGGCTGCAAGGTTTAGGTGGTGTTTTGGGGGCTACAGGGGTGGCCTCTGGGAGGAACTGCCGGAATCTCCTTCCCTTGTGTCCAGCAGAGCCAACCCCAGATGGCTCTGAGAGGAACCTGGGCAAGGCCAAGCTCATCTGGAGTCACCTCTGGGGTAACATGTAAAGAAGAGGGAGAAAAATGCCACACAGCTCTTACTAAAGAGCCAAAAGTATGGTCCTGTCTAGGAAAATAATCACAGAGCATCATCTATTAGAGGTGCACATCACACTGCTCTGCCTGCTTTTGGCAAAAAAAGAATTCATAAATTAATTCATAATTAATGAATTAATAATAATTATTAGTGAAAAATGATTAATAACAACAATTTGAAATTTTAATTCCTAACCAGTTTGAAAAGACTGAAAAAGCTGTTCCTGCAGTGGTGTTGAGTGCAGTATTGTACAATGGAAAATTGCTTTCTTTAGACACCTATGCAAACTTCTCGATACTTTGGCTTTAAATTTTGCTACTCCTACATCTGATAATCTACATTTAAAATAAATAAATAAATTAATAAACAAGCTTTCACGTAGGAGAGTTGCCAATGGTTAATTGTGCTCCCTGCCATGCCTTTGGATCAGAGCCTGGCAATTTTCCCCTTCAGTGCCTTCGTGGTCTCCCTGCCATGTATTGATCGCTGTCAGTGTTTACCTGCTGAGAGCGATCCTCTGACAGAGCCTGGGGGAGAGCAGAGCCAGGGATAAACCCTCAGAGGAGAAATTCTCAGAGTCCCTGCAGTGTGACCCGCTGGCACAGAAATTAGTGATCCCAAAACTTTGGGACAGGCACAGCCTCCTGATTCCTGGACCATTCCCAGGACATTCCAGAGCCTGCTGACACCCTTAGCTCCTGGAATTCCTCCTGAGCAGCTCCACACCCTCTCTCCAACTGGATTGGAGGAAATTCATTAGCTTTCCATGTCCTGACTTCCTTTACCTTCTCTACACTCCCAAATAATCTTCCCTTAGTGTTGCGTCTGAGTGCATTTCAGGGACATCTCAATTTGCTTTATCCCAAATGCGAGTCTCAATTCAGATTATATCTCAGGCACAAAGAACTGAGGCACTTGTTAGGTTGTTTTGTGTTGGTTTTTTTTTTTTTTTCAGTGAAGTCATCTTCCTCAGCCTTGACAATTTAAGATACTGCAGCTGTTAATTTAAAAAGAAAAATCATTTACATATCCCACAGAAAAACATCATGTCGGAAAAATTTTGGCACAGGACCTTTGTTCACATTTGTGATGATACTATAGTCCTTCCTGGCACTCCCATTAAATATAATAAATATTTTTCTACATGAAAAATACATGGTATTCCATTATAGCTCAATGCAAATTTTAGTACAATTTTTAGCTCTTTGTTACAGCAACCCCTGAAAAAAAAGGAAACAGGTTCAGAAACAGTCATGGCTATAATACCTCAGCCAGGAGTACTTAATGGCTTTCTTTTGGTAAAATACAAGCAAGTTCCTATCATTTGATTACCCACAAAATTATGAATGAAAGTGACATGTGCACAGGGGTCACATAAGTGATTTTCGCCTGGCTGAAAATCATGTGTTTAAAGAGACAGCATCTCTCTTTACCTCCATCTAGATCTGATAATGTTTTATAAACCTATGCCTTGCCTCATAGTATGCCCTGAAAACAGGGAATCTGCTTCCCATAGATCTCAGGGTTTTGTCTCTAATCTCTAACAACCAAAAAACCAACCAAAAAATACCTCAACACCACCACCCCAACAGGTTTATAAGTAACAAATTGTCATGTTACTACTGCTAATGTGTGTGTCAGCCATAGAGTCCATAAAAGTTTTCAGAGCTGCTTTAAAAATGCTTGAAGAATTGTAATCACCACACTATTTTCCTGCACTCCCTAAATTTTCTGCAAAAGAAAGCAGCAGTGCAGTGGCACAGGCAGGTATTGCTAAAATTCATTCAGAGCCAATGTCTCTATGAGAAGTTGTTTGAAGGATGCAAATAACTTTAAGGAGTTCTTAAAAGATAATATAAAGGTTTTGAGCTTGGGTTTTACATGTAAGTTATATTTCATTCCTTCAAATATTCGTGAACATTTAATGAATATTCAACTCTGTAGAAAGAAAGTCTCCAGTATAAAGCAATGAAAGATGGTGTGTATATATATATATATATATATTTGCCCACTATTTCTATCTCCTTCCACTGCAGGTCAGGATTATCCTTTTCCTGATTTAGAGGCTGAACAAACAGCATACCCAATATAGGGTAATTTACTAAGAACTTTCGGGTTTTGGATTGGGTTTTTTTATGGATTTATGTCAGGTGTGCTCTAGGAACGTTTCCAAAGCAAAGCCCACGGCTGACATAAGGGAAGGAATCAGGGATCAGCCTATCCCTGTTACAGGAGGTGAAGGATTTGGAAAGACAGCAACAACGAGCAGCTGTTTATTTGCTGTTGGGTTTGGATGCAGCCTGAAAGATTTATCATTTGATGTAGATTTAATCTGAAACACAACGCTGAAGTTATAGGGAGTGTTCGTGGCTTTGTTTGTTTGTTTGTTTGTTTGTTTTAAATCTCAGTACCCTTCATTTAGTAAAGTCCTCTCCAGAAGTATTGACTTATTTTTTATTTAAGGACAACAAAAACTCTGAGCTTCTAGGCACACTCGCTCTTGCTTTAAATAAAAAGAAAAATCATTCCAGAATCAAAGCAGTCCTATATTTTCCCCTCTCTACAAGGTGCACATGTAGCACTGGTCAATAAAAGGTGGCAGGAATCAAATCAGTCTTTCCCTCCCATATATAAAGCAGCAGCACAACCCTCTGAGGCTGCAGGGACAAAGGACAGCTCTGAAATCAGCACCAAAACACCTCCAAAACACCTCCAGAGGCCACCTGGGGAAAGAAAGCAGTGCCAAAGGCTCCTGACAAAGTGGGGCTGCAGCAGCTCTGGGAAGATGATGGGAACAGAGCCTTTCTCCCCAGTGGAGAAAATCCATCCCTGTGGATCCAGAAGCAGCATTTAAAGAACAGGAGCCTTGGAGACACCAAGTGCAAAGCAAGGATTGCAGAGATGACATTAATCAGCTCAAAAGAGCAGACTGCAGCTGATAAATACAGTTTATGTGCTGCATCCTATATAGAGTACATTCCTCTCCTATTTCTCCTCTGCCACAGAGAGCACTCGGAGCAGGATCCACCACACCTTGGAATGTGAAGGAGCCATCGCAGCTTCCATTTCTTCCACTCCGAATTCTCAGCAACAACTCCATATCTTCCATTTCTTCCACTCCGAATTCTCAGCAACAACTCCCTATCTTCCAATTTGTCAAAAGGATCTTTGAGCTGAAATACACCACCCAAAGTGGGGTGTGAGAGCTGGCCAGCCCTTCTCATGGGGCTGTGATTTATGTGCTGTGTCACACTCCGCTCCATGTGGAACACTGCACCAGGCTCTGCTTGTTCCTCCAGCACAAAAATCTGACTGTCATTGATGTCATCAGCAGGGCTCTTATCAGAGGAGTGCAGGGGAATCATCCCAGCCAGCCCTGAAGAGAAACTTACTGCCAAGAGAAACTGAAAATCCCAAATGTTTGAAAATGTTTAAAACTGAAATCCCAAATGTCATCACCAATGAGCTGGGTTGTAAATGCACCATAAAAGTTACCCAGATATTTATAGTCATTAAAAGTGATCTCACACCTTCTCTTTTGACATCACTGGACAAATACAGGATTATGCATTTGAAAACACAAAGTATCTTAATTATTTATTGAAATTTTATTAGTGGATTCTACAGAAGGTCCTAAACTGAAATCTGCCGAGGAATAATTAGCCACTAGACAAATCTTTTATATCTCTCATTGGAAAAAAGCTGATGGTCAGAAATCAGTCAGCCCCATAAATGATCAGCAGCATACTTCTTCCCTCCAAAAGGAGGAGAGAAACAACATGTTACTGCAGCATCATGTGCCTTGTCAAAGACATCTACACGTTCTCCTCGAAATGCTAGAAAACAGTAGCTTTGGTAGGGTTGTGCTCCTTCGGCTGGACCAAATCCTAGCATCCCATCTGTGGTGACAAAAGAACCCCAGGGGTACTTTTACTGCTTATTATTTAGCAAAAATGATATGAAAATATTGATAGGAAATTGTTTCAGAGACGAGTTAATTGCTCTTATTTTTAGTGACTCGTGTAAAGCATCAACACAGAAGCAGCCATTTGGCAAAAGTATTAACAGCCTGAATAATGTTCTTAGAGAAGACTATGAACACTCTTCCAAATTCTCGACTTTAAAATCACATCATTGATGAAATACTTGCAGTAGAAACAGGAGGAAAGCAAATTGCTTTGCAAAACAACAGCCATGCCAAAAAAAAAACCTCTTGAAAAACCCATTCATTATTAATTCTAACAGATCATTAAAGAAATGATTCCTTTATTTGCTTGCGTTTTCATCAGTCAGGAAAAATAAAGTATGTTAATGCCTTTCATTTGTTGCACTGACAGTTAAAACCTGAGTAAAAATTACAGTGTTGGACCTAATTTAGCTTTCGAGATGGCTCATTTCCAGAAGTGCAAAGTGGACAGATATCGCTTATTGGAGCCCAGGCTGTTGGTTTAGCACATCTTTCTACAGTGCCTTGTCTTTCCTTTTCCTTTTTTTTTT